>JAHHFK020000808.1:600000-1107943 GCA_024533555.2 Aedes koreicus | reverse complement strand
CACTTGGTGTGGTGGTTGTCTTAGTGCTTGCATCGCTGCTTCTTGATTTTTTTGTCTTTGACTCTTAAGTTAGCGATGTTGTTATTTATAAGACGTAGTTGTTCCATCATTTCTGTCAAAGCTTGATCCATCTTTTTAGGTTCAGAAATGGATAAATCAGAAATGTGGGGAATAAGATCGCTTTTTAAAGGGATATGAGATAGTTCGCCGGAATCGTCCGAATCCAAACTATCTTCAGTTTCTGAAGTTTCAACAGTCTTGAATGCAATATTCAGCTGTTTTCGTGCTTGTTTAAGTGCCTTGTTGCTGGCGAACTTCGGCATTTAATTAACTCAAACGCTCAGCTGTACTCGGCTATCACAGCTGCTAACGTAGCTTATGCTTGTGAAACCTGATGCGCACTTGCTTGCTTTGATATTATTATGTAAGAGGACAACGACTGACTGGAGTGCGTTGTTCTCGAGGAGTGCAAAGAATTTTACTGCTTTTTTTTGCCCGTTTGACTAGCTTTCTAAAGCATGCAATCAAATGATCGGTCTATCTTGTAGTGCCGAATCAAAAGTGCCTATGCGAACCGTTCAGTCTAGTCTAGTAGTGCTGAATTGGTTTTATTTTGAATCGATCGGTCTATCTAGTAGTGCCGAATAGATTCTAAGTAAATGTTTATCACTTTTCTACACTTTGTAAAAAAGATAAAAATTACTTACGTGTGTGTCCTAGGTTCAGTTAAAGACGTTGACGTTGTGGCTCCTTACACCAAACAACCGATAGATAAAATTCTGCTGCTGCTGATTATTATGCAACCACTACTGTAGATTGAGTTTCGAGTGGCACTCTCCTTTTCCCTTGTTTTAAACCACAGGTCTTTGCTTTTACCCCCACCAACCGCCTCCAGCGCTAATAATGAGAATCACTCTCAGTGATTTATAAAAAAAACATTTATTTTCCAAATCCTTACACTAATTCACTACTAATTAAACCTCAACTTAACTGTTTCACTTCTGGATAAAAAAAGAGAGCGATCGACTGTTCGATTGGGCTATTTGTAATCGAAATCTGCTGACGGGACGTTCCGCTGGGCTCTCTGGTGGAGTTGGACTTTAGCTCGAGTGGTGTGGTAGTGATATCTGCTGATCTGTTGGTTTCGCTGGTGGCGTTGGACTTTGCTCGGGTGGCGTGGTTCTATATCCGCTGATCTGTTGGTTCTGCGGGTGGTGTCTGTCCTAGTCTGTCATGTAATTATATATATATATATATTTATATATATATCTAGATATATATTACTTTCATTGCATTTTTATGAATACTTTAAATTTCTTTAAAGTGTATTCTAAGGTATTCTATGTTACTTATATATACTTGTATATATTTACATAAATGCATCTATTTGCATCAATATATTCTTATACTTATCCATATACATACATATAATTACTTACACAAGTATATATAGATAGATATCCACCTATTTGGCTGTTTTTGTTTGTATACATTCATTCTTACTCAATTCAATCTAATTCGCACACCTCCCTCACCTACTCCATCCATGTTTGATTCAAATTGCCTGCTCTAAACATGCTGGCAGCTAACAAGAACTTTTACGGACTGTTTTTCCTCTATAAATGTATTCAAATGTAAATATGCACATGTTAATTTATAAATCTAAATAAACAAGTGTTAATGTATATGTGTAAAAAGGTCAATGTAGATTTATTGAGGTAAATAAATAAACATGAGTAAACAACATGAGCACTAAACGATGAATTTAAATATTTCTTAGTAGGTAGTATCACCACTGGTCGTGCATAGTCGATTCCCTTAGGTTAGTACATTACCACCATCTGTTTAGCTTCATTACCCATCACAGTGTGCTCAACAGATGGCGCTAGTGTTTTAGTGATCATGATTTGTAGTGGAAAATGTTCAATGTGTTATGTCTGTTTGGCAGTAATATAAATGGTAATAAATAAATGGAGATAGGTAAATATAAAAATATAAACATTGTCATATGAAACTCACGTTGCTACGCTCTTTTATCATAACTATTGGTGCTGCTGATCGAAAGTTATGCAGAAAAAAATGTAAAATTTGATATTTTAAAATGCGTTTTTCTTCAGAAGTGGACAATAGGAGACCAACGATTTTGCAAAAAAATTGTAGATAAAAGTTCAAACTTTCAGACTTTGTGTTCCGTTTTTGCAAATTTTTGCAAATAAGGGAGTAAGATCTTTGAAAAATGCATTTTTTTATGCTTCAACCTCCATAACTGTGTTCAAACAATAGCTAGCAATTATCTCAAACTTTCAAAATGAGCGTCATTCTATGCCCCAGAAGTAATTTCAACAAAGTTTTTAAATTTGAAAATTGAAATAAAAGAATTAGAGCAAAACAATTTATTTTAGACCCACCAGAAGGAAAGTAAAAAAACTGTTATAAAACGAAACCCAGATCAGACAGAAATTAAGTATTTTCATCAAAGCTCTTTTATATTAAATTATCTACAGTTAAGTATGTGTAAAAGTTCCTTTAAGGCATATGAATAAAAAGAAATCATTTTAATTATGAGCATAGAAGGATCACCTCAGGCACTATCCAAGCCAAAAGATAGATCTCATTTTTCACATTAAATCTTTCAAAGAATATTTCATAAGCCTAAAGTTAATGGTTTTTGAATTATCGATTTTTTTTCGCGTAATTTGACCAATTGTACCACAGTGCATCGGCGCCGGCTGGCATTTTCAAAAACGTACTGTCGTTTGATCAAATGTAAGCAATAAATTTACTATTTTTTATATTGCTGTTTATATACAGGTATACTTCGAATAAATGGTCTCTCGATTATATGTACCCCCCTTTGGCTCAGGGAAGTACTAGCACACCGGTCCTAAGCTCGGTCCCAAGCTTACAGATTCGCGCCCCTAATAACGTAACTCACACCAGCGCACTCTCAAATATTCTGTCAAAATAACACAGCGAATCAAAACAAAAACAGAGATATTAGTACCGAAAATCGCAAGAGTGTATTGCAAGGTGTAGATTGCAAGGTGTACTTTGGACCTAAGGGTTCTACAACAGTGAACCATTTTCAAATCACTAGTTTCATATTGATTGTTGGTACAACGCTCTTTTTTGGCTGTATGATTCTGTTGTAAGCTTTTATTGACCCCGGTCTTGTAAGAGGTTCCTGTAAGAGATAAACCGATCCCCGCCCTATATAGATATATTTCGCTTATATTTCCTATTAGATTGTCAGTTAAATTTTAGATTCCTGTGGCATAAATGTGGGTTGATTCACGTTAGCGTGTATTTTTTGACATTTCGTGAGAATCGTGATCGTGATCGTGAGAAAGTTTGTGCCCCTATTTCGACTTGAAATCGTGCAGAGTGAAATCTGAAAAATGGCTTCTGATAATTCTTCCAAAGCAAGAAGAATCGATCGGGTACTCTCCTCACTGCTAAGGTGAAGATTATAAAATACTTGGAGAATCGAGTTTCAATCCGAGATGTGAGTATTGCAACAAAGCACGATCTACCACATACAACAAACAGCAATCTAAAACAAATATAATGAACAAAATTGCGAACATCTGTGACTAGAAGAGACTTACTCTGGCTCGACCAAGACACCCGGATAACTATATATATATATATATATATATATATATATATATATATATATATATATATATATATATATATATATATATATATATATATATATATATATATATATATATATATATATATATATATATATATATATATATATATATATATATATATATATATATATATATATATATATATATATATATATATATATATATATATATATATATATATATATATATATATATATATATATATATATATATATATATATATATATATATATATATATATATATATATATATATATATATATATATATATATATATATATATATATATATATATATATATATATATATATATATATATATATATATATATATATATATATATATATATATTATATATATATATATATATCTATATATATAAATGCGCAAATGTTGATCTTAGTTGGTACTATCGCCATTGGTGACACGCATAGCCAATTCCCTTACGTTAGCACACTACCACCATCTGTTCAGTTTTATCACCCATGACAGTGTGAATAATAAATGGCGCTAGTTTTTTATTGACGATGATATGTAGTGGCAATTGTTAAATGTGTTATGCCTGTTTGTCTAAAAATGTTAATTTATATGTCATTTTATGTCCTAAAAGTCATTCTTACAAAGTTTTCAAATAAAAAGTGAAGTCAAAAGATAAGTTCGAAAAACTGTTATAAAACGAGGTATAGAAAATAATCACTCACCTTTAACTCACACATAACAGAAGGTAGAATATTTATTATGGACCACCCCTAATATTTTAATCAAAAAAAGTGCAACACTTTCCGACTAAAAATGTTTTTTTGGTGATCATTTTCTTCTGTCGCATTTTTTTAGCACAATCCTTAGAAGAATAATAGAAAAATATACCAAACAGGAATTAGGCTAATTTAAGTTGAGAAGAACTTTGTTTATGTCAGATATTACCATATTTTTTAGTCATCGGAACATCTAATTTAATATTGAGAATAACGGTTATTTTTGATTCTATTACTGTTTATAGCCGGGGGGGGGGTCTTGTCACGTTTTTTGTATGGACCTTCAAATTTTTGTGTATGGATTGTTACGTTTTTTTTATTAAATCAGATGAAAACATCGATGAATAGTCTGTTTCTGCCAAGACTGTCCTGTTTTCGACGCAACATCAGAGAGCTTGTCAAACCAAACAGTAGTTGGTTGACGGCTACAGTGTCATTTTATTCACCACAAGAGTTCGTCTAAGAACCGGATGCATTTTATCATTCCCATGTTAGCATAACTATCACGAAGTAATGGAACTGTTGAGTAAGGTTGTGGCACGTTGGTCATTTTGTTAATGGAAGGGATAGCGAGGAACGGAATACAGTTTTGCTGGCGTCTTTTAATGTCGGTATTATGAGGGTGTTCTTCTGAATAAAAAAAAAACATTCATCTTATGCTCTACAATTATTATGTCATGCTTGGATGTAAGAACATCACAAACCGAAATGCGATATAGAGAACGCATTATTGAAATTGTTTCATGACATAGTTTTGAACAATACTTTTACCTTCTATTTAGAGAGCACTAATTCATCGTCAGGGATGCATATTGTACAGCATATTTCAGTGACCATTGTCAGACGGAAACATGGTGCACTTTATGAATAAGCAGTCTCATGAAGTGAGGCTGCGGAGGGATGGATGTCAAGGTCCATAAATTTTCTTCGTATTACCATTTCGCGAGAGCTCATCGAAGCAATCTTGCAACAAAGTACAAAAGCTAATTTTCTTGAATGTGTAAAAAATGGGCAAAGATAACGCAGCTAATGGAACACATAAAAGCTATGAGCATTTATTACAAACCGTCATTTGATCACTAAGCAACTCTAAGTAATTCATCCAAATATTTGTATTGAGATTATGCTAAACTGACATTGAATAGAACCTTAAGACGCATTGTCAGTAAAACTAAACGATTATACTGTCCGGGTATGTAACCAGGTGTTCTGACTTACTTGTTTTCTTAAAATTCATCTATGTTCACCCCGCGGTTAAGTTGTTGCAGGAAGGAAACCGTTCTTTCTAAAGGTTCTGGCTCAATAGGTAAGATGCTGAACACCACTGTTTCAGACACAACTGTTGCTGCTGCTGCTATTGCTGCGACAATCGTTCGCTAAGGCATCAGAATGTTGAATGGGCTCCCAGGTCGAATCCAAACCCATATATACCTTAGCTGTCCACTGTCTCTTGTCAAAACGCGTGAAAGAGAGGGAGAGAGAAAAATGGAAAGAGAGAGGGAGTTTCCAATTATTTCAGTCCGAAACGGAGGTGTGTAGCTTAACCATTAAAAGGATAAAATTTGCGAATAAATGAACACTGAGGTCTTTTTTACACGGGGGATACATACGTTTCATTTTTGCTATGAAACCGCGTAGAAAAGATTATATAGCGTTGATCAATTCACATGCATTAAAATTTTTGTTTTCATCCAATGGTTAAAATACAGTTTTTAAAATTTTGAGTATTTACTCCACAAATGGTGAATTGTTTGAAAAACTGCCGTATGATTACTTTTTGCCCAAAACGAAAAATGTGATAAGTTGTTCCGTTCTGGAGTTATCGCCGAAATCAAACCGTGTAAAAAAAGACCTTAGTTTATTTTCATAAGTTGTTCTAGACCTTAGTGTATTTTAATAAGTTGTTCTAGAGCTTCCAAACAATCCTTGAGTTCAGATCTTGATGTTCTTCATGATCAATAAAGAGATTTGCGATGTCTTCACCGTACTTATGAATTGAAATAGTCCCCAGGGACATCATAACACTGTAATAGTCATGCAAGAATATTTTTTAGGTACTCCAAATCATCCTTGAGTTCAAATCTTGATGTACTACATGATCAACAAGACTATTTACGATGTTATTGTTGTTGTTGTCAGTAACTGCCACTCAAACAACGTAGCAACTCAGTACAGCGTAGTACAGCGCCTCTGAAAAAACGGAAAGAGATATGAAGTCAGCTGTCCTGAAGCAATAGCCTTTTTAACAAGAACATGGAGGAGTTGACCACGCCGGCCAAATGGTCACACTGTATGATTTTGACAGGAAAAATTGTGGCGTCGCTTTTTTTCCAAGACTTTTTTAGTTGAAAACTCATTCGTTGTCTTCGAAGAAATAAAAGGAAATCATAAGCTTTTGATCAGTGGTTTCTTTGTCCCATTGGCAGAACAACTAGTTGCTAATTGCATTAAGGAGTTGAAAGACAGCGTGGAAGACCATTGATGAGAATGTCATTTGGTAAATACCATTTGATTGTTCTTGCGGATATAAGAAGCCAAACTAAACAGCAAAAGGGTTAGAACTGATGACAGAAATTGGCTGTATTACTCGCGATAAACATTTATATAAAACTGTTTTTATTCATACCACATAAAATTGGAATAATGTATGGGAATACTGTAATATGACAATAACTGTACAATGATGTCCAATGGAGCTTTACCAACTCACAAAGACGACGGAGTCCTCGGAAATTACCTTAATGATCATACAAAACACCAAGACTTAAACTCAAGAATAGTTTGGAGTACCGTAGATATTCTAAGAATACTGTAATACGTCTGCAACGGTGTTTAGATTTTCCTTGTAGCTTTAACAGCTAAGAAGTACGGTCAAAAGATTCTAAACCTCCTGGTCGATCGTCTGCAACATCAAGATCAATATTGTTTCTAGTTAAAAACATTATTTTTGAACGAGTTTGCTGAAAAAAGTTCCACTGCAATACTAAAACCGATTTTTGACAGCAAATTTTAATCTTTGGTCAAATGTGATCCATCCGTATTTAGTTGGTTAAACTGTATTTTATGTATTTGATTCTACTTCTTTGACATACAATAACCGCAAAACTATATTGATTGAATTATTTATCTTATACTGGTTTCTTTCATAAGTGATCTCATAATAGTTTCTTAGAGGATTTAGATGAACATACATATGGAGCGTGGTAGTTCAGTATAGTTTTTGAATAACATAACGATTATATGACAGCTGAAACCCTCCACTTTATTTCGTGGTACAATTATTGTTGCATTTGGTACAATGACATCGAAACAGGTGGAAGTGCGCAAACGCATTTTGTACGAACGGAAGCAAAATCCGACTTTGTCGGTACGTGATCTTGCCAAGAAACTGAAACTACCAAAAACTACCGTGTTGAACGTTTGCAAATTGTTTGACCAGCACTTCACTATGGATTGGAAGTGGAACAAAGCGAAAAGTATGCTTCCGCCAAATGGACCAGAAGGTGGAAGCCATTATCGAGAAAAATCCCTACCTTTCTGTGCAAAATGTGGCTCGCAAAGTTGGAAAATAGAAATCATATGTGCAATATAAAAAGCAGGGGCATGAAATGAAGGCG
Source organism: Aedes koreicus (assembly GCA_024533555.2). NCBI lineage: Eukaryota > Metazoa > Arthropoda > Insecta > Diptera > Culicidae > Aedes > Aedes koreicus. The sequence continues at coordinate 1,099,909 of JAHHFK020000808.1, read as the reverse complement.
TACAAAGTGAAAAAGGTGACCAACCATGATGACAAGCAAAATGTCACTGCAAAAAGTCAGGCCAAGGAGCTTTACGCCATTTTTTTTGCAAAAAAATCAACAGCTTCTGGGTCTTGCTTTTTCTATACCAATGCATGGAAACTCAGTTACTGAGTTTTTCTTGATAAAGAAAATGGGTAAATGTCCCACAAAGTATTTAATTTCGCAGGATCTACTTAGTTGTGACCTAACTTCCAAAAGTTTTTTGTTTGTTTCGGCACCAAGGATGTGTACGAGTAAGAGTGTCTGCAAAAGCAGTTGCCACCGTTTCTAAGAAGCCACGATCCTCCAGTTCTGTTTTGGCATGATTTTGCCTCTTGTCATTATGCAAAATCGTTTCTAGAATGATATAAGGCAGAAGAGGTCAAATACGTGCCAAAAAAAGTCAATCCGCCTATCTGTCCAGAGCTTCGCTCGATAGAAAAATACTGTTTGTACTGCAAGCTCCATCCCGGAGCGAAGAAGTTGGACATCGTGAGGCAGTTCCTATTTGCCGAATATAGCCAATCCGGCCTTTACAACATCTCTTCTGTAAAAAGGCGAGAGCGTCCAACGTCAGCATGTTAAAGTGCATCAAAAGCTGAAGTGGGTGACTAAGGGCAAGGGGGCCTAATCCTTCCACGCCTTAAGCCGATTTCAGCCCTGTTTCATTTAAAAACATCTTCCTGGTAACCGTCCTCCTTGGTGGTGCCGCTCTTGTTTACTCGGTTTACGAATATAGCTGCTCGTTCTCCTCCTCGGACCAGTTTTTTCCTCGCTTCGTATCGGACTGCGGCACCCCATACAGAAAATTCATTTGTTTTTCAGTTTCATAGGTCACAGGTTGCTAAACTGTGAATGGACTTACCTTTTTACTAAAATGTAATAAGAAAACGAAATAAAACGAATAACCTAAGACAAAACAGCGACAAGCTGAGAAAAGCTAGTTTGCGCGCATTAGTAACCAAATCGGTGTTTTGAATATACTCTATAAAGTTGAGTTTTTGTTTAGTAAAAACTGAAATTTTACTCAATAATATAATGTAGTATCGTGTAGTGTTTTGGAACGGTATTTTTGTTGTTCCAAATTGCTTCAAGAATAGATCAAAACATATACCAGATTTAAAATTATGCAAAATAGATCCAGTATAGAGCAAAATTAACAACACCGGTGCAGCGATGTTTTTGCGTTTAGTCTAAAATAATACATCCAACCCACGATTCGGAACACCGTTGAAGATGCCCTTACTGTTGGTTTAAATCGGTTCAAATCGAAAATCACTACTCATATTGAAATATTTCACTAGACAGCTTATCGTTTACCAAAACGAATCCTGCTGCCTCCCAGCCTGTTATGCTACCTCCCAGCCTGTTATGCTACATCCCAGTGATTTCTCGTGCAGAGGTGTTCTCGGCTTCCAATAAAACGAGCATCACGCCAACATATTCCTGCCCTAACCTTTTTTACCTGCATCGGGCGGGGCCAGCGCTGGTATTGCCTTAGTTTGGGCTCACCAGTTATTACACATTGAGGATTTATGTAAGTCTCAAGAATCATCTGTTGGTTCTCTGTGTAGTAATAGCTGATCTGGCAATAACGTATTAGCAACTTCGGGCGGTCAATCATACCCATGCTTATGCTCTAGCGGTGAAATTCTCAATAGAACCGAAATCTAATGACATAGATTTGTTGGACGTACCCCGTACAACAATTCTGCCCAAGACTGTAGAAGTTTAGGACTTGTAACAAGTGAGAGAAACCTCATTTCCTCCAATTAGTGAAAATTCAATAAGCTACGGGGATCATTTCTTATGGTTTTCCTGCAGAGAACGAAATCGTAAAAATGAGACCACAAAGAACAAAACCGAAAAGATCGGCACCCAACTGTAGTTTCATTTTATTTCACTTGCCACGGTGAATTGCCATGTTATGGAAAATCACATTTTTTCGCCCGTATATATTTTGGCAATTATCCAACAAGGCAGGATAATAACTGCTCACCTAAATCCAGAAAAACAAACAGTTTCACTAACAATTGAATAAACCGAAAATTCCCCTAATATGGCGTCTCAACTTGAAGCGATTTTTTTTTTTTCAGAAAAACCACCGTCGTCGACGGGGATTGAACCCAGACCTACTGGGATGCCAAGTAGCAGTCACGCTTACCACTACACCACCGACGCCGGTGGGTCTTGGGTTTAAAAACTGTGATTGTTTTTGGAATTCAAAAAAGTTGTTGTGACTGTACCTTAGAACTTCAGAATAGTGAAACTCGGAATATTACTTTTGAAGAGAATTGTGTTCTCCGTTTTCACTTTATCTGGATTCTCACTTGCCCTAGTATACCTTACCCGTTTGTGATCATCGTGGCACAATTGTAGGCTTTGGAATAGAGGATATTTTATTTCCAGTAAATGATAGCGTACGGACAGCACAGAAAAGATTGACTCCATGAATGAGGAGATAGTTCCTCTTCCTCACATCTCTCAACCATATTCGTGCATTCTTCAAACAGTTTACTCGAGGAAAACCATCTGCTTTTCAACTACATCATCCCGGGCTTAAATTCTCTCTTAACCGGAAGCTTCTTATAGTTACAAACCGACGTACGCAATCCGACAGCAATGTTGGTTTCAAATTGGATTGAATGGTAAAATGACATCATTGAATAGGTATAAGGTGAAATTAAATTTACCCTAAGCTGTGGCTGCATCCGGATAACGAATGGATTTAGAGTCTTGTCAAATTCAAGAATATTGTGGCACTTTCCACAGGCGGCATGGAGTGTTTGAGTTGTTCGTAAATCCAATTTGAGTTGTTTTCCACCGGCTGTTTCAGTATACAAGGAACGAATAAAAAAAACACCCATGGCATTTGTTATCTTCTCCGTAGTCAAAGAAAAGACAATTTTCCCCGAAGGGTATATAAGTGTAAAATTTTTCTAGGTGGTGACCGCCTGGTGTGATGATAATAACCTCTCACAGTATTCTACATCCAGCCGCTCGCACCAGGCAATCGGAGAGCCGAGAAGGGTGAGGGAGAATCTTCCTCCGAGATTGGTACCGCTAATTATCTAATTTGGTATAATTTGGCTATTAATTTTATCAGAATGCGACAAACTTTGGGAGAAATCATTGGATGTTTGTCGTCATTTTTACTCGTGCTGTATGTTCATCTAACTCTCTCCAAATACTTTCGAAAATGGGATCTAATATATAATGTTTCTAAAGTTAATCTGTTTCGTGGTACGTAAAGCGTTGAAATCAAATTTGAAAGACGAATAATTTTTCTGAGTTGCCTTAATTAGTCTGCAAGTCTGACTCCGATGCTAAATTCTCATGGTTGAAACAAAATACTCATGAGTGCAAAATGACTAATAGGGGAAAGGCACCATGGCATGGTTAAAGTATGGGGTAATGTTTAATGATATTTTTCGATTCGAATCGTAAATAAGGAAGTAAGAATACGTTTTTCTCGCAAAATGCACAATATAAATCATATTGCCGTTTTAGACAAAGTTGTAGGAAATGTATTGTTCTTTTAGGAAAAAATACACTAAACTAAACAAAACACACAATTTATTTTTTTTCAAATGACAACTCTCAAATTTTCATCAATTTTTGTTTTAAAGAAAGCTGAACTCATGCGTTAAAAGCTGATGAAGAAGTTTTTAAACTTCTTCATCAGCTTTTAACGCTTGAGTTCAGCTTTCTTTAAAACAAAAATTAACACTGTCCAAATATGCCCAAGAAAGAGGTGAAGCACGTCAAATTAGTGGATGTGGAACGTTTGCGAATAAATCCATGCTGATCCGGCGAAATATAGTGTGCGTAGCTCTGCACTAGTTTCCGAAGAATTATCATCTCAAACAACTTGGATACTGCACTTAATGCAGCTATGCCCCGGGTCTTTCGTTTAACACCTGCCATAAGATTTTGTACAGTCTCCTTGTCCACTTTATTCGTCGCAGAACGCCAGTTTGCCTTGAACTGTTTCTCGCTCACAATAGTTTTTTAAGTCTTTTAAGGTTCCGCTTGACGATGGCCCAATATTGTTCGATTGGGCGGAGCTCTGGCGTGTTGGGAGGGTTCTTGTCCTTGGGCACAACTAGAATGTTGTTGGCAGCATACCACTCCATGGCCTTTTTTCCGTAATGGCAAGATGCCAAATCCGGCCAAAATAGAACGGAACAATTGTGTTGCTTCGGGAAAGGCAGTAGACATTTTTGTAGGCACTCGCTCAGATAACTTTCCTGGTTGACGGTTCCGGAGGCAATGTAAACGTTGCTCTTCAAGCCACAGGTATAGTTGGCCTGCCACACCAGATATTTCTTCGCGAACTTTGACAGTTTAATATGCTTGAAAATATCTGCCACCTTTTCCCGTCCGGTTGCCATATAAAATTCCTGTCCAGGAAGCTGTTCAAAGTCTGCCTTGACGTAAGTTTCATCATCCTGTACCACGCAATCAAATTTCGTCAGCATCGCCGTGTACAACTTTCGCGATCGTGCTTCGGCAGACGTGTTTTGTTTATCGTCGCGATTTGGAGTCACCACTTTCTTGTAAGTCGACAGTCCAGCTCGTTTTGTAGCTCTATCGACGATTGAAGGCGCCACTACCAGCTTCTTTGCGACATCTCGAACGGAGAGGTTGGGGTTCCACTCGAAACAGCGGGCAACTCTTTTTGTCGTCGCTGTGGCTTTCGATTTCCCCCCGATCCAGCTTTCCTGGCTGTCGATAAACGTTCACCGAACACTTTTAATACGTTGGTAACAGTTGATTTAGCCACATACAACTATTTCGCCAATTTTTGTGAGAGTGGTATGGATTTTCGCCATGCACGTGCAAAATTTTGATGCGTTGCTTCTCTTCCTTCGACGACATTTTGATAACTGAAGTGGTAATCTCAAAATCAAAATAGAGGCATGATGCTTTTGTAGGCACTCGCTTGCACACGCACATATCTTCAAAATAAGGGGTGTGCAAATTTTTTTAATGCACGATGAAAGGAAATGTGTCAAGTTTAAGTAAACTAAATTTTGATCGAAACACCCTTTACTTTTTGTTTCACTGAACCAAAACAGTTTGATAAAATTAAAAAAAAAAATGATTAAAATCAACCGAATTTTTAAAAACTTTGGAAAGAGGACAAAATTTAAGCTTTCTTTATAAAATATAAAGAAAATTTCAAGGGAAGGGGCCTAATGGGAAAATTAACATTTTGTTGAAGTTTGTCAGAAGTAGATAATTTATCATCTCCACGCGAAGCGCTAGGAGTGGGCGGTAATTTATTGCTAGAACAAAATAGACATGAAGAGAAAGTGTATTGATAGTTCCGTTTAGGGCATCGGCAGGCTTTGAAAATTGAAAGATCAAGTTTGAAAAACGAGCGGAGGGCATTATTGAACGGTAGTATCCGATCAAGCACATAACCCTTAACCCTTAAGGGTTGCGACATTTCACTTTCTATTTCAAACAGTTTCTCAAAAAATATTTGATTCCTATTGCAAGGTAGGCACTCAATTCAACGCACTAAAACGAACAGAAACACTTTCAAGCACTGATTGGATTTTGAAGAGAACATTACCAACATTGAACAACTTGTTATAATAAAATTATGTCTGCAATAGGGAAATCAAAACATGCCAGGAATCAGCTTGGGTTGGGTCTTCTTTTCTTAGCGGGTAGTTAGAAACAGGAATAACCGACAGGCGAAAATTTATTTGACACAAAAAATAAGGCAAGGATTACGAGCAATAGATTTTCGACAGTCGGTTAATTCAATTTTCAATTGCAACGATAATAGGCAGTGCATGCTAAAAATAAACCCAACAGCGGGAGATAATTTCTCACCCGTGTTAGGCAGTATTGGGAGAGGGACAAATCGCTAGAACTAGAAAAAAGCAATAGATAGTATAAGAGCCCGATCGGTTGCATAACCTTTGGCCAGTCAAGGGGATTTCCTCCTCTTACCTATCCTGCATGAGGTAGTATGGTAAAGGGTTATGTGCCTGATGGGATACTACCATTCAATAATGCCCTCCGCTCGTTTTCAAACTTGATCTTTCAATTTTCAAAGCCTGCCGTTGCCCTATACGGAACTATCAATACACTTTCTCTTCATGTCTATTTCGTTCTAGCAATAAATTACCGCCCACTCCTAGCGCTTCGCATGGAGATAATAAATTATCTACTTCTGACAAACTTCATCAAAGATCGTTACTTCCGCGCTTGGGAGAATACAAAAACAACAATCAATGTAACATTTTGTGTTTTGTAACACAAATTTACTATGTTTCTATCTTGTGTTTTCGAGGGCTGTCACGTTTTTTCCACAATTTTTTTTTTATCGATTCTGTTTTTTAAGCTCAAGAATATTTTTTGATGGCACTGGTTTATACATTAATTCAATAGGCCTGAGAAGAAACAAAATCAGACGTATGGTAGAGTATTACGAGGGCCTGGTGCACAATTATTTTACTTTTCTCTTCCGCATGATGAACATCTTGGAACCACGTTAGTTCTAAACTGTGAAAAAATCAAGGGTAAGTCGCATAGAACAGTGTGCCAGCCACCCACGATGTCTTACATACTAGATGAATATGTTTCATAACAGCGGCACTTCGATTTTCAATCCATACCACATGTGTGGCACACTTAGGAACACTTTTGACATTTGAGCTTATAGAACTAAGAAACCAGCATCCTTGCCAATATGCATTGCCTGGTTGCGAGGCTAAGCAGAAAATAACAATTTGAGCTGTCAGCACATCGGCACCTTCGGCACATAACGCGATCTCCCAGAACATTGCAACGCTTATGCTTATGCAACTTAGAAAAAATAGACCATGCAAACTGTGCAAAAAAAAAACACTGTGAAAAACTTGCATATCCGACCACTTGGAGTGCTATCTCTAAAATGAAGTGCTCCATTCAAGGGGTGGATCGCTCAGCACACTTTTCTCCTGTGTTATTTTATTTTAGTGTGTCTACAAGCGTTGCAGTGTTGCATGGATGCTCCCGTAATGTGCCGAGGTGCCAATGTGTTGACAGTTTAAATTTGTATTTTTTTGCTGTACTTTGCAAACAATAACGCATATTGGCAAGGTTGCTAATTTCTTATTGCTTAAAGCTCAACTGAAAAAAGTGTGCCTCAGTGTGCCACACAGGCCGGATGAATTGAAAATCGAAGTTCCACAGTTATGTAACAAATTCTTCTAGTGTGCAACATCGTGGCTTTTACACTGTTCTAAGCAACTTACCCTTGGCCCCATTTCTAAATGATTTAGTCTTTAGCATGCTGTTTGTCAAGTCAGCTAGTTTTTAACGGAAACATATTTTTGGGACTGCGAGACGAATGTTCACCTGAAATAATAGATTTCCTTTAATCATGGATCATGAATCATGGCTCTACTGATCATTTATATGGTTTCTGATGTATTGCCTATGATATCCTGCAAATTAAGTTTTTGTCGCATGAGTAGATTCTATTGGAATCATAATTTGGCACCTTATACGGGGCATCTGAAACCTGTTACGGGGTAACCATATTATATCTAGCTCTTTTGACCATTGATATGGCTTGTAATTAATTGCCCATGTAATTCTGCAAACTGCAAACTTTGACATGTCACACGACTAAATGCTGTTGAAATCATAATTTGTCCACAATTATGGAGCATTTTGTATCTTTGGATGTCTAAAATTATGCTGACTTGGTAACATGGTATCTCATCAACTGTCTTGATGTCCAGCATAAAGATATAAAAAAGTATTTAAGGGAATTCTTAACGCCCACATTCCACCCAATCAAAGTTTGTTAGTTAATTAGGAATGCAAACTTGAAAGAAAAATTTGAGTATATGAAAATTGAAATTCGGTTAAAAAAAGATTGAGAAATCGTTGGATCAAATCCCGGTGAATATGACTCGAATGCATTATCAGTTACTTTTTTTGTGAAGCCCTTCATAAACACACAAACAAATCCTTGAAATAAACGTCTTTTTGAAACAGGAAAAGTCGTGAATTATATTATAGTTTGCAGGTGCGTTTCGGGTCAAATGGACCTGAATACATTAAGATGGTTAATCAATCAGCTGATACATCGAACTCTTTATAGCGCGAAGTAATTGTCATTTTAAAACATACCAAAAAAAAAGTTGTTTTATTAAATTTGCAGGACACTCGGCAGGGCACTCATGAAGAGGTAAACAAATTCAGATTTCTTTTTGCCAGTCGTATTTTGTTTTTTGTTCAAATCCACCCGAAAAAAAGGAAAAGCAAGTTCAGTGCCTAGTTCGTCGCAACATAGATCTTAACCGCAACTTGGATAATTTCCGCCATTGTCGTGTCAACCGTGAATGATTTGCTTATACTCCGTTCAACCATTGTACTCAGTACTAGAAGTGAAACGAAGGATGTCACTCTATGAAACAAGGCACATTTTCCATACACCCTCCCACCCTGGAAAAAGTTCAAACGCGTGTACTTCTCAACTACCTTGGAAGCCTAGAACCTAGAAAAGCACTAGTCGGGATGAAAGTCCATTTGGCAAAGGCTAATGGGCAATAGTTCACCTTTCCATCGCTTCAACCGTGCTAGAAAGTCCTTCTTGCCAGCTCGTTCCCTGTACATAGTACCCAGTACCTCGTGTGGCCGTTGTTTAATTGCTTTAATTTTCTGCCTGCTAGAGTTAAAAGAAACCCGTTGCACGATGAGGAGTCGAGTGGGTGAAAGTTCTCTCAGAACGGAAAGTTTTTCTTTGACAAGCATGCCTTGGAGATTTTGCATCAAAGACAAGTGGGAAAGAATCATTAGGCGAGTTCTGATTACTCTCAAGGGCACGTAAATGTAGAAGCTTCATGATGACATGATGTTCATCTAAATCATAATGTTATTGCAGTTCTTGCGTCAGATCACTAATCGATTTTTTATTTTGCTTTTTTCTCTTGTTTCAGGTAAGTGGAAAGATCAAAAAACCATTAGAATGTCCAAGGTAATAGGAAAGGAAGCATCTCCTGTCACTTTCTCCCGAGAAAAGATGGTGACACCTATTTCAATTATAGCCACCAAACGGAAGAAGAAAAGCTTTTCGAGATTTTCGTTTCGCCTTCCGGCTGACATGCGATAGCTACTGGTTTTTCACAGTTGAGCTTCCTTGGCCAGCTTGACAAACGGTAAAAATAGGTTGAAAAATGTTTGCTGGGTATGTCCTTTTTTTAGTCCAGCAGCGAACAATCACCGCGACCCGAGTGAGATTGACATTTTTTTTCTTTGTTGCTGCTGCACCGAACACATGGCTAACAAAGGAATTGATTTATTGTAAACTCAACGGGTTTTGGGATGCTGATAATGGAAGGTGAAAAGCAAATGTAGGAGAAACATTTACTATATTGTTTGTACTGTGTCACTTAGCATCATGAACTGAGAATGATGACGACCATGATTTGCACATTAGGAAGTTTTTTTTAGATAGCGTCGTTTTCGTCATAAGTTTCAGAAACGATGAATAGACCCGAGTAATGGAAAAAGGTGTTATCATAAAGGGCAAACACGAAATTATTGCGACACATTCAACAGGGCATAACTTTTTTTACCATTGGGTAAAAATCAGCCAAATTTTGCACACTTTCTCATTGATGTGTATTGTTTACATGCTGTCAAACTCGAAGTCATGTTTTTCGATTCAACGAAAATGGAGGTAAGCCAACGCGAGTCGAGAGAACAAATTCTTTCCAAACACCTGGAATTTCCTGACCTGTCGCACCGGCAGTTGGGAAAAATGTTGAACATTCACCATTCAACCGTCTCCAGAGTGTTGAAGCGGTTCCAGGAGCGGTTGACGTTGGACCACGGCAAAGGAGCTGGAAGAAAACCGGGACCGGAGAACAAAAAGACGGAGGGAAAGGTGAAGCGGATGATTAAAGCAAATCCCAACGTCTCAAGCCGTGATTTGGCTAAAAAGATCGGCATGTCGCAGAGCTACGTCCAGAATGCAAAGAAGAGAGCTGGACTACATACATACAAGGTACAGAACTTCCCAAACCGCGATGAGCGGCAACAATCGACGGCTAAAACTCGGGCACGGAAGCTCTACGAGAAGATGCTGACAAAATATGGCTGCTGTGTGATGGTCGACGAAACGTATATAAAAGCCGATTTTAAGCAAATTCCGGGGTTGGAGTTTTTCACCGGTAAGAGCAAGTTCTATGTGGACGACAAATTTAAGAAGAAGAAAATGTCGAAGTTTGCCTCCAAATATCTCATTTGGCAGGCCATCTGCTCTTGCGGACTGAGGAGTGAGCCTTTCGTGACAAAGGGCACAGTAAATGGCGAGATCTACAAATCTGAGTGCCTCGAGAAGCGTCTTTTGCCGTTCTTGCAGCAGCACGATGAAGCTCCGCTATTTTGACCAGATTTGGCATCATGCCACTATTCTAAAAGTGTCCTGGAGTGGTATGAGGCCAATTCTGTCCATTTTGTTCCAAAGGACATGAATCCGCCAAACTGTCCGGAGCTGCGCCCGGTGGAGCAGTACTGGGCAATGATGAAGCAGGAACTTCGGAAGAGCAAGAAGACAGTCAAAGACGAGAAGGACATGTTAAGAAAGAGGAAAAAAAACTGAGAAACTGGTACCGGATGACACTGTAAAGACTTTGATGGAGGGCATCAAGCGAAAATGCGTTCAATTTTACGCTCAAGGCTCCATCGATTAACTTTTCTTTTGATTTTTGAAGTAAATGTATGTATAAAACTACCCTAAAATTTTGGTTTGATTCTAAGAATTATAAGAAAATTGGCATGACATTTTCGGTGTCGCAATAATTTCGTGTTCGCCCTTTAGGGTAATCCGGTTTTCAAAGAAAATTCTGGACGTGTTAAAATCGAACTCGTCAGAAATGTCATTGAATGATCGAATACATGCGTCAAAAGAGTTGTAACCGTAGCTGATTCGGTGATAAGGATCAGCAAAAAAGTTGGAGTTCCAAAAACGTCGAGGGTGAAGGTTCAGCGGTATCTGCTCGATAAGCACAGGACAGCCAATGATACCTTTAATAACTTCGAACGATCCCAACCTTTTTCACGATTCAAAGCTTATCAATTGGCATCGCTCGATATAAAGAGGGAGATTGTTTGGATCGTTCTAGTGAAGCAGCCGCAATGAAAATCATACTAACTTTTTCTGCACCCATTCAACTGAAAGAATATGTAATACCGAGACCAAATCGGGGAAGCGTATTCTAGGATGCTACTCACCAGCGTGCAGTACAGTGTTTTCAAAGCATACAGTATGTAAAAAAAAATTATCCACCCCTACCGCAGATTCGCAACATTCCTGTTATTCAGTTGAAAAGTAAGTTGTTTCTAGGAATGTTTTTACATGATTTATTCAATTTAAAGTGCTTGTCATTTTCCCATCAAATTCACATGACATTTTTCCTCCTTTGAAATTGAATCAATAAAACGAAAGAAAAAAATTCCCCAAAAAAGTTTATTCACTTTATTACTAAACATTGCTCAATATTTTGTGTGACCACCCTTGGCTTCAATAACAGGTTGGGATCTTCGCAACAGTGATGCAACAAGCTTAGCAGTCGTTCTGGGTTTTGTCCCATTCAACTGCAATTACTTGTGGTAATTGCTGAATGCTTGTTTGATATTGTTCTTGAACTTAAATTTTCAAAATATACCACAGATGTACTATTGGGTTAAGGTCAGGTGACTGTGCTGGCCACTCCAAAGCGTCGATTTTCCGTTCGTTGAACCATTGCGATACCAGTTTTGACGTATTCTTTGCGTCCCCATCATGCTGGAATGTGTATCTTCGGCTCATTTTCAGGTTTCAGACGGTTGCTGGAAGTTTTTGCTTCAATATGTCTAGATAAACTTCCTTTACCATTATTCCCTTAATGAATTCAAGCTCTCCAACACCAGACGATGCCATCGAGCACGAAATCATGAGCCTACCAGTATAGACAATGAAAAATCTGGATAAGTTGTTTGACAATTATAGATGTGGCAAGAATTTACCTAAACCATGTTTGACAATCGCCTTAAACACTCCTTTTTCAAGCTTTCACCGGTCTTCCGCCATTTTTTGTGATACCATCAAACCCTAATAGCATTGTTTTATTCTCATCTGACCATGTGATCTTCTTCCAGTCATCAATTGTGGAATTGCGCCATCCCGCAGTGAACTGGGGCGTGTAAAGCTCAACATCGGAAGCAGAGATTTGTCGTCAGCCCGATCAGTATTTACACGGCAGGGTAATGAAACATCAATAAAAATGAAAAAAATAGCAATAAAAATATATGAAATCTCCATTAAATTATTAAACACAGTGCCAACAGAAAAATAACAATTCGCACTAGAAAAACATAAAATAGCAAAAAATAATTGATATTTCATTTTCATTAATTCAAAAGTGACCGGTAAAACTTTCAAAAAAAGCAATGGCATTTAGTATATACGCAATAATAAACTGATTGTTTTCTGTCATAAAAATAAATTCTAGCGGTAAACATGTAACCAAAGTCTTCAAATGTTTCAAATCTTCCGATTGAAACCAAACAAATTGCAATAAAAAAATCAAAAATAAAAAAATAAAAATTTAAATAATTTGTTTGCTTTTAATTGGAAAGATTTGAAAAATTTAAAGACTTTTGTCACATATATAGCGCTAGAACTTATTATTATGACGGAAAAATATCAGTTTATTATTGCGTTTCTACTAATTGCCATTGCTCTATTTGAAAGTGTTACGGGTCACTTTTGAATTATTGAAAGTAAGTTATCAATTTTCCATTGCTATTTTAAGTTTTTCTAGTGCGAGTTGTTATTTTTTCGTTGTCACAGTGTTTAATAATTTAGTGAATTTTCATTGCTTAATTTGCATTAATTAGTGCCAGTATATATTTTAGTCGTATTTACACTGCAATGCAGCAACAGAATCCCTGAAGCATAAACTAAGTGAGAGTCCTCGAGTGATGGTGGCCTGGTCGCACTAGCGATAATCCTGAATGAACGTAGGAATCTCTCGTTCGCGAAACTGATTCATCCAAGTAGAAAGACGACAGAAAACAGAAATCCTCAAACAGTTTATAAATTATGTGACTTTTGCCATTGGTTGTGATAATGTTGTAGACGTAGGCTAATTGGATTTCCACTTACAAGTTGAATTGTGATTAATTTGTACAGTAATTAGTTTTTAACGAACTCAACGAAATAAACGAAATTTTATTTAAAAAAAAATCAATTGTCCATGAAATGTGCTCTTGTGCCCGCTAAAGCCGTTTTTAAATGTTTTTCGCGGATAACCATGGCTTCTTAAGTGCCACTTAGCACTTAAGACCATGTTCATGAAGCCGATTTTGCACTTTCTGAGGTGTCACATGAATTGAAAACTCATTTTCGATTAGTTTTGCAACTTTGGGAACTGATAAGCCTCGGTTTTGCGTAACTTTGTTTACGATAGCCCAGTCATTCCGTGGACTTATCTTCGATGGACCTGATGGTCCTGATCGTGCCGCTGGTAAGATGGAACCGCATTTTTTGAACCTCTGAACTATTTTAGCAACCGTATCTTTACAAACTAGTACAATATCAGCAATTGTACAATAGCTTTTACCGGACTTATGATGATCTATTATCAATTTTCGGACACTTTACGAAATTTGTGGGTATTTTTTATGGCATTTTTAAGCGACACATAACTTAAACTTTGATATACAAATGCTCCTAACGACGGAATGTGCGCTTTTTGCAATGTTTAAATTCGATAAAGTGACAAGTACCGCGTAAGACACTCTAAGCACCACCTATAGAGTGGTGCAATCATTCGGAGACAGTATAGTGCGCAACAATTTCAGGTCGTTGGCCAACGAAAGATTAACCGTGAAAAGAAGTAGATCTGTGTCTGTGTCATCTGTGTCACACAAATGTTGTATATCAGTGAGCCAAGATGATGATGATGATGGGAAGGTTGATTGAATGCAACGACCCAACTGCATTTACTTTTTCAAATATTCCAAACATCTCACAAAAAAAGAAAATAATGATCAATTATGAACTTGTCCAAGGCAATAACTAAACCCATGAAATCAAGCTGTTTTTATCCGCCTCCGTATAGTTCCACACTCTTTCTTCCATCTTGAAATTTCAATGTTAATGATATTCTTATGGCTCTGAACTAAGTATTTTGAATGCATTTTCATGGTTATTTATTGAGAGCTTTTTGGTACCTGTACCATTCTTATATCAGTTTAATTATGTGTTTAATAGCCCAATGATAATTTAGAATTATAAATTATTCAATTAGAAAAGTTCCTAGATCAGACTAGGCAACCAACCCAGCTACCTGTTGCAAAGTGTTAATTTGTAGCTGACGATGATGATGATGATGATGATGATGATGATGATTTAATACTACCATCTATTGTAGCAAGGTAACTTTCCATAGCAGTGGAATAATCTGAAAAATGTTTTGATCAGGATTTTTTTATTTTTGATCATCGAGCTCCTATATGAGGAGCCAAAAACGTTTGGGCAGGCTGGTAAGCAGAGACACTTACACGAAACCCGCGAAAATATTAAAGATAATCTCCTTCCAAAAGCAAGTTCACACTCACAGCACTAGAATCGAACCCTCGATTGACAGAATAAACCCAATAGATGGGGTCGAAGAGCCCGCCCTCGTTCCATGAAATGTTAACAATAGGGAGGAGGCAGTCCCGTGCTCCCAATCCAAATCGTTTCACTTGGGTGCCCTGATGATCCCTCCCTTTCCCGGTTATATGTTATGTCATGAATATTTAGTATATTTTGTTGTGGTCATTTGATTGCTTACCTTGTGTAAAACAATTTGGCTGAAAGTAAATTGGTTAGGGTTATAAATATATCGTTTTTTACTTATTGCTCGGTGTCGTCTCGGTGTTTCTGCTTCTGAAGAGCTAACTTTAGGCGAAGGCCTATGCTGGTCTATAGCCTATGCACGATGTCATATGGTATTGCTCGTCGTCATAGAATATGGAAGAGAACAGGAGAAAGGAGAGAAAGCATTAGTAATTAGTAACATGCTATGCGCATGTGAGATTTTCATGGTAATATTCTCACAACGGCCGCTCAGAATGGTTCGACGGATGCATATGAGAGATCATTCCCGATGATTTTCTACCAGTTTACTCACTTCCATCACGCTTGGTTATAGAATAGAAGAAACATTTTACTACGTGTTACATTTGGCAGGGCAAAGTGTTTATTGTAGCTGTGCCTTTATCGACTGAGCTGAGGGAGGACTGAGGAGCTTATCGACTCGCTTGACATAGATTATCATTGTACTTTGTTACTGATGCTAATATCCGAAAAAATACCCTGCTACAAGCGTTTCATTTTATCAACCATGGAATCAAATCTATACACTGAGTTGAGAGCACGCAAAAATACTAATTGTTATCAACAAAACGCCTGTTACGTCATGAAGAAATAACTATTTTCTGTTCTTTTGAAGTTCCTGAACCAATTTTGTTCCTGCAACTCAAGCAACGTTGAAAAATAAAATTAAATAGAAGCAATTATTGTCGGAGAAAACAATTAGAAGCTACTTAGCTTCGAAATAACATTTTATGGCTTCAATCGTCCAGTCATGCGATCCAAAAGTTGGTCAATTAACTATCCGATACGATGTTGTATATCTTGAAAGAATTTTTGTTTTATGAGTAATATATCAGGTAGAGGTGTATAAACGATAAACCTAGTCAATGGACGTAACAATTACTCACCAGTATTGTGTGCAAATAATTGTCTCTGGCCACTATTTAATCAAAAACAAATTAAATACACAAAAAAAAACAACATAAACAGCCTATATATTATGGTTATTCCTTACTGGTTTGTTTGAATTCACTAAGCCAATTTGAGTATTACTTAATACATGAAATACATGGAAAAATGATTCACTCACCTGCACACATGCGCACTTTGACTATAGAGTATGCGTCAAAATATGATGAGACATTTTTAGTATCTCCGAGCTTAGAATCTTTATTGTCAACTTAACCTGTATTAACATAAAATGATCTTTGAAGATTACGCTTCATTTTCACTCAATCTGCCATTTGCATTTATAACCGCTTCAAGACCTGAGGTTTTTGCAACTTTTACAATACAGTCATATCACATTTCTCTACAACGCTTTGTTCTGAAGGTCCGTGGAGAGTTCAAGTTCAAGTGAGGATGTTCACATACATGTGCTTGATTGTCCGCCCATATACTGAAATCTAGAGGATTGAACTCAGAAGGCCACATCTATTTGAACCAGAATGTTGTCCTTCAACCACATTTGTGTTTTCTTTGACGTTTGGACAAGGGCTCCATCTTGCTGAAACATAATGTTCGCATCCTTTTCGTAGGTAGATGTAGTCCAAGATAAAACATTATCCTTAAGGGTTCCTAAGTTCACACTTCCGGGCCATCATAGATATAAACGGGGTCCATATTTTTTGCCATTAGTACCAACCAATCCGAATACCATGTGCCCTGCTAGATGCTTGATCTGAATCTGAAATTTGAAGTTCTCAGATACATCAGATGCTTTCTTTGAACTTATATACCGGTGCAACTGTCGGGCAGCATACAGCTTCTTGTCCGTGAACAGAATGACGATGGACCTCGTCTTGAGTTTACTTAGCAGTTTCTTGCTTAAAGGGCGAACACGAAATTATTGCGACTCCCCGAAAATGTCATGCCAATTTTCTTATAATGTTTAGAATCAAACCAAAATTTTAGGGTAGTTTTATACATATATTTACTTCAAAAATCAAAAGAAAAGTTAATCGATGGAGCCTTGAGTGTAAAATTGAACGCATTTTCGCTTGATGCCCTCCATCCAAAGTCTTTACAGTGTCATCCGGTACCAGTTTCTCAGTTTTTTTTTCCATTTTTCTTAACATGTCCTTCTCGTCTTTGACTGTCATCTTGCTTGCTCTTCCGAAGTTCCCGCTTCATCATTGCCCAGTACTGCTCCCACCGGGCGCAGCTCCGGACAATTTGGCGGATGGACAGGGTAGGCCTCATACCACTCCAGGACACTTTTAGAATAGTGGCATGATGCCAAATCTGGCCAAAATAGCGGAGCTTCGTCGTGCTGCTGCAAGAACGGCAAAATGCGCTTTTCGAGGCACTCAGATTTGTAGATCTCGCCATTTACTGTGCCCTTTGTCACGAAAGGCTCACTCCTCAGTCCGCAAGAGCAGATGGCCTGCCAAATGAGATATTTGGAGGCGAACTTCGACATTTTCTTCTTCTTAAATTTGTCGTCCACATAGAACTTGCTCTTGCCGGTGAAAAACTCCAACCCCGGAATTTGCTTAAAATCGGCTTTTATATACGTTTCGTCGTCCATCACACAGCAGCCATATTTTGTCAACATCTTCTCGTAGAGCTTCCGTGCCCGAGTTTTAGCCGTCGATTGTTGCCGCTCATCGCGGTTTGGGAAGTTCTGTACCTTGTATGTATGTAGTCCAGCTCTCTTCTTTGCATTCTGGACGTAGCTCTGCGACATGCCGATCTTTTTAGCCAAATCACGGCTTGAGACGTTGGGATTTGCTTTAACCATCCGCTTCACCTTTCCCTCCGTCTTTTTGTTCTCCGCTCCCGGTTTTCTTCCAGCTCCTTTGCCGTGGTCAAACGTCAACCGCTCCTGGAACCGCTTCAACACTCTGGAGACGGTTGAATGGTGAATGTTCAACATTTTTCCCAACTGCCGGTGCGACAGGTCAGGAAATTCCAGGTGTTTGGAAAGAATTTGTTCTCTCGACTCGCGTTGGTTCACCTCCATTTTCGTTGAATCGAAAAACACGACTCCGAGTTTGACAGCATGTAAACAATACACATTAATGAGAAAGTGTGCAAAATTTGGTTGATTTTTACCCAATGGTAAAAAAGTTATGCCCTGTTGAATGCGTCGCAATGATTTCGTGTTCGCCCTTTAGCTCCCCTGTAGCTGCTATACTTCTGTCAGTAATCAGGTCTCTTTTAACTCGAGCTCCTGATTTTCCATTTCAGTCATATTTCATCACTCTTCTTACTGATTCTACTTATACATTAGCCCGCTTTGCCATTTTTCTCACGCGCCGAGCTGTATCAACGATCGTTTCCGACCGCTTCCAGATTACTTGGTACTGTTGGGAGTCCAATTGATGCATTGACTCGAAATACAGTAGCTCTTGAACATTTTAAAGAGCCATGATATCCGAAACTGACATCTGGGCGTAGAGTAGTAGATGGCCGTGTAATTACTGTCTCTTTTTGTATCTTATATCCTTTCGAAAAGATAGTTAGAGACAGTAATTTTAGCGTGTACCCCGTTTACATTACCCTAGTAGCACACTTGACTCAATTACATAACAAACAAGTTGCTGTAGCTAATTATGATGGTTTGGTTTTGCTTAGGTACAACCTACATTACGTGATATAGAGTATCTTGATATCAAATGCCATGCAAATTATTTCCAATGAAAACTAGATATATAGATGCTACTATCAAGAAAGTCTATATTACGTATTATAAGTTGTAGTGTGAACGGGATGTTACACACTAAAAATTTTTTACAATATTCGGTAATTTTTTAACGAACTTTCAACAGCTGA
The DNA here is from genome assembly GCA_024533555.2 of Aedes koreicus. Taxonomy (NCBI): domain Eukaryota; kingdom Metazoa; phylum Arthropoda; class Insecta; order Diptera; family Culicidae; genus Aedes; species Aedes koreicus. The sequence continues at coordinate 1,081,245 of JAHHFK020000808.1, read as the reverse complement.
ACGTTCGGTAATCCGATTTAACGGATTTCGGTACAATTTGACAAGTTCCGGTAATTTTTTTTACCGGAATACTGTAAAATTTCACCGAAATCCGGTAAATCGGATTACCGAACGTTCAGCTGTTGAAAGTTCGGTAAAAAATTACCGAATACTGTAAAATTTTCTAAGTGTGTATGCTAAATTCCTTAATTAGATGCCATATTATACTGATTTGATGTATTGCTTCAATTTTTTTCAAAGTACAGGGCTTGAAAACTGTGTGTAGTGCAGCTCCCATTAGTAAACAATCTCCATCACGGAATCGCAGTAGTTTTTATGTCGTGTGGTTTGGAAAATGATGGAGTCTATCCTTCAATATGGTGGCCAAATGACTCTTTTTTGAGTCATCTTAACCTTTCGGGCAACGAGCTGGTGTAAAAACACAACACAAGTGAGAAAACCTCGCTTGGTTGCTCTTTATGCAAATTGTGCACGCGTATCGAAAGGTTAGAAATAAACAATGAGTGTACAACTACACAGTTTGAAAAATCCAAGTAAAATTAAACTACATATCATGCACATAAAGGGAATGTGATGATTTGCACAAATTTAAACGAACACTTAATTTTACACGTAGCGTCTTTCGCAGAGCAGTAAATTTACACGATTGAAACAGTCGTTTCATGCAACGTGTATTTTTGTGATTTGTTTCTGATCACGTACAGAAAATAAAGATTAGTTTGTACCCCAAAGAATTGTCATCTACATATTCAGATGAGAGCAAAAAAGAGAATGAAAAAATTAGACACAGAATAAATTCATGTTCAAAGCAACATTATTCAAACACAAAACATTAATAGATAATCATTTTATTTATTTCGGTAGAAGATTGAACACTGAATTATTCAACTTGAATTGAAGCTATAACCACAGTTTATAAATAGGCATAATACAAGTACATTTGTCAATGAAAATCATTATTACACTTATAGTACCTGTTCGTTATAATGTTTTTATATAGCGGATGTGTGCACTCTTCAAACTTGCATAAAAACTATACGATCTTCGTGTTTCCTACTAAAGGTATTTGAATCATCTGTTAGAGTTAAAAAAAACATCAGAGGGAAAAATATACTGGTGTGATTTATTCTTACCATTCCTAGGCATGCTACGTTTCACATTCGAAGACGTTATGAACAATTTATCAACAGGCAAATTTCTTTTTAATCTTTCAAATTGGTTTTTACATTACTTTCAGATAGTTGTTTATTATTATTATTATTATTACAATAAAACTTGAAATTCAATCTTGCAATGTTTCCGTTTTGCTACAATTCTATTTATTTATACAAACTCATATCGAACTTATCATTAAAGGCAATTTAAGATGTTTATACACTGTCTTTCTATACTCTATATTATTTATCACTTTATACATTTATTATTTTTCACTGACTTCATATTTGAACCTTGGAATTTTCTTCATGTTTCTCTACTATTCTATTTGCAGTCATAGTAAGGCAACAATCAGTCACCCTCTGCCCGATGCTTTTCTGTTTTTCAACCTAGTCAGGATTGCATTCAGAGCTTGTTGTTGAGGGCGGTTTTCAAGAAATACTGCTTCGTAAAACCCATTCCTCCGCATATGTCTGTAAGCATAAAAATAATTATTTACAGTAATGTTACAAGAAATCAATAGAAAATAGCTTAATAAATCGGCATTTTTAGGATTAGTTTACGCATACATTTTTTGTAGCATCTCTTCTGGTTTTGAGAGCATTACTATGAAACATTCCAAAGTCATCCACACCATGACAGCATTGAAGTCTGCTGTCATTTTTGATAGGGCACACGAAGAAAAAGTACTATTGAAACAAACATATTTCAGATACATTTGAAAACTGAAGCGTTGTCTTGGCAACAACACGCCTTGGATTATCCTACAAAAATATATGCTGTTTTTTAACAAATGAAATAACTCATATGTTTGAAATTAAACAATGCCCAACTTTAAATCTTGAATCTGATAAACCAAGAAATCTTTGCAAGTATTCTAGTTGTGTGTTCTGAAACAAGGATAAGAGTAATCAGAAATGTATATGTATTATGAAGAGAGCAACAAGTTTATTCAAGATCCATAAGTTAAACATAGTGTTGCATGTTTACTACCGTTATAAGCATAACATCCATTTATATTGGGAATCCCATAGGACATGGGATAATTATACTATAATACTCATGCGCACTACTTCTCTACAAGACAGTACTCCCGAACTATGTTCAACGCAGGAAAATGTATTGCCACTTACATGATAGTTTAGATTTTCCTAATATACCACTAAAATTGCGAAAACCCTAAATCGAATGAATACCTTACCACAATCTTCAGCACCTTATAAAAAATATAAGCTAGGTATACCTTTGCCTGCAATCCGTTAATAAAATTGGCTTAAGAACTCATTGGATCAGTGTATTCTAGGAAGAATAAAGCAACCGCTTTACTTCCTTCTTCTTTTTTCTTAATTTCTTTTTCTTCTTTATATTCAAATATTCTTCTTCCCTTTTCCATCCCCCTTCCTTCCCTCCCTTTTCCCCCTTTCCCCTTCTTCCCCCCTTCCTTACTCTCTCTCCTTCTTCTTCTTTTTCCCTTCTCCCTTTTCTCTCCTCTCTTTCTTTCCTTCCCCTCCTCTCCCCCCCTTCCTCTCTCCCCCCCCTTCCCCCTCTCTCTTCCCTTCTTTTCTCCCCTTTCCCCTCCCCTCTCTTCCCCCTCTTTCACTTTCTCTTCTTTTCTCTCCTCCCTTCCTTTTCCTATATTCCCCTCTTTTCCTTCTTCTCTCCTCCCTCCTTCTCCCTCTTCCCCCCCTTTTTCCCTCCTCCTCTTTTCTTCCCCCTTCTCCCCTCCCTTTTTCCTCTCCCCCTCTTTCTCCCCTCCCCCCCCCCCTCCCCCCCCTCTTTCCCTCCTCTCCCCTTCCCCCCTCCCCTCCCTACTGTACGAGACGAGAGTGGTCATCACTTATTATACTTTTCATGCCAAATTCTGTCCTGCACTTATTCAACTCCATTATTGATCATTTCCAAAAATAAATAAGGAAACAACAAAGACTATACTAAAGAATACTAACAATCATTTGACAGCACAGACAAAAAATTCGCAGAATCTGAGGAAAACTCTTTACACCGACAATAAATATGCCGATTCTTCTTGCACTCTCGTTTAGACTTACTCAAAATTGAGCCACAACCTATATATTTTCAAAAAACTAAAAAGTAAAATGAGTGATGTTGATTGATGTTGATCATTGTTTTTATTATGGGGATATACTTTGAAAGGAATGAATCATGAGATCAACACGGAAACTGGTCAGGACTTTATTGTTGATCCTTCAATCAATCCTTTTTGTGTTTCTGTTTCAGTGTGGTGGAAGGTGTTTCTGTGTTTCGGCACATCTTTCATGCTACACGTCCGTTTCATTTTACTAAATTTTTGATTACGCTTCCTTTCTAGTGAAAATCGAAAAAAAAATCTATAAGAGGAATAATCCCGCATAATCACAAACCATTCCTGGACCATTGTTCTTATTGTTGACGACCGTTTCCGTTATTGTTACGACATTTACCCCTATAGTTGACAACTATAAACTAACAATTTCCTACATAGTTTTAATAATAAGTCAAATGGTAAAAGGCCAAATAACAATATGCTGAATAGGCGGTTAAGTTAGGTTACCATAAAAAAATGGCATTTTTCACGAACAAAATTTATGCAGTACTTTATGCCATAAAGTTGGTATATAATCCAGACCGAGTGCAGACAATAAGAAACCTTTCAATGACAATATGGCATACATTAACAATATGTGTTAATGTAGAGGTTGTATGGTGGAAGCGAGATTAAACTATTTGATAACAATAACATAAAATGTGATAATATATCTTACATTGGAAATATAGTTTTGACCATATAGCTAATTGTTTTTCATTATGCGGGATGACATTAAAAAACCAGTCCCATTAATAAGTAAATTACTTTAAAGGCCCAAATGCAATGGCCTGGATGAAAATGCAACGGAAATGGTAGATTTGACAGTTGTTACGTCGATATATTCAATTGGAATCGCTTTAGTTTTAACCAGTTTTTTATTCGACAAGCGAGTTGTTTCGCTGCCATTGCCGTTCTGCTTCCACGTTGCCGTTTGCCTCGTTCGAGCATTTACCACAGAGAACAGACGTTCATCTTCGGTCTGCTACTTGTGTAAAACTTTAAATCGACATTTCAAGTGTATGTCGTTATGCTCCTGATAGGCGGCGCTGCAGTTGTGCGATAACTGTCATGTAAATGTTTATCATTTAAAAGCCTAGCACATAACCTGGAAATTTGTGTTTGTTTTTCTCTGCACTTGCTTCTTATACCGGCTGACCATATAAACTTTTACACACGTTTATCAAGAAAAGGTATATGGACATCAATGTCTGTTCTCTGTGCCTTTACCGTGTATGCAAGAGCTACCACAGACAAATAGATATGATACTCATTAGTTTATCATCAAGACATTCATTTAATTATCAATTTATATCTTTGTAAGGGCGTTGTACTGCCTTGTGAACCACGCATGCTCGTGTGCCTTCTGTTTAAAGTGTATAGAATCTGACTATATTTTCAATCTATCGCTCATGGCAATGTGCTTAACAGTTGTCGTAGTTGTTAAATGTGTTTGTTCTGCCATTATTTTTCATTATTCTGTCCGCTTCCTACTCTGATGTTGCCACTCAACAGTAACCCGAAAACTTATTATGTAGAAATAAGTTTCTCTGTTTGTTTATATAAAGAATGAAGCAATTTTGTTTTAAATAGAAGAAAACTTTACGTTAAGATTTGTTTATTTTTCTTTTTTAAATATTTCCTAACAAGAAAAGTTTTCATATGCAAGCCAAAAGATGACAATGCCAAACGTTCATTTGAATTAAAATACCTTATGCCAAATGGCGTTATACAAAATGACGCCATGCCAAGTGGGCTTCCACCGGATGAATAAAGATAAAGATAAAGTCCAATATTGAAGCTGTTATAATGAAACAACTAGCAAACAATTGAATGTTCAATTTACAGATGCCCCCATATTACACTCAAATAAATAACCTGTTTACAAATTGAACCTTCTGAAACATAGAAGAAAGAAAAACTTTCATTTCCATTAGGTATCTTATAAAATTTGGAGTAGTTTTAAATCCATCCAAGCACCTTATAAATCTCATAAAAGTTACATGTGACAAATTTTCATATGATATGCGTTATGCTTTTCATCACTAATTTTGATGTAAAATACTCGTTTGCATGTCTTAGGAATTCAGTTGTTTCGCAATGGATTAAGATCTTAAAGAGCTGGCTCTCTTAGGGCCTGTTCATAAACCACGTAGACTCATTTTTGAAAATCTCAGAAACCGCCACCCCCCCCCCCTTATCGTAGACTTTTCTCCATACAATTTTTAGAAATTTTGTATGGACCGTAGATTTTGGTCAAATCCACCCTCCCCCCCCCCCCCAGAAAAGTTTACGTGGTTTATGAATAGCCCCTTAGCAGATTCATTATTCAACAGGCCAGCAGAAAGTTCGATGAGTGGAACTATCAAATCATTCAACTATCACTCAAAAAATAAGTCAAATTAAACTTTTGCTTTCGGTACAGTATACCGATACGTAATTTTCGGTAAATTTAAAACCTTTTTTTTCGGTAATCTTATCTTACCATGTTGAATGTTGAGATATTAAACGACCGACATATGGTGGTTCGACCTCATTGTCGGTATATTTATTGATCGGCATATCGGTTAACTCGAAGATGTTATAGCTGTCATAATAGGTGAAAATTTAATTTATATTTTATTGATGATACCATGACATAGTAACGGGGAAAAAAAGCAGAAAAGGAATAATTAAATAGAAATTTTCTTCTAACATCCGGTTCCTAGAAAATCAAAAACAATAAAAACACTACACACAACATCTACGAGTAAGTACTGGATAAATATTGAGATTTTACCAAAACGAAATAGGTGTATGAATGAAATCCCAAATGAATACGGATTTTAAAAAAGCAAGTTCTTGGTTCAAAAGTGAATCCGAAAGTGATTAAAATAATCAGATGGTATTTTTTGATAAATAACGCAATTGGTTGATCGAAGCAGGAATAGCAACACCGAATAGACACCAAAAAATATATGCTAAGGTTGTGATAGAATTTTTTTAATTTTTTTTGCGGTGTCCGTTTGACGGCTAAGACAGCTCACGGTCCAACTCGCCAGTGATAGATTTGTATTTATGTTTATGTTTTTAACAAACGATTTTTTCTTTGCAATACACACTTGCTGCAACACTCGACCGAACAGGTTGTACCATAATTCTGAAAGGGAATTTGTTTTCGGCGGTCGCCTATGGTTTATTTATTTTCTAGATTCTCTGCATAGCCCGAGTAACATCCAAACTCAGTCTGAGAACCATTTAAACTTAGAACACAGCTTCCTTACTGATATTGATTCTAAAATATATTGCCTAGGAAAAAGCTTTTGCTCCTTGTAACCATATTCTACTCACGGGTTAAACGTTAACCTACAACGCTCATTTTTTGCAGTGTAATGCTTCACTAGATGAAGCACCAATCGTAATCATTGTCATTGATAAAACGCACTTTCAGCTCAAAAAGTATAAGGAATAGCGCGAATGATTATTATACACATAAACCTCTGCTTTTCAAGTTGAAGTTAGAGTAGCAGCTTATGAACATGAATCAAAATCAATAGGTTATTTTTTTAAATATTACATACTACATACCTACCTTATATTATGTGGCTGACTTCAAGTATCGTTCTGAAGGCCGATTCTGCTTTTGCAATCAAAGATTCCAACGTAAAATTCTGAATGTTATCAGCATTCCTACACAATTCAACTCTATCATCAGCATGGATAATCTTCACACAACAATATGTTGTTAGATTGTATAAAGCTAAATGTGCTAAACGTATTCAGAAGCTGTTGTTTGAAGCTTTTTACAAAAGATTATTTAACCTCTTACAACTTCCGGGCAATATTGTGCCTTGCGGCATGCACACCTCGACAAGAATCAGCCGTGTAAGTAACTCTCGATTCATCGCAATAAATTACTCACTGGATATTTCGCAAATATTTTTGCCGTCTTCGTTGAAATGTTTTGTACCCTAAATAGAAAAGTTTTATTACGTTTTGATTATCATGTGTAAATCAAAATGTTTTACCTTGATCGAGGAAATTATGCTGCTGACTACGATAACATACGAGTACACTTTGTTCACAATTCGTGCTGAATTTTTTTCTACGTTTCTCTAACGACCGCACTCGATAGACACGAAAACAAATATGGCTAACATTGAACTGGCATGAACAGTAGCGTCAGGAAAATTTTAAACGAAGTCGTGTAAAATCTTTTGCGACTCAGCTGAATTTAAGATATATAGTGTAACTTTACGATAAAATAAGTGATAATGGCTAATCGAATATATAAGTTTACATGACGGATGGCATTCTTTGTATGTGCATGTTATAGAGTATAAATTTACATTTAAAATAAAATTACACGCTCCATTTTTGAATGTCGCGTAGTTGGGGCCTTCAACCGAAATCCGAACGCCTCCGTTCGGGATGTATGCTAAGAAGCTGCACCTAAGCCGAAGTTTTGTCCAGAAGGCCAAAACTAAGGCTGGGCTTCGAACGTTCAAGGTACAAAAGGCCCCTAATCGCGACGAGAAGCAGAACAAGTCCGCCAAAACCCGTGCCAGGAAGTTGTACCTCAACATGCTGACGAAAGTTGAATGCTGCATCATGGACGACGAAACATATGTGAAGGCCGACTTCAAACAGATCCCCGGCAACCTGTTTTTCACGGCCAAGGATAAGTTCAGCGTTCCGGAGCATGTCCGCACTCAGAAGATGTCCAAATTTGCGAAGAAATTCCTGGTTTGGCAAGCCATCTGCACGTGCGGGAAGCGGAGTGCACCTTTCGTGACCCAGGACACGATGAACGGACAGGTGTACATAAAAGAGTGCCTCCAGAAGCCGCTGCTTCCTCTCCTGAAGGCCCACAACGTCCCAACAATCTTCTGGCCGGATTTGGCCTCATGCCACTACTCCAAGGACGTGCTGAAGTGGTATGCGGACAATAAGGTCAATTTCGTGCCGAAAATGTTCAACCCTCCCAACACTCCGGAGCTCCGCCCCATCGAGAAGTACTGGGCGATTATGAAGCAGCACCTTCTTAAACGACCTAAGGTAGTGAAGACAGTCGAGGAACTGAAGAAAGTATGGGTTTACATGCAAAAAACGGTTGATTCACAGGTTGTGCAGAATCTTATGGCCGGGGTTAAGGCCAAGGTGCGGGCATTTGCGTATGGACTGTAAATAAAATACGAGTAAAATGGTAAAATGAAGTTTAATAGTTATTTCTCAATCCCTGAAAATTTGATGGCAATCGGATGAAAACTCGAATTTTGCGAATCAATTTTGTGTGTGGCAATTTCATCGTGGACACCCTTTATTTGCTAAACAAGTACGTTGTCATACTTCATTCAAGCCATGTATGGAAAAAAAATCCGTGCCCAGATCCGTGAACTGCAGTCATGAATTCGAGAACAAAAAAAAAACCGTGAACTGAATCACGTAATCATGAACTAAATAACGTTTAAAGGGAAAAATCCTGAAAACTTGAAATAGTTCACGGTCCGTTTTCATTTTCGGGAACGCTTTTTTTTTGAAAGCACGAGCATACTTGGCTCAATAATGGATTCGGATAAAAATAAGCATACAATTAAAATACAATAGTATAAAATAACATTAAAATCTATTTCCGACCATACCATCAGATAAATGAATAAAGCATATTGTCATTACAATTTACAGTTCACTCCATATGCTAGGATTTTCAACAATTGCGAAACAATACAATTTGTAGTAATTGACTCAAATTTGTTCGAAAAAAAAATGGTTTTTTCTATAGTTAAGATACATAACAATCTCCCTTTTCTATTGTCGATGTCTCAGTTTACATTAGATTGTATTGTGGTAACAATAACTCCTATTGTCATCTTATCGTTGTGAACAATGCTATTAATTATACATACTATATATTCTATTGTATTGTTACAATGCATGTAATTGTAAACCTATGAGAAATTTTTTTTTTTCGGGTTCCGAAAATGCGCGGGGTGACACGAGGATAATTCGCAAGGTCTTAACAATTGTTTTAATCCTTCGTCGAAGTGTATGAATATCCGTTTCGAAGAGAGAAAAAAAACAAAGATCTACGTAGACTTTTGTTATACCCCCCTCCCCAATCGTAGACAAACGTAGACTTTTTCTAAAAACCCCCCCCCCCCCCCCCTGAATTGTCTACGTGGTTTATGAACAGCCCCTTAGAATTTGCGTAACGGCCATACACGATCGGCAAATTGTCCCTGTTGAAGAAATTTTCTCCACCGATATGCAAGTGGATGAGGGACAGTAGTGGATGTTCGGCAAATAATCCTAGAAATAAATTGGAAGAATCCCAAGGACCAAAAGAAAACAAAAGTATATGAAAAAAATAAGGAACGGAATAGGAAGATGATAGCCCAGAAAGAAGACGACAAAGAGCCTAACGGATGAACAAGCGTAAAAGAGAAGATGAGGAAGAGCATAATGAAGGAAAAATGGTGAAAAAGAAGATGACGGAGAGGAAAGTGATGGAGAGGAAGAAAGCAGGAATACGTGACAGAGAGGAAGATGGCACAGAGGAAGATGATGGAGGGGAAAATAATGAAAAGGAAGAAAACGAAGAAGAGCATGGTGGAACGGAAAATGATGGAGAAGAAGAAAAGGAAGAAAAACATTAAAAAAAAAATGATGATAGAAATAAAACTTAGTGATGAAGAGGACGAATTAAACCATGGCAAAGAAGAAAATAATGGAGAGGAATAAAATGAAAAGAACTAAAATGGAGAAGTGCATGATGGAAATGAAGAAAATGAAGAAAAACATGATGGAGAGCACCCAACAAACATCGGTGTCGAATAACTGCTTGTTCAAACAAATTTGGAGAAGTTGTTCAGCTTTTCCTTCTAGAAAGCTCGGCTGGACAACTTCTCCAAATTTGTTTGAACAAGCAGTTATTCGACACCGATGTTTGTTGGGAATAAACGATTGCACATCGTTCTGCTCAGTCCACCCTTCCTCCACCAACCCAACCCTATTCTTTTCCAAAATTCCAGTGATGTCCCTTGGAAGTACACAGTGTTCCTCAGCTTCCACTTAAGCAAGTATTACGTCAACATATTCCTATCAAATCCTTATTTGACCTGCATTCGGATGCATTCGGACCGGTGCTGGTATTGTCATTTGAGATCACCAGTTTTTTTTACACAGTTAGGATAAAAGTTAGTCTCAAACGTCATCTGTCGTTGTGATTAAGAGTGTTTTCATTCTTCAAAAGGTATTAGTAGTGGAAACTTGCAATTAAACTCGATGTTTTGCCATTTAAACAAACCATAACCACTATAAACAATAAGTAAACTTATTCATTTCTCGATAGTGATGAAATAACTCGACATTATTGCACGCAAAGAATACAAGATATAGGGTTAGGGGATAAAATGTCAGCCTAGCTCGATCAAACGGCTTATGTATTAAACATATCATAGAAATTCAGTGATTATTGGCAAAATCGTGTTATCATCATGATGCGAGATTTATTTTTGAAGCAAATATATACTTGAGTGAAATTCTTAGCTTTTTAGCCACCATGGCATTAGAAGTTTTTTTTGGAAATGCACGTTTCGTAGTTGCTGCTCCGTTACTGATCAGAACTGTTAGCAATTGCACAGAGAAAGAACCACTTAGATGGAGCTAAGGAGTAGTTTTAAGTCTTTTTAAGGGTCTCACACGTCAAATTGCATCACGGAAAAAACGCTGAAGAAAGGTACCAAGTTGACCGATCCTTTTCAAACTTTCAGACAATAATAAACAACCCAATAATAAGTTTTTGGCATTATTTCATTCAACTTTAGTACCTTATCCGTATGTTCGCAACTTACGCTTAACTTCACTCATTTGGTTCTGTACAACATCTGGCTACAGCCTCTTTTGTACGGAAACCCACTTTTTTCTTCATGTCTTCCTCAGACTTGACCTCCTTGAGATGCTCCCGTAGAGCCTGTTTCATAATAGCCCAGTATTTTCGATGGGCCTTAGTTTCGGTGCGTTGGGAGGGTTCATGTCCTTGAGTACGAAAGTAAGCCCGTTGATTCGTACTACTCCAGGACAACATTTGCATAGTGGCACGAAGCTAGATCCGGTCGGCAGATCGTAGGGCCCTCCACCTTCAAAAGAGGAAGCAGACGCTTCTGTAGACACTCCTTGAGGTAGATCTCCCCGTTTACAGTCGCGGTAGTCACGAACGGTGGATTCCGTTTGCCACATGAGCAGATTACTTGCCAAATCATATATTTTTTGGCAAACTTTGAAAGTTTTTGCTTCCTTACTTCCTCCAAAACATCAAACGTGTGCTGGGCAGTGAAGAACAGTAGCCCCGAAAGCTGCCGAAAGTCCGCCTTGATGAGACAATGAGGCTTCATCAGCATCTGGGTGTACAGTCTCCGGGCCCGTTACTATCCCACCGTATTTTGCCGTTCGTCATGATTTGGAGCCTTCTGCACTTTGTACGTATGCAGTCCCTCCCGGTCCTTGGCACTCTGAGCGAAAGACTAGGACCGAAGCATTGGGATTCCGCATAAACGCTTTCACGAAATGCTTGTGATTCTGATCTCTAATATAACATCCATTCTGACCGCATTTCTTCTTCCGTTCGATGCTCAGAGTTTCGTAGTAACGTGTTATCACACGATTCACCGTTGACTGCACGATTCCGAGTTGTTTTCTGATGACCCGATGAGAGAATTGAGGATTTTTCAGGTGCTTGGGCAAAATCAATTCGCGACGTTGATTTTCGGGTGACGTCATTTTTTCCAATTTTCGGAAAACTGCCAGCGATAAAAATAAAAACACTCTAAACTACTTCTACCCAAATTTTCAAGAGAAAATACCCAATGGGTAATTTTCTACAGCGTTTTTTCCATGATGCAATTTGATGTGGGAGACCCTTTATGTACAAGTTCACTAATTCATTCTATTTATAGATCAGAACCGGCGCCAGCCGCGTCCTCACGGTCTTCGGGGAGGAGAAAGATGACTAGTTCGACTATAATTGTCAGAGACCATGTTTAACTCTGCTTGTCCACAATTGCCAAGGGAAGGATAGTTTTTTGTTAGTGAGGCAAATTATTTTTAGATCATGTATGCACTGTAGTAAGTGATTTTATTAATGAGAGCACAGTAGACTGTTAGTTTTTTATTATTTTAAATCTAGTGGTGATAGAAGGAGGAGAGTGACAAATGGCAAGGAAGGGTATGGGCCTGGAATTTAATTCCCAGCCATTTGCTCCGTAAGCAGAACGAGTAACCACTTAGCCACCCAACCCCGTCTAGCCACCATGGCATTACTGGTTAAGCTTTACAGATTATCTTAATGGTCTTCATGGTGCGCAAACTAATTTTGCAGAAAACGGTGGAGAATCCGGATATGCCGCACGACGATGTTGCAAAGTCGTTTAATAATGCAAAATCGACGGTTATTAAAGTGCTAAAAACCTTTCAGCAGCGCTAAACGTTAAAGAAAAAGGTCGGCTCTGAAGGCAACCATGATTTTCAATTCGTCGAAGGGAGGAAAGCAGTGGTTAAAGAATTTAAGAAACACCGAATGTCCTTCCTATCAAAATGTATTGGGGTTTGGTTAACAGGAATCTTCGAAAAACGAATAGCGCTTGAAGAGCAAAATTTCAGACGCGCAGGCAAAAGACAGCAAAATAAGTTTCGGATGATACTGTACAAAAACTCATGGAAGGTGTCAAATGAAAGGTACGTGCATTTGAATACACCACATCCAATTAAGTTAACAAAATATCTTGTATATATATATGTTGATGAACTATTGAAAAAAAAATTTACTGTTGATTTTCCCACATATATGTTATTTCTAATAAAGGGTGTCCACAGTTAAATTGCATCACTTTAAACTCGTCCTCAAAAACAAGTCTCTTAACCGATTGTCATGAAATATTCAGGAAATAAAATACAATGTATAATCTTGGTTTGGATATTTTTATTTCACTGTATTTTTTTACCAAATCCAAAAGCCCGAACTTTCTTCTTAATACCACGCATAAGATTTTGTACCACGCTTGAACCGACATTTTTTTTCCGCTTTCAACCATGACTTCAACATTTCCTGTTCTGTAGTTACAACTTTAGGATGCTTACGAAGTTCGTGCTTCATTATAGCCCAATATTTTTCAATTGGCCGCAACTTCGGAGAGTTTGGGGGATTAAGATCCTTCGGCACGAAATTGACACCATTTGTCTTGTACCACTCCAGAACATCCTTGGAGGTACGTTGCGTGTTTTGAGAAACGGAAGCAGTCGTTTTTTCAGGCATTCATTCATGTATACTTGACCATTTAATGTTGAAGTGGTCACGAAAGGCATGCTCCGTTTACCACACGAACAAATCCCCTGCCAAATCATGAATCTCTTGGGGAACGTTGACACTTGCTGTTTCCTGAAAGACTCTGGAACATCGAACTTGTTTTTCGCAGTCACAAACTGGTTGCCAGGAATTTGTTTAAAGTCCGCTTTTACGTGTGTTTCATCGTTCATGATGCAGCAGTGTGGTTTCGTCAACATTTCTGTGTACAGCTTACGCGCACGTGTTTTAGCTGTCCTATTCTGTTTTTCATTGCGGTTTGGAGCTTTCTGAACTTTGAATGAACGGAGCCCGGCTCGTTTCTTGGCTTTCTGCACGAAACTGTTGGTCAAGTGCAGCTTTTTCGCGACATCCCAAACGGAACAGTTGGGTTTACGTTTAAAGGCAGCAACTCGCTTGTGATCCTTCACACAGCACGGAACACATTTTCTACCACTCACCTTCTTCCGATCTACAGTTAAACGTTCCTCGAAACGTTTTATGACACGAAACACAGTAGACTGGTGAATTTTCAACATCATTCCGATGGCTCGGTGCGAAAGAAGTGGGTTGTCGAGGTGCGTGTGCAGAATGTTCTCGCGCACTTGCTGTTCCTTCGACTTTATTTTCGAAACTACGACACATTTCACAATGAAACTCACGCAGTGTAAACAATACACTGAGGTCATTTCACCCAAAATTTCGTTGAAATCAACCCAAAGGGCAAAATGTTACAGCTCATTGAAAGTGATGCAATTTAACTGTGGACAGCCTTTAACAACACTTTTCCGTTGACCGCTATGAACTGTGCTTATTCTTTAGATCAAATTACTGTTTAAAACAAGGGGAAAAACGCAAATTTTCCCAACAAAATGTGCTTGATTAAATTCAAATCGTGTAGTCAAAAAATAATGAATAGAGTTGAGCACTAATTCTTTGTACTCTCATTCAATTCAATCTCTCGCGTTAATTTTTCAAGTAAGCAAAAATGATTCAACATCATCCCAACAATTTATCTGGCGTGTTGAAAAGGCTCTGAACTTTTCATGGGCACCATACGACGAACGCAAATGGGCCCCATAAGACGAACTTTATAATAGTTAGAAATCCTTATGGGAACAAAAGTAAGATGGTACAGCCGTTACAAGACCATTTAAATTGACATTTTCAAACTCAATTTTACAATTCTTGTATTTTTTGGACAACCCTTCTCTGAGCTTTACTTCTGAAAATAGATGTGACATACATACAAGATAAATTGTTCGAACTCATTCGGGTCACGTTTTGTACATTGGAAGGTCCTTAATTTTTTTTTAAATTAATCCAATAATGCGAAGGCAAGCCGTATAAAGCTTGTGCTCACTGATACTACGAGAAAGTTGACGACGAAGCCAGCCAACTGCTCTCGGCGATGCATCATACTTTTCCTTGTTTCCATACCGGCTCCCTCGAGAAGTAAAAGATAATAGACGCAATTTTTTTTCTTTGCGATTTTGAGTTATTTGTACTGAGTCACGTTTTGATGCAACCAATGCTTGCTTCAGTTATTGTACGAAATTTTGGTTCAACTACGGGTTTAATCTTTTCTACACAGAAAACAGTTCCAAGCTTGCTGTAGGCCACATGGGGAAGAAATGTAAGTCATAAGCTGCAATTCATTCAAGGAGATTCTTTACGCAATCATTAAAGCACAGCTAGTAATGAGAGGTGGGATTCGCTCTCACTTATACGAAGTTCCTTCCATCTGCACTGTCAATACGGTAATTTGTTTGCTTAAAGATGCTATACCTAGGATGTCGAATATAAATGAGAAAGATTTCATAGAAGAAGAAGACACCAGTTTACATCCAATCAGCTATTGTGCCATTTGCAATGAGGGTAATTATTCTTTAGCACCAGCTTAAGCACTTGCCTCACTTATCTCCAGAGACAAGAATTTTAATTAAAGCGAATGTGTGCTCTCAAGTCTTACCGTAAAGACAAGACATGTGATTCATTGACTAAGCAAACTTGAATCTCAAAGCTGAACAATTGACCTCACTATTAGCAATTTAATAGTTTACTCTTTTCACCTTTTGCTTTGTGTACTTTTTGATGTTTCCCTTATCGTTTGCTTCTCGGCTTTTATCACTTCCATGAAGAGTGTTTTGCCTGCAGCATTTCAAAGTGATTTCATTTTAATCAGAAGACATTATTATGTTCATTATTTAAATATCCATGTGAGGCGTTTTGATTAAATTTCTGTATGTTATGTGTATCTGTATTCAAATGCAATGAGGTTAATTTTTTCTTTTTTTACTGCACAACCTACACGGAAACAATCCCGTACTCGAAACTAAAACGGACCTTAAACTAATTCACGTTTTCAGTTAAATAGTTGCCAATTATTTGATTGAGTTCACGGCGGAATTTGCTTGATCTCGAAATCATGACTGCTATCCACGGATCCGATTATCCTTTAATTAATTTCTTCGTTATAAGGACCATTTTAATACTCAGACGTTCGAAAAACTGGTGGGATTAACCAATTCCGGAGATATGAGTATAATGTATGAGGATATATTTCTCATATGCTTCTGTTTCAATGCTTTTCGTTCCAGTCTATAATATAACGCTTGCATAAAAAAAAAAAAAAAAAAAAAAAAACAAAAAAAAACAAAAAAAAAACTAGGTTCACCGATTTTTCATGCGATTTAACTGCCACCTGATAGTGGGTCGACCGGTAAATCGTTAATGAATGTAAGAAAGCTATGTACAGAAAAAAAATGACAGCTTTATCGATTCATTTATGGCAGCCTTGGCGAAAGCAGGGAAGCAACTACGTTCGATGGTTTGTAATTACCGCCGGCTCCACCCCGGAGCGAAGAAGTCTGTCATCGTGCCATACTTTGTGTCAGCCGGATGCAGCCGAGCGGCCATATGCAAGATTCTGGCGGCAAAGGGTAAATGCACCCTTCTTTTTGGGGAAATGCTCCTTAAACTTTGGAAAAATGCTCCTTAGATGCGTTTGCCCGGTATAATGCAATCGGAGGTATTAACCTTCTGGTTAGCGCTTGCCGGGTGTTTTGACGGGTCTTCAGTTTCTTCAAGATTGTATAGTTTTGACAGGTTTTAAGTTTCTGAAGTTAAGAGCCGTCAAAACAAAATTAAGACTCTACAAAATGAAATTAAGACTCGTCAAAATGAAATTTAAACCCGTCAAAACTACCTTGAAGATTGCAGAGCAAAGCTCCGCTATACAATCTTGAAGAAACTTAAGACCCGTCAAAACAACCGGGAAGCGCTAACCAGAAGGTACCTCCGATTACATTATACCGGGCAAACGCATCTAAGAAGCATTTTTCCAAAGTTTAAGGAGCATTTCCCCAAAAAGAAGGGTGCATTTACCCTGCTGCCCCTCGAAAACGAACTCATTTGCTTGAACGCTATACCACTTAGTGCATTGACAGTCGAAGCAACAGTAGGGTCTTTATTCAATAATCACCAACTCAACCTATGGTTGAGTGGTAAAAACAGAGATATGTAACGCTATTGGCCACAGTCAGGACTACGCCAAGAGCTGTTTTGTTTTGTTTGGTTTTTTGTCGTTTATGTGCCATTTTCGGACTCCGCTCTCTATCTCCCTCGTCTGGTTTGCCCTTCTTGATCTACAATGCGTTTTATGAAATAATATGAAATAAAATAATCTAGTTCGTTTTTTATTTGTGAGCCATCAGACTTTCAGACTCCAATCTCATACTCAAGAACTAACACACTGAACAGGTTACTTATTTCAAAGAGAACTGTTAAGACCTGCAAATGCCCAGTGCTTTACGGTTTTGAAGGCATTGTTTTCAGTGTATGCGTACAGTTTACTTGGAGTTAAATGGACGAATGATCGTATATCCCCTCCACGTTGTACTCATATGCGCTATTATATACGATTCTGTTTTGACTGGGACTGCCATTCACCTTCAGCTTCCTCTTCATAATAGCCCAAAATCTCTCTATTGGTCTGAGCTGGGGACAGTATAGTGGGTTGAGTTCTTTAGGTATAAACTGAATCCCGTTGGTTTCATACCACTGTAGCACTGTTTTACTGTAATGACAGCTTGCAAGATCTGGCCAAAACATGACAGGTTCATTGTGGGATCTGATGAATGGCAATAATCCGTTCTGTACAGCTCTGAATAAAATGTCTTATCAGTGATGAAAACCAACCTTCCTACCGCAGCTACAGATGCCTTGCCAAATCATGTATTTACGTGCAAGTTTATCTGCAAACACAAACTTGAATTTAGCAGGAACATCTCCCCGAGCCGTAGCCAAGTAAAATTTTTGTCCCGGTTGCTGTTTGAAATCGAACTATACATGGGTATCATCCATTAGGAGACAGCCATTTAAATTTGTCAACACCCGATGATACAGTTTTCTGGCACGGATTCTGGCCACATTGTTCTGCTATTGATCCCTATTTGGTTGTCTACAGGCACGGTATGACTCGAAGCCTTCCCGGAGACGAGTTGCACGGTACTGCGTGGGCGCGAAACTTTTTGGCCAAATCGCGGTCTGAGATGTTGGGGTTTTCCTTAATGTTCTTGATGGCTTTGTTCCGCAGTTGACGGTTGACAGTACCCACCCGACGCTTGCTTTGAGGCTTGCGATCCGTCGACAAAAACACGCCACACGGTATTTCGGGGAAAACCTAGCAATCTAACAAGCTTTGGCCCAGACCACGTAGGGTTTTCCAAATGATTGCGCCTAATTATTTGTCTTCTTTCTTCTTCCATTTTGTATTTCTCTGAAACACGTTCGAACTGCACCGCGAAAAAAAAATTTCTGATGTTGTTATTGTTATAGGGAACACATAAGATGTCATAGTTTACATATCCGACCACTAGGTTCGCTGTAAGAATCAAAAATGTTTGTTCCAATACTAAATGGGCTACACCTTATAATGTCAGATGATGGACAATATAATGAAAAGCATAGATGGACCTCAAATGACAGGAAGAAATATGAAATAAATAGTTATCGATTTCCGATCGTCTAAATATGATATAAATTCAACTCGATATTCAACATCACATTCCGGCAACAAGCCTAGATGTGAGAAGGAGCTGATTAAAACATTCCCTTCGGTATGGAAAAACAAATTCAAATTACACAAAGGAAAATTTAAGCGAACTTCTTCAGCGGGTAGGACACTGATGATGTATTTTAAATCTGCAAAATGACAATAATTAATTGGTAATCAATAATGATTCATACATCGAAACGTTAGACCGGTAGATAGAGTTTATTTCCGTAGCATTAAATGTTAATCAAAAAATATTTTTATTTAAAAATAAACATACATTTTTTTTTCCTCCCACCCACCAGCAATTTATAATTATCTATAAATTTCACTTTATATTCCCATTATTAAATTTCTCAAACTTCCACGATTAATAATTATTTTTTTTTTTTTTGTGCCGCTCCATTCATTTCATTAATTTAAACAGAAATCCCCACAAATTTTTCGAGCTGTGCAATTTGGAATAATATATGAGTTTAAGACCTATTTCAAACATATGAAAGCAGTCATCCCTGAATATGCCTTTTCCTACCCTAAATGTAATATTTGTTAACGAAAGTTTTCTAAAGTAATTTGTTTTTTATGTTGAATGAAAATAGTATAATGACGTGTAAGACATGTATTTGACAGTTTTGTCAAATGTTTTAAACATATTAAATCAGTAGACCGAAGAATAATCGCTTTCCACAGCAGTAGGATGCTACGAACAATTTTGAATGATAAACTCAATCCACACCACTTATAGAGAACAACGTATGACAAACTGTTTTCTTTGGCCTCTTTGCGGAAGCTCATTCCACTTTGACGTGTTTGTGTATGTTCATACACACATTCATATGTAAATTTCCGGCTGAAATGACACTACTTCTAAGAGACGATTTGAGCTCACTAGGCATAGGTTTACCGAATACGGCTTCAAGTGTACCTATTCTGCTCTATCTACAAACCACAAACTCCCATACATAATGTAGCCTCACTTACCCGGCCTATCGACCGTCATTGGAGATCACCGAAACGCGCGTATTTCACGAATGATGAATAGAAAATTACCTCAAGAATGTAACAGAAGGACCATCCGTGATAAGAGGGGGGGTCTTCAGAGAGTTGAGAGTAGTTGATGAAGAGCAAAACCTTCCCCAACTCATTCAGACAGGCAGAACCATTCAATTGCTACACTCGACCTTATCTCAAGCGCCCTGCAGCGAAAGAGAGATGATTTTCCCAATAAATATTTACGCTCAAGACGTTGCTTGTACTGTCTTTACATTACTTTAGGGAGAAGGATCATGCCCAAAAGTGCTGCTACATTGTTGTTATAGGCAAGACACATTGTTTGTCAAGTTCACTTGAATGATGTTGGTATGATGACAGACGGTTGGAGGAAAGAAAAGTGATTTGTTCTCGGAATTTCCTCAATTACAAGCTCCTTCATGCCTGTGAGAAAAGAAATAATGCTGATTGAGGACTTTTTTTTCTAAAAGTCTGATGAAGAAAATATTAAGGATGATTGAATTTCATCTTATAATGGATACGGTGATGTAGTATTTCAGCATATTGAAGCTCTGTCGATTCAGATGAATTGTAAGCTTGAACGATAAGAAACGATAAAATGAGGTGGATAAGGTTATTCAGTTCATTGCGTATCACTCATAGTAATCGTAGTTTTAATGTCAGAACGAATATGAATACAATTGGTTGTAACCCAACCCTCTGAATTGTCGTGTGGATATTAGTATGAGAAACGTTTTTAATTTGTCATTCCTAGAGACCACAGTTTTGCTTGTACGACGCATTATGTGAAAGGATAGTCCAGGAAGTGCATTCTATGGTTCGTAGGCTCTTCCGGTGTACCACAGAAAGCCAGATTTCATTCTGAAATAATTAAGCGTTTCTTGTCTTATCGAATTGTTATGTTTAACGGGTGGCCACCAAATAGCGGGAATGGAAAGAATGGCTCGGGAAAAACAACAAAGAAGTACAGTTCAAACTAATTTATTTTATATAATGTCCAATGTCTTCAAACTTAGCTTAATGAATAGATGCAAATGGTCCGTGGTCCGCCGTGCGGCGCAGGCTAGTCCTGATGGTAGCACATGACCGCTGGACGGCTGCCACCTCAATTTTCCGGGTGCTGCTCCTGATCCTGTTGATGAGTTGCTTTATGTCCTTGGCCTTCCAATTAATTTTGTATACAGTGGAGCTAAATATACCAATAAAAGCCTCGATAGAACCACTGTGCGCCAGATTAGTCAGATTCCGGTCTTTCTGCACCGATGGTATAGTTTGGCTCTCCAGGAACGTTAGTATCGTCTTCGTTTAGAGTGACGATTCTTGTCTGACCAAAACACGTAGCCTCCAGCGGAGTATTGTTTCTGAAGGAACGGGATGGGAATTTTCTACAAACACTCTGTTTGGTAGGCTTGCTCACCAAGCCACTTGGTTTGAACAACGGCTCCGAAATACTCTTATCAGAAATTGCGATGTATAGCATCATTTTTTCGAACTTGTGCCTGAATTTGCACTGAACTTTTGGAGGAGTTCTAAATTGGTCTTTGGTGTAGAAACAGTCGTTTCCGGGCATCTGGGACTTGGACAGGGGAAAGTAGGTAACGTCGTCCAGAACGAAAGACTTTCCACCGTCTTGCCGGATCATCCAGTGGCACTGGGATTTCGCAGTATTGATTTGTTTGTCCGTGTACTCTGCCGAACAGGTTTTCTTTCGTCATACTATTGCCTCCCTTCCCTTTCCAGAGTCTTACCGATGTACGACATTGAACAATTGAACTTGCTGACCGCTTCCAGCTGGCTCACCGAATCCCTGCTGTTAAACATAGTGCGCAGTGATCGGAGCGTCTTCTTATGCATAATCTTCGTTGAAGGGCCATTACCTTTCTTCCGGATTACTGCCATGGTTGTCAGAGTACGGTATATGACGGTTTTCGAAACATTTTCACGCTTAAAATGGTCCACCGTGTACTCTTCCCCACGATCTTTGTTCCCTTGAAATAATCGTACAATGCGCAAGTTCTGATCGAAAAGTATTGAAATCATTCCCATTATGCGACCCCCCCAGAAATATTATTTATTTTTTTTTTAACTTAATTAATTAAAAACAAAAGAAATTTTTCATACTAAAAAAATTATAGTGTTTCTTATCTTGTTGAGTAAGCATTTCCAGATATGTTAATCTGATGTGCATGTTTTTTTTTTATTAATGATTATCGAGATTTTTAGCCTTGGACTGGATCATCTACCATCGTAGTTACTTGAGCAGTTGGGTACTTTTTTATGATTTGTCCGGGGTGAGATTTGGCATAAGTGTTATGGATGTTAACCACTACGTTGGGATTGTCCTCATCATATGCTTAGTTGTAGATATGAGGGTATCCGCAATAATCCGGACACCTCAAAACATGAATAAAACATAAATTTCGCATTATATTTCCGTCGTAGTTGTTTATTTCAGATTCATGGGATGTGTTTTAACAATTCGTGAAGACAATACATAGTTATTCGGTATTTGCATAAAATGTTCGAACTTTGTGCTTAATTTCGTCCATTAGGGTTTGTAAAGACTCTTCAGAAATCGTAGAAGCCGTCTTTGTCCAAATTTGCTGGAAGTGTTTGGTGTCTTTGATTCCTTGCTTCTTTCCAGAAAGCTTCCGCTTCATCAGAGCCCAATATCTCTCGATTGGTCGTAGCTCTGGGCAATTTGGCGGGTTTGAGGTTTTTGGTACAATGTTCACTTGATTTGCTTGGTACCACTCCATCACAGTTTTAGCATAGTGGCATGATGCCAAATCGGGCCAGAACCAAGGTTTTTATTTGTGACTTTTGATGAAGGGTAGCAATCGCTTCTGCAGACACTCTTTTTGATAGATCTCCTTGTTGATTGTGCCTGTAGTGACGAAAGATTTACTCTTCTTGCCACACGTGCAAATTGCTTGCCACACAAGGTATTCTTTGGGAAATTTCGATGCCTTCTTCATTCTGAAATGCTCAGCTGTAGCATTTCTGGCCATAGCAGAATAAAAAGCCAGCCCTGGAAGCTGCTTGAAATCCTCCAGGACATAAGTTTCATCGTCCATAACAACGCATGAAAACTTCGTCAAATATTCGCAGTACAAACGTCGAGCCCGTGATTTTGCTGCCTAGTTCTGTTTGTTGTTGCGATTTGGAACTGTTTTTACTTTATACGACACAAACGTTGTTTTGATTTTTGGACAAAACTAGGCGACATCCCTATTTCACGAGCCACCGTTCGAATGGAGAGATTTGGGTTTTTCGTTAATATCCTTTTCACCTTTCGGTCCATGACAGCGCGTCCAATGTTTTTGTCAATTCTCGGTTTCCTCTCCACCGTCAAACGTTCCGAAAATGATTTGAGCCATCGTGAACAGTGGATTTAGGCAAATCCAATGTTTTTGCAAGGTCCCGTATTGACAAGTCAGGATTTGCCGTACGCCCGTACAAAATTCACTCGCGCACTTGTTTTTCTTTCGTCGCCATCTTGAATACTAAACATGAAATGTAAACATCAATCATAGTCTTTTTCATCATAGACTCTCAGCTATACCACAGTGAAATTTTTCATTCCTACGTGCAATATTTCAAAAGTTACAATGATTTGAAGGTGTCCGGATTAATGTGGATACAGACCTTATACTGACCCCCCTCTTCCCCATCTCCCATTTCGGAATTTCCCATCTTATCGAGTTATCAAACTATTCAAACCCATTTTCTCAATTTCATTGTTCTAATTGATACTGGAGGGTTTACTTAATATCCATGAAAATAAAATTATTTCTTTATCTATTATTGGTTAATAATGTACTAAACTAGCACTGCTTTTGACAGCAGAATTATTTATTGCTTAAAACTGAGAGATAAATCCATTTAGTTAAATATCAATTCAAGGCAAATTCTTACATAAATTATATAGTGCTCTATTACATCGAGAGTAAAACCTCCCAAATCTGCAAAACTTCTTAATACTGTCCACCTTAGATGAATATCTATGACAATGCTACGATAGTTGTAGGAATATAATCATTTCTAGCATTCAACATTCAGATGTTTCTAACCTACCCAAAGTCATACAGAATCTACGAACCACTAATTTTTACCAAGTTTAGGTTAAATTTAACAATATTTTTCACTAGTAGTAAAGTAGGATAATTAGTATTAATAACGATAACTTATACAGGCATAATATACGAATTAATGATAAATTTAAAAAAAATCAAGATTCTAAAACCAACACATGCCTGCAACTGTAAATATTTTTATGTCAGTCCTTTGTAGTCAGTCATTTGGCAGTTCTATTAATTAGAACCCGTATTGTCCCCATATCTGTCAACTTGTCACGCACCTAGTGTTGTTTGAGTAAATCCTTTATTCGCTCAAGCGTTTGTGGTGAAGGCGCCGCGACCCGGGTTGTTGGTTCTGTGGTCGTGAAAAAACAAACAACCTATCCTTCCGTCTTACCCCCTTCCCTAGCAGCACATTTGTTGCAAATCAGTTGAAGAAACTTAAACGCACCTCAATTAAAACACAATCAACATAATTATGTCAGTTTTGTGTTGCTTGGGTTGATATAGGCTATAAGTTTCGAGTTGCTACAGGCTATCGACACACAATACTAAAAAAAAACAATGAATGACAGTAGGTGACATGTCCTAGGCTCGTTTTGATTTGGCTGCCAGTTTATCTGCACAAACCAAATCGATAAGACAAGGGGAGTTGAACAAATGACTGCCCGGAGTCTGCCGTACGTCAAGGTGTCCTGCTAACTGAGCAGACCGAACAGTACATAAGTCAATCGCGGACCATGCTATAATCGTTCTTTTAATGACGATTAACTTAATTCTCCCAACAAAATAGACTGTATTAACAATATTTATTATAATATTATACTAATTTCTCCTGAATATTCTCCTAAACACCACAAGATCAACAATTGGTATTGAAGTTGTTCTACGCTAACTGTTACGACAGACTGTGATGCTAACTGTCATAATGGTGACATATAGGTACAGTTAATAGTTCAACGTTAAAAGTTGCAGAATTGTTGCAACACATGTTGTTGTCCACATGAGTCAAGTTTTGCGGTTTGAATACGACATACGAGGCGCGCTATGTGAGCATGAACACGTTGTAATTTGTAGAATGAATCAAACCGTTCGAAATTTCATTCAGGATTCACGACCGGATTTACGATTACCACATCTTACAGTTCGGGAATAAGGTCATCCAGTGTTTCTTCTAAAACACATGCTCCATATGCAACCATGAATCTCCATTTTCTCCGTATCAGGCACCACGACGCATCTTGGAATTTCATATTTTGATTACTTTGCCCATCCATCGATTCAGAGGTCTTGTTAAACAAAAACAGGCCTTCTTCGGGAACCACAGAAGTCCCAAAGCCTTAATCACTTCATTTGTGCTGGAATTATGGACAACCACTAGGGTCTATCGATTTACCGCAGGAATTCCTTCGAGCACATCATCGGAGTTGGAACATCACTTTCGGATTGGGAGCCCACCTATCAGCATCAATGCTTCCAGGTCACAGCGTAACTTCCAAGTTGATTAAATCGTATCCGAACCATAAAATAAGTCGTCCGTGTAAGAATCATTAAAGGATCACTTCGGCTACGACCGGATAATTTTTACTCTCATCACGCGCTAGTTGGATAAATGACCTCGTAGCTAGAAACTAAGCTGCTGAAATGCCGTAGGTAACGGTTAACAGGTTAACTCACTATAAGATGTTTTGGTATCAATTTTGGGTAGGAACGACGAGAATTTGTCGGTACATTTTTGATAAATCTACGAAGGAAACGTAGATGTGGATTCGGAAACGAAGGACGATGCTGAACTGGTCACTTTAACTGTTAGGTTCAGTCATAAAAACGTCATTCAAGGACAGCTCACTTGCTTTGGCTTTCGCGTCGAACACAGAACGAAGATGCGAACCTGCGTGCTTCTACTTGATGATTTCAGGATACAGTGATACAGTAGATCATACGTTTGGAGGTCGGGAGGATCTTCTGCCTCCCTCACTTCACGGCAATGTCCCAACGGTTGGTATACGTCGATGAACGCCGCATACTGATTTTTCAGGACTGGATGTCGCGTCAATCTCTTTTCCAACAGCAGGAATCGATTCAACGCTAAAGATCTTGAGCTTCTCAAATGGTCGACGGATTCACGGAAAGAAAGCTGGACCACGGAAGACACGTTGAAAATGTTCTTCGAAGTATTCTTCCTCAGTCGTCGCCATTGCTGATTCAGCGATTTCCTCTTGGTCAAAGAACCGCTCGAACAGAAGCGTAGTGCTGTGGTTGCCGTATTCCGAGCTGGAAACCGCAGAGGGACATAGTTCATGAGCTGTCCGATTTACAAGTGGGCAGAAGTTTTGTACACCGTACATTCAACAGATACTTGGGAACTGGAAGTACCAAAAAACAGTATGGTGGGGGACGTCGTAGCAGTAGCTGGTGACACTAGTCATGGTGAGGATTGTCAAGAGGCGCCTTAAGAGAAATTCTCGACGTAGTGCCACTAAATTGGCGAAGGATCTCAACGTATCGGATCGAAGCCTCCGTTGGATCCTGAAAGATAATTTTTAAACCAAGCGCTACAAGATCCAGAAGGGTCAAGGCCTTTCGGTGAGGCAGAAACAAGAACGGACAAAACGAACGACGGCGCTGCTGAAGAGAGCTGCGGAAGGAAGGTTAGAGAATATCGTGTTTACCGACAAGACACTTTCACCGTAAAGCAGTTCGTGAATAAGAAGAACGACAGAGTTTGGTTGGCAGAAAGATCACGAAACCATGACCACGTGCTGACGGCTACCAGGTGACAGAAACCAGCATCGGTGATGATTTAGGACGGAATCATCCGTGATGCGCTCCGCTGGTTTTTGTCCCTGATGGAGTGAAAATCTACCAAAATACAGAACGGAACTTTTTCTACAGAATGGTGTGGTGCTTTTTGGAACACTAACGTTTTATCGAGCAAACCAAAGCAAGCGTGGAAGAGGAACACACGAGCGCAAACTACGAGCAACGACATAAATAATATTAATAATGGAAAAACGTTTTCAACCCTGACGACTATGAATGACAAGTTTTCGAGTGTCTTCAGAATTTGTTTTTGCCAATCATTCAATAGCACGACGGTCACATAAAGTCCAAGCCTGACTGCCATCACAGCCATTTATTCAAAGAACAGTATAAGCAGAATAATGTCGATTATAATGAGAAGAATATCAATCTACAAATTGTCCAGATTTTCGTCCCATCGAACAATATTTGGCAATTATCAAGCGTAAATTTAAAAAAATTGGCAAAACTATCAAAATACCGTCAGATGTGAAGAAATGTTGGAAATATGTGGCAGGTAAAGTGGAAAGTAGTACTGTGAAAGAAATGAAAAAAAAATGCAAGAAAAGTTTGAAAATTCATCCAAAGAGCTGACAAACAATTTTTCTTGTATTTATCCATTGAAGCAAAATATTAAAAAACCTACAGAATGATGTTCTCGTATTTTTCGTATATCCTCTTGGAGAAATTACCTTTATTTTGCAGCCAAATTTCAAATGAAACAGACTTAATTTTACTATAATTATTATGTTTTTGTATTCTCCAACGAGTAACGATTATGATGATGTAGAATTAAGTTATCTCTCATCACCATGAGGACCCCAAACGTGGACAGTTATTGTTGCTAGAACAAAATATTTTGAAGAGAAGGTGTTGATAGTTCCGTCAGTGTACGGTAAAAATTGAATAGAAGCATTTGAAAATTGAGCGAAGAGCATATGACATAGTACTCAAACCAAGCACCCATTCCTTTGTCTTACATCCCCAATGCTGGGTAGGAAGGTTAATCCATACTGGTGGGGACCAGTATCTAAACACTTTACGGTCTCTCTCTCCGATGTCTCTAAGTCAGAGAAGACGAGAGGAAAATTGAATAAAAAATAGATGTTGTATTCTACAAATAAATCCGGATGGAGAGAGTTCTCTCGTCCCATGTAGGCAACAAAACAGAGTATGTACAAACAACAACTAGAACCATGACAAGCCATTGTAGTACATGAGCACGATCAAGCACGCATTCTTTTGCCTGTAAAGGTGGCGGATTCGTTGCTGTCTTGATCTACCCCGCATTGGTACTAAAAGGTGTTTCGATCAAAATTTGGTCGACCTAAACTTGACGCATTTCATTTCATCGTGCATTAAAAAATTTTGCACACCCCTCATTTTGAAGATGGGTGCGAGTGCCTACAAAAGTATCATGCCTCTATTTTGATTTTGAGATTAGCATTTCAGTTATCAAAATGTCGTCGAAGGAAGAGAAGCAACACATCAAAATTTTGCACGTGCATGGCGAAAATCCAAACTACTCTCACGCCAAGTCCAAGACGGAACTATCAACACTTTCTCTTCAAAATCTTTTGTTCTAGCAAAAATTACTGTCCACGTTGGGGGGCCTCATTGTGATGAGAGAAATATTTCCTTCTACATCATTAGACTTAATTTTGATTGTCTTAATATCTTGAGCAATAAATAAGATAAAAATAAATTATTTGTTTCCAAAATCACCAAATATAACCAATAAATTAACTTATATTTGGAAAAACAAAGAAAAACTGAGGTAGTTGTGTTATTTCGTCAAGGTGAAGAATCATATTACACTAGTTTACAGCCTTTTTTGATTCGATAAGGTGATGATCATGACCAATGCAAAATCACGCGCTGAATTTAATGCCGTCGTCAGAAAAAATTAGAGTAGAGCCGGTTTTGAGATAAACAAAAATTTAGTTTTTTTGGATTTTGGACAAAAGTACATTTACTAAAATGTCAATATCTTTGGATCTAGTGCACAAACTTTAAATATTATTTTATGAAAATAAAGCTAAATAATCGTTCACTGTAGCATTATGTCCTGATTAAAAATTAATTTTGGATTTAAGAAAAGTTTATTGCATTTATTTTAATTTTTCAAATATTTCTTCAAATTTTCCATAAAATCGTCGTTATAATCGACATTTTCAATGAGAATACACGATTCGAAAATTCATTCTGTAATCTTAAATTCCATTAAAAATCGAAGAAAATGAGCCTTTAATGGATGAAACCGGTTGAAAATTGTATAACTAATGAGTATTTTTGTGAAATCATGGAAATTGAAGGTATAAATGATTAGATAATAAACACTCGTATATAATTACACACACACACATACATCCACAGATTTATGCACACATTCATTTAATGATTTGTGGCGAGACCTCGCCTTATCGAAGGAGAAATTCGAATTGCTGGCATCACGTTTGAAAGAACACAACATGCTGAGCAAGGAGGTCAAAATTTCTTGTCACATAAATCGTCACAAGAAATCTGATATATTATTATATTATTCTACAAAGGACAAAGCATGATGTTGCCATGACGTAAACGGCTTGATTGAAGAGTTTGGTGAGCCATATAATCCAGCTGAATGACGTTTATTCATGATAGCAACTAGTTGAGCTTGATAGCCGTTCTACTACATCAAGGAAATGAGAAACCTTCTATTACATTAGCTCATGCCGTTAATATGAAGGAGACGTATGAATCAATGGCTTTTTTGCTCAATTTTATAAATTACAGTCAACACAATTGTAAAATTTGTTCCGATCTTAAAATTATGGCCATGTTGACTGGATTGCAACAGGGATAAACAAAATATATGCGTTTTTTGGGCAAATGGGACAGTCGAGCTCGTAAGGAACACTACGTCCGAAAAGATTGGCCACAATGGGATAATTTCACAGTTGGTAAAGAAATGATCCCCTCGTGGAAATAAAACTTCCGCCACTACATATAAAGTTTGGGCTATTCAAAAATGTCATCAAAGCATTGCAAAAAGAAGGGCCAGCATTCCAGTACTTGAAAACAATATTTCCAAATTTATCTGACGCAAAGATAAAGGCCCACAAATCAAATAACTGCTCAACGATTTCGCATTTAATACAGTTTTGACACCAGATGAAGAAGAAGCGTGGAAATCGTTCCAGCGTGGTGTCACAAACATTTTGGGAAATTTCAGAAGTCCAGATTATGAGGAAACCGTCAATGTTTTTCCCCAAAATCAGAAAATAGGTATAAATCAAAAATAATTTGTGTCTTAAACCTAATCTCATATACTTGCATATCACTGAACACAAGGATTGAATATGAACAAACGAAAATGTTGGAACGTCGTTATCAAGGGTTTTTGAATGAAGCAATCATGGGTGACTATTGCTGGTTTCTGATTTGAGAAACAAGTTCGGAACATCGAAGACTAAGTCATTCGATTTTCAACCATTTTTAATAATACCCGAATAAATTTTTTTTTGTTCAACATAGTTTTTAATCCTGATGTGCCTCAATCAAATTGATTGGTAGAGAAAAGAATTTCCCATGAAAACTTTACATGCAATGTTTGAATACTTACAACAACACCTAGTAGTGGAACTCTAAAGCTGTTGTATATTAGAATTTTTTTTAAGTGTTTTACAAAAATACTCATAACTTCGACAATTTTCAACCGATTTCATCCATTAAAAGCTCATTTTCTTTTGTTTTTAATGGACTTGATTCATCTATAGAATTTTTAATAAAAATGAGATTTTTATTGAAACTTTGCGGAAAAATTTAAAAAAAATGCAATAAACTTTTCAATAACTCCAAAATTATTATTTTTTATCCGGAAATAATGCTAAAGTGAATGATAGAGAATTAATTTAGCTACATTTTCATGAAAAATCATGTAAACTAGTGTTATTATTCGTTTAGATATATGCTTAAGAACAATAATGAGGGTTTTTTTTTTGGATAAAATAACCATAAACCGTCATCAAAACAAGTCCTTGGCAAAATAGATGTTGGATAATCACTAGAACTTACGGCCTCAACTACAGGGTGCGGAAAAATTATCCGTTGTTTTCAGTGTATTTTGGTGTGTCACACCTTGGTGTATCATATACAAATACAGAAAGTTTCACATGAATCGCTTTACGTTTCGTGCTGCTATGAAGTCAAATCGATTGTAAAGTGCAGCAATTGAGCTTTATAAGCAAAATGATTCTCCAGTATGTATCGCGAAAATAATAGAAAAATCGATTTCAAGCTGTTTACGATGCTACAAAACGGTACAATGAGCTTGAAAACTTTAAGAACCGTCCGGGAAGAGGCAAAAAGAGAACTGCAAGAACCACACGAAACCGAATAATACTTTATCATAGAAGTCATTCCGAAAAATGGTGAAGTCACTGAAAAACGACCCAAAGACAATGCGATCTATTCTACGCGAGGAAATATGGCTACGTACCTAATTGTTTTTCGAAGAACCACAACCTAAACAAAAAAAATTAAAACCTATCAGTACCAAAAATCTAACTGACGTCCTTTGTCGACAATTTCCTTAAGCGTTTGAAGGCATGGGTAAAAACAAAGGAGGACACTTTTAGTCATTGGTGTGAACTGTAAATTCAAGAGAAATGTTGGTTTGGTGCATAAAATATCAAAAAAGCTATGACTAAACTATCACTCACAAATAATTTTTGCTCACCCTGTACAGTTCCGAACTTTTTTTGATATACATATGTTCGTTATCTAGAGTTATTGACAGTAATTCAATATGATTGGTTCCAATTGATTAAATAGATTTTTGCAAGATGCTTTTTTACGGAAAATTTCCAAAGTATAAATCCTTCTCATCAAACGTGACAGCAAACGTACAGCATGATGCGGTAATAACAGACTTCACAACCATCCTCATCATATTTTGGAACCATCGACGATTGAAGTTGAACGTTCGCAGCAAAATAAACCTCATAAAAATCCCAAGTCTACAGTTAGTTAGGTTGTAACAAGTGGAGGCAGGCCCAATTTGGATATCTGTCGAGGTTGTCACTACGGATTGTAGAATTCTGCTACTATCCTGGGTAACATACAATATTATGCATTTGTGCGCATATGAGGTCACCTGTTAACGTGCATCTATAGTATAACCGAAACAAAGACCCATCAAAAAACTCACGTCGACGAACTGTGAAATTTAAGAATAAGAACACACTAACAACGTGAAATAAAGATCAATACCATCCCCGACAGCATTATGTTGATGCTTCTCCGGTTACTCTACAGACATTCAACGTAAGAAGCCGGCACAGATTTTAGTCGCACTTCAATCATATGAATTGTTGTTCTAAGGATTTAAACCCTTCTACCGAGAAGGATATTTGCATGAGCCCGTCGTTGGTAGCAATCGAACCGTCGTGGCCGGTGAGTGCTGTTTCATCATTCGAGTCTTTATAGTGAAGGATTTACCGTCGCTTGACTTGGCTCAACTGCGTTCGAGTGACTGGAAGTGAATGTTTTGAATCTTGAGGCGAGAAAATAGGCTTATTCCAAGCACAGAGCTTGGTACGACCACGCTCGTTCGGCTACCTTCGTTGACATATGCTAATGAGGCACGCAAAATTCATATCCTTCCAATGCTCGGAAAGGATGGAAATGGAATCACGTATGATGGTTGTTTTGGGACAAAATGCTCCTCAAAGTGTGTTATTATTATGTTACAAAGCAACAATATTGGCAAAGGTACGTCCCCAGATTGATATGCTAGCTTCTGCTGACGATATTGTTATTGTTTGGCGTGTCGAGCCAAAGCGTGATGATGATGGTGTTTTTTTTTTGAACGGAAGAAACATTTTCTAGGACTACATCAAATAGAGAACGATGTTCAATGTCATAACATGTTTGCCTTTCCTAAGCTTCCAGATAATGTTTGAATTTTCATTCAAGCACGTTTCTTCGACGTTGAATGTCATTCACCTAGATATGGTTGGTTGCTGATTGGATCTAATTTCGTGAACGAGATAGAATGGATCAAAAGCAAATAATGTTTAGCTGATATTGCATGAATACGAATTCAAATTTGACGTCGTAGCAAAATACTTGTGAAATTGGAATAGGAAAACGCTGTAAATCTAAATTTTGTAAACTGGGCATCGTTTTGTAAATTATGCGAGCCTTTTCTTAGCTCAATTGGTAAGGTAATGCATAAGGTGGTTGCGTGTGATTCCAGACTTGGTCAAATGATTTTTCGTAAAGAAAATTTGTAAAGCGCGAACTCCCATACTTCCTATGTGTACCATAAAGCTTTATGTCCCTACAAATACTCTTACTCTGTTTAATAAGATTTGTGATTATTTGCGGAAAAAAAAGAAAATAAAGCTGTGCTTGCAGCAAAGTGTAGAAAATGTAGACATGGTTTATAAGCCACAACTGATATATTAGTCAATATAAATATGAAAACAAAACCGCTAACATGACATGATTTATTATGTGTGTGGAGGGAGGGGGGAGGATTCGTGCCTAACAACAAAAAACAATCCTTATTCTCAGTTTGACAGTGGCACTCACCATCGTGGGACACTCGCTTCTTGATAATGCATCGGCGTAGTGGGACCTCTGCTCCAATCTCCATTTGCTTCATCCTTGAGCCATTTAGCTCCCCCTATTTTGGTCGAGCCATTTAGCTTCTTCATCTTGACGCAATCGACTCGAGTAGCCGCCGACGGTGGGTGTACCCTACTCCGACGGAGGATTCCCCGGCATTGGAAGTTCTCCCGAAACCAAACCAAGGTGAGCCATTTTGCTCCCACTTCCTGAGCTATTTAGTTTCCTCCTTCTTACGCAATCGACTCGAGTAGTCCCCGACGGTGGGTCTACCCTACGCTGAAGAGTTCCCCGGCGGTAGAACTTCTCCCGAAACCGATTCTTCTGCTACTGCTGCTGTTCACTCCGAAGTCAGTCCAACGATTCCGTTGGAGCCTGGAGTCCGATTCACTGGCACCTAGACGACCCGAAACCGGTACTACGACGCGTTCTACTCAACTAGTCCCCGACGATGGATCTAACCGACTCCAACGGAGAGTTCCCCGGCGCAGAAATTCCTTCAGAATCGATCAGCCTTCATTCAACTTTATCCACTCTCATAGGGTGCCGAAGTCAGTCCGGCGATTCTGGGTGGAGCATGACTTCCAGTTCGTTGTCGCACCGACGACCCCAAACCACTTAGTGGTTACTTTGCACCGACTAGCAGTGGATATTTCCTCCGTAGTAACCTCTTTATTGCCATATCGATAGCGTTCCATGTGTCTTCTTCGCGGCACATCTCTTTTATTTATTTATTTGTTATTATCAACAGACACAATGTGGTCCTAATGATAGTTCCTAAGAATATTCAAAAAATTAGTTTTAATTCTTTGGCGAGGTAGGTGGAAGTCAAACCCAGATGACACTCGATTGAATGTTCGTTGAATACCAACAAGAGCTTCGTTGGCGCCATAGTTTGTTCGACGAAATGGTGTTCGAAGAAAGATGTTGTTGCGATGTGCACGAGAACGAACATGAATGTTGATTTGGTTAAGCAGCATCGGACAGTCAATTTTTGCCATGAAAAGATCGGGAACCAACATGACACGTGATAGATCTCTCCTCACTTCTAGTGTGTCATGGCCAATAAGTTGCATGCGGTGTACATATCGAGGCAGCTCACGTGGATTATTCCATGGTAAACGACGGAGAGCAAATCGCACAAACCTTCGCTGCACTGCCTCGATTCTATCAACTCCATTTAGATAGTGCGGGTTCCATACTGCTGAACAATACCCCAGCGTGGATCGCACCAGCGAACAGTAGAGGCTCTTTAAGCAATATACATCCGTAAAGTCCTTTGCCATTCTCATGATGAATTCCAAACTGCGGTTTGCTTTGGAAACAATGTAGCTGATATGTTCCTTGTATGTAAGTCCGGCATCGAGAAAAACTCCTAGATCCTTGACGCACAATTCACGTTTAATAATGCTGCCTTCGAGGTGGTAGTCGAAAATTATCGGTTTCTTCTTCCTTGTGAAAGAAACAGCGGAGCACTTGGTAGGATTCAGCACCATCCTGTTTGTGTTGCACCACGAAGCGAAACTATCAAGTTGGTGTTGAAGAAACCATGCGTCTTCGATGGACTTGACCTGATTGTAAATTTTCAAGTCATCAGCAAAAGATAACCTAGGGCCTTCCATACAAAGATTCACGTCGTTGAAGTACAACAAGAAGACAAGGGGCCCAAGATGACTTCCTTGGGGAATACCGGATGTGACAAGGAATTCACCAGATGTGCAGTCATCAATCCTAACGCTTAGATGTCGTTCTGTTAGGTACGATTGGAACCAACGTAAAACGCTGCCTCCAAAGCCCAGTCGCTCAAGTTTTGTTAATGCAATGCGATGGTTGATCTTATCGAAAGCTGAAGATAAGTCAGTATAAATTGTATCTGTTTGAAAGCCCTTACACATAACATCTGTCGCATATGTTGTGAACGTCAAAAGGTTTGTTGTCGTAGATCGCTTAGGTATGAACCCGTGCTGTGTATCGGCTATATATTGCTTGCAATGATTGAAGACTGGGTCTAGAACTACCAACTCAAAGAGCTTCGCTACAGCATTCAATGCAGATATTCCTCTGTAGTTGTCGGCGTTGTGCTTGTCGCCTTTTTTGAAAACTGGAAACATGTAGGCCGATTTCCAGAGCGAGGGAAATGTTTCAGTTGTTAGAGAGAGTTGGAACATGTGACGAAGAGGGGATATTATGCCAGAACAGCACTTTTTGAAAATATCTGCAGGGATACCATCCGGACCAACCGATGTTGATGATTTCATTTTAGCTGAGCGGATCATTGAATCGTCAATATTGATGGTGTTTGACGGATCACAAGATAGCGGCACATTGCTTGCTGCTAGCGAAATTTGACCCTGTGTCAATATCTCGGAGCAAAACGCGCCCTCGAATTTTACTTTGAAAAGTTCGCAAATGTCCTCGGAACTCGATGCTGTGCGTTCTCCGTATGTTAACGTTGACGGTAGTCCAGATTCTTTCCTTTGATCGTTGACATGTTTCCAGAAAGACTTAGGAGCTAATTTCAGCCTATCCTGCACATTTCTTAAATAATTGGCACGACTCTGGCGAGACATCCATTTGTATTCGCTGTTGATTCGCAGGTATCGGAATCGCAGTGAAACTCCCCCA
Source organism: Aedes koreicus (assembly GCA_024533555.2). Lineage (NCBI taxonomy): Eukaryota > Metazoa > Arthropoda > Insecta > Diptera > Culicidae > Aedes > Aedes koreicus. The sequence continues at coordinate 1,045,504 of JAHHFK020000808.1, read as the reverse complement.
TGCTTAGAATACCGTCTGAATACTGCTTTTTTTTGAAGATTTGAGCCTTCGTAGTGCAGCGGACTGCCACGGTGGATTTCTGGTCTTTAGAAGAACCCGTTTAGGAACATGGCGATCGATAGCATAGCTCACAATATTGGAGAAGGTCTGAACTGCAACGTTGATATCGTCGGTATCAAGAGTAACATTCCAGTCGATGCTCAACAAAATGCCGAGGATGCTGTCGTAATCAGCTCTCTTGTAGTCGTAGCTGACGGGATCCGCAACATTGGGAGCATTCGTCGGATGTTCAACCTCGAGCGTGAGATGCAAAGCAGGATGCAGAGGAACCGTTTTAACTAAAACGGAAGGAGCAACGGATATCCTTGGGGCCTGTTCAAAGTTGCTGACAAAACATAGATCGAGAAGCTTGCCATTTTCGTTGGTGACGTCATTGATTTGCCGCAAAAGATTTGAATTATAGCTATCGAGCAATCTGAGATTTCCTGCGTGGAATCGAGATGCATTCGGGTCCGGGTACCAAAATCCATTGCCCGAGGAGCACCATTTCAGGTCTGGGAAATTAAGATCGCCTATCACTATAATCTCGTCCACAGCATCTGCTTGAGCCGATATTGCATATAGCGATTCAGCATGCTTTTTAATTAACGCAACATCACGCGTTTTGTCCGGTGGAAGATATAACACACAAAGGAATAACGAGTATCCAACTAGCTTGATTTGCACCCAGACTTGTTCGATACTGGCCCAGGATGTATCCTCAATTAGCTGTGCCTTATAACGCCGATGAACAGCAATGAGGACTCCTCCTCCAGATAACTTGGAACTGTTGCTAGGGTTACGATCGGTTCGGAAAACGTCATAACAGGTACCAAAAATTTGGCTCGATAGGGTCCGTTCGTCGAGCCAAGTCTCGGAGAACATGATCACGTCATAGCATTCATCTGAGCATGCGAGCAGGTATTCGTCAATACAGGTGTTCATTCCGCAAACATTCTGGTAGTAGACCTGTAGATCTGAGGTTGCAGGCTGGAAGCCCACTTTCAAATCCCCGAGTTCAGGTCCAGGACTCGTCCTGAAGTCGGAGGTGGAGCTGGAATTTTGAAGGGCATCAGGAGCAGATCGATCGACATAACACGCATACTTGCCTAGAGATGTAGGCTGGAAGACCCCTTCCAAACCTTCGTTAACAGGGCCGGGACGACTGTGATGGTAGGAAACAGAACTGGTGTTAGAGGCGGCATGGAAAACATTGTCGACTGTCACACCGTACATATCCCTGTGCACATCCCTGTGCACATCTTCGAACCTAGGGCATTCGAAGACGATGTGCTCTGGTGTCTCCTCCAGGTTCGTGCACTCCGGGAAAAAAAGGTGAAGAAGCGTGACCAAGCCGATGCAGATACTTCCGGAAGCAGCCGTACCCGGACAGGAACTGCTTCAGATAGAAACTCACCTCTCCATGCTTCCTATTCACCCAAGCAGACACATTTGGGATGAGCCGGTGCGTCAACCATCCTTTCACCACATTGTATCACCCTTGCTGCCACTTAACCAACGAATCCGTTTTGACGATTCTCCTTGCATTTCTAGTATCCCCCCGATGATAGCTTTTGACGTCCCCGGCCAGGGTGATGCAAATGGGCAGCATGCCAGCGATAACGCATACTGCCTCCGACGAAATTGTTCTGTAGGCGCTCGCGTTTCGCATGGCCATGAGTTGAAACACCCTGCTCAGCTTCCCACGATTACGCTCAGTTTTCTGCGCCGTGACCCAGGCTGGGGCTCTATACCTCAGAATTGAAGTTGATAGTTGATAGATTTCTGCCCCAACTCCGTTTAGTATACTAGGACTTTTGTCTGGAAATAACAGCTGAGCATCCTGCACAGGTTGCCAGGAACAAACATTTAATTCATTGAGCTGCGGCGGTAGCCTCCCAGAAGGCGCTGTTAAAAGCGTTAAAAGCGATTGCCTCTCCTTTTCTGCGCTCTGCTCGACTATCCTGATTGCTTCCACCACCAAGACCCCTTTTAGGAATCCGAATGGTCTCTTCGAAAGGCCATGATCGCTTTCCGTGCACTGTGATAGCGTGTTAAGGATAATCCTTTCCAAAAGCGTCCCGAGGGTATTCAGCATGTACATGTATGTAGGTGTGTGTGTGTGTGTGTGTGTGTGTGTGTGTGTGTGTGTGTGTGTGTGTGTGTGTGTGTGTGTGTGTGTGTGTGTGTGTGTGTGTGTGTGTGTGTGTGTGTGTGTGTGTGTGTGTGTGTGTGTGTTCATACCGACTAAATTTTATCTCGAGCCTCCAGTCATTCTCCCGGCACTATCTGTTGACATTCATCAGCGCCCCGACGAGCCACCGCTCTCCTTACTTCTGACATTACTCTGCTTCTTTCGTTCGCTGATCGCTTCTTTTTTTTTGCTGCAGCTCGGTTAGAATGCTTGTGACTACTCTATCGACAGTGTTCCACATGCTTTCATCCCGACACATTTTCTCAGCAATGTTGTCCACGCTCACATCCGGTATCTCCCTTCGAACAACCACAAATCTAGGGCTTTTGAAAACCACATGCTCAGGTGTTTCCTCCACGTGCTCGCAGTCCAGGCAGAAGGGTGACGCAGCATGACCACACCGATGCAAATATTTCCGAAAACAGCCGTGACCTGACAGAAACTGCGTCAGGTGAAAGTTCACCTCTCCATGCCTCCTATTCACCCACGCCGACGCATTAGGAATGAGTCAGCTCTGACCGTCTTCCTCGCGTTAATAGCATTAGCGTTGATAGAATTCGATATCCTCGGCCAGGGTGATGCAAATTGGAGTCATCCCGGCGATAACGCATACTGCCTCCGTCGAAATAGTTCTGAAGGCACTCGCGACACGCATGGCCATGATCCGGGACGTACTGTTCAGCTTCCTTCTATTTCGCTGCGTTTTCAATGCTGCCCAGGATGGGATTCCATACCTCAATATTGAACTTGCCACACTCGCCAGAATATGCCTCCTGCTGCTCTTAGGTCCATATGGCGTTGATCACCCTCGCCGCCTTGTCACAGACGTAGTCTACATGGGCGTTAAAATTAAGATGGTCGTCAACCATCACTCCTAGATTCCTCAGTGCACGCTTTGACGAAATTGCATGCCATCCTACGCTGATTTGGACATACTGAACCGCCTTTCGATTGCTGACCAGAACTACCTCCGTCTTATGATGGGCCAGCTCTAGTTTTACTCCAATCATCCTTGTTTCGATTATATCGAACATTTCCACCGTTAGCATATCTACCTCTTCCAACGTCTCACCGGTTATCGTGAGGATGGCATCATCCGCAAATCTGACCATCTCAACACCTTTGGGTAGCTTCAGCGTTAGAACTCCATCGTACATCACGTTCCAGAGCATTGGGCCGGGGACGGAACCTTGTGGCACTCCTGACCATGACCGACTTCCGCCCCAACTCCGTTTCATATACCAGAATTCTGTTCTTGAAATAGCTCCCAAGTTTCCTGCAGTGTGTGTGTGTGTGTGTGTGTGTGTGTGTGTGTGTGTTTGTATGTGTGTGTGTGTGTGTGTGCGTGTGTGTATGTTTGTATGTGTGTGTGTGTGTGTGTGTGTGTGTGTGTGTGTGTGTGTGTGTGTGTGTGTGTGTGTGTGTGTGTGTGTGTGTGTGTGTGTGTGTGTTTGTGTGTGTGTGTGTTAGAAACGGCAGATCAATAAAGAGAACTATTTTGCTAACAAGTGGCTAAAAAGATTATCAGACCGGTGACTGAGGACACTTTGCAAAACTTAATGGGTGGAATCAAACTCAAATTTCGAGCATACAGATATATCCGGACCGTATAATAATATTTTATTATTATTATTTATTTAAAGTCCAGTAGCGTAAAACATAAATCTTTTAAAGTTGCTACCTCCAGCTTTCAACTGATACTTAAACTAACTAATACAATTTCTACTAATCTAACAATCTCAATTTTATAAAATAAGTCAATTTTTTCGGTTCCAAAAATTGATGCAGCCACTCTTGAAAATTACTTCTGCAGATGAACGCTTCACTGCGGGTGGTAATGAGTTCCAGTTTATCACACCTCGAACGAACAATGAACTGGCGTAACTCACAGTGCTGTTGGCTGGTATCAATAGGTTCAGTAAGCGGCGTCCTCGAGTTTCGATAAGTCTGCGATGAAGTATCGGTGGAGACTGCGTTGTCAACAAGTTCCTCAAGAAAACGATCGATGTGCGTAGAAGTTTTGTAGGGGACATCCAATGAGGTTCTGTTGCAGGTGACTCACGTGATCATAACGGCTAAATCCGTAGACATACCGGACACAGCAGTTCAGTGTAGCCGATCAAAGGAGCTTGCACTGGGACGGATATGGAGAACATCACCGAACAAGAAATGCGGCAGGATCAACGATTTGAACAATTTTGATGCAAATGAGTTGTCAATTAACCCTTTGCTGGGGTGATTTTTTTTTTGGCCAGTCAAGGTTTCGGATCCCTTCCTGCCTTGAGTGGCAAAAATATGTGCGTTTGCTTCAAAATACTGCTTAACACTAGCCCTATGTTCAATTTCAAACTACTTCTATTCAATATCATAACCTGCCGAGCTCTATCGACCTATCGATACTTTCTATTCACATCTTTGGTTCTAGCAGAAATTGCTGTTCACTACTGGGATCCCATGATGTTGGGAAGATATTTCCAATTTCAAAACATGAATATTAAGATAATCCAGGGCATGGTATTATTTATGCATGTAGGGTATAAATAATACCATGCCCTCGATACAGATATCGTTGAACTGAGTTGAATGTTGTACGACACTCGGATCGATGATCGGTATCTACAGCAATATGCATACCCATCTTATTAATAAAGATAAAATACAATCCCTAACGGAGGTAAAGAGAGAAAAAACACAATGCTGAAATAATGATGAAATCCTGAGTCATGCTATCAGCAGCCTTGCCGATATTTTTTTTTTTTTTGCCAAATTCCCGAAGGGGATATCATTAGCATTTCCGTAAATCTCTGCCGTGGTAACAGAGCAGATTAATTATAGCCAAATTAGCAACATGGATCATTATCGCACGAAAATGACATGAAGACATGCTTTTCATTCTTCGACATAAAGCGACGTTCAATGCTATCACCATCCATTGTTTAGTATGTGGTTAGAATATGGGGCTCAGTGAATAATGCACAGTTCTTTACATTAGAGTTCCGTTTAGTTTCCTTAAACCTGCTTTAAGCTAAACTTTAATCGTTCACGCCTAACGTCTGTTTCATAAACGTCTACAATGCAAATATTCATTGCGGACATTAACGCTGACGTGAGCAGACGTTTACGATTGAAACCATGCTCTGTAAATTGGTGTCCTGCTTCTGACCGCTAGCAAATTAAATGATAATTGTTTTTATTTAATTATGTCTTCACAGTATTTCGATTAAGGCCTTCAGCTGTGATACCTTTGTTTGTTTCTATTATTATTATTATTAGTTTTATTGCTATCTTCAAGAGAAGGAATCTGATACACTTCCTCACTATGCAGTTGAAAGCATTTTTTTCTCTACATTCGGCTAGAATGGCGGTTACACCGCTCAAAATAATAAGACCAACCTCGACCCCAATCAAGACAAACCGCTCCGGAATCAATAATGCGAGAATAAATTGAATACCAATTGGGAAGAGTTACCGCATTCTACCGGCTCCTCATTTGCATTCAGAAGATGCCACTTGCGAGCAATTTCGATTTGAGTGAATTTAAAGCACATTTGAAGTCAATAAATCTCACCACGTTCACACCCAAGGCTGTTGCTGCTGCTGGTCCAGCATTCATGCCCTTTCAGTTCGGTTTGTACGTGACGTCTTATAGGTGAGTGGCGGGTACTCGATTCCGATCAGTAAAGCAAGATAGCAGTAGCAATAGCAGCAAAGTGCACCGATGAAATAGTGAAATACATCGATAATATATGGCTCCCAGCCGACGCTTCAGGGCAAGGTGCCTGCAGGCAGGTACCGTATAATCGGATGGGAAAGTTAGACTCCGGAAGGATATTGGAATTAAAATCCTTCCTCTCTTTCGTAGAGTACGGTGACTACAATTCGATTCGTGTCGAATTCAACACTAAGAATGGCAATTGTGATTCCGGTTCTGGTAAAGGCAAGAATAAAATGCAGTACGACTCTCTTGCTGATTGAGAATCGGATAGGTAGGTATGGGATGGAAATTAGGTTTATTTTATATTGCATTCTTTTACATCGTTGCCTCTGTGCATAAAGTTGAGGAAATGTGCTTTCAATTGCGATTTCAATAAGTATTGTAATCTTACAACTTTTGCATACTGGATGCTCATGTTTCAATTATAGATTTTAGTTTTGTCACTTTCTAACCATTACCCTGAACCTTATTACACGGAATACCATAACCTCGAATGAAAACTATCCCAAATGGCCACTGCCCCTAAATGACCATTTCCTAGCTCCTCCTAGGTCGTCAAGTTAGTAAAGTGGAACAAATATCAAATCGGTGAGGAAGAAAGAAGCACAAGAACTTTTTTTCTTTTATTTATGTTTAAAGAACATATCTTTGGGGCCTGCTTTGCCGTTATAGGCATAACTGTCCCATGTATATAGGGAACCCCATGGAACATGGGACAATTATGCGTAGAACGGCAGTGCTGATAGTCAGAATCTGGAAGACAGAACAGCTACCGGAGGACTGGAAGGAAGTGGTCATATGCCCTATGTACACAAAAGGCGAAAAGTTGGAATGTGAGAACTTCCGAGCGTCCCCATTCTGAATGCCGCGTACGAACTACTATTCCAGAGTATCTTCCGCGTCGTCTATCACTTGTAACGAATGAGTTCGTGGGAAGTTATCAAGCCGGATTCGTCAACGGCCGCTCGAAAATGAACCAGATCTATATCGTACGGCAAATCCCCAGAAATGCCGTGCATTCTAAGTCCCTACCCACCACCTGTTGATCGATTTTAAAACGGCATACAAGAGTATTGACCGCAAAGAGCTATGGAAAATCATGGCCGAGAACGGCTTCCCCGAGAAGCGCACAAGAAAGATTAGAGGAACGATGGACGGTGTGCAAAGGTGCGTGAACAATCCAGTTCGTTTTAATCTCGTCGGGGACTTCGACAAGGTAATGGACTTTCCTGCTTTCAATTCCATATCACCCTAGAAGGTGTAGTGCGACGAGCCGGGTTTAACAGCCAAGGTACGAGTTATGTGGTGGCGAAGTATGAATCACGAGCTCGCTCAACTCTATTGTGGACCAAGTATGGTGGCAAAAGCTGGAAGGATACGCGGCCAGGGCATGTTGCGAGAATGCCGGATAACAACCCTACAAAGATGTTGTTCACTTCAAATCCGGTTGGTACAAGAAGGCGTGGAACTCAGAGGGCTAGACGGGCAGACCAGATATTCAACGATCTGGCGAGTGTCGAGCGCAGCCGAGAATGGAGAGATGCAGCCGCGAATCTAGAGTTGAAATTTTTGACTCAGTGTTATCTGCATAGATGATAATCAAATAAATAAATATATAATAGCAATCTAAAGGGCCTCCAATAGCTCGGGTGGTACGAGCACGGTTTACCAAACCGTAGGTGGCGGGTTCGATTCCCGGTCCGGAAATCTTTCTGAGTGGAGGGTGGGTCAGTACTTCGGTAATGGACCTTTTTATAAATATCAGTCACCACCGTATTCAATTAAAAAAATGCTCTTTGTGCATAATTAGAATATGATTATCACTATAAATGTTCAAATGACAGGTTCTTCTTCTTTATTAGCATTTCAAACTTATTACTTTCAGAATTAGTAAATTTTTTGCTCACAGCTATTATAAATGCAATTCCTCTGTTATTAATTGGGAACTTTCGATGGTTTGATTGTGTTGCAAGTACAATAATACCCTATGCACAGGGAATCGAGAAATTCACAAGGCTTTTTGCTGATGACACGGCATTGTTCTATCCTCGTTGTAATGTTCAATCTATTATTAAGGGGGGGCGACCCCGGCGTAGTGGTTAGCATCCATACCTCGCACGCTAAAGTCACGATTCAAAGAATCTCACCCCCGGACAAGTTACGAAAAAACCCAAAAGGTATTTGAGTGACTACGACGGGAGATGAACCAGCCCAGGGCTGAAAATCTAAAACCAAAAAAAAAAAAAATATTTAAAAAAATATAGAGAAATAGAGGAGAATTTTAAAAAAAAATATAAACACACCACCCCCCCCCCCCCCCCCCCCACAAAAAAAAAAAAATATATTTTTTTCAACCCCACCCAACAAAAAAAAAAACCAAAAAATTTTCAAAAAAAAAAATGCCTTTTTTCGGATGGTGATAAAAAAGCTAAGAAAGATAATAGGGTATTATAGGGGTATGTGGATTATAACATTGTTCGATAATAAATATAATAATATACCGGCATTTAATTTATTTTTTAATATTGACAAGCGAAACTATTGAAAAAAACAATTTCAAAATATAATGATTGCAAGACAACACCATCCTATTTCACCATGAAACACGCTACAAAAAACAGACTACCTAAACCAACGAACCAACCATTGATTTTTAGCATACATAAGTTGACATATATGTCATAATGGGAGCCCCCGTTACTGAAAATTAAGTGCTGTCACTTTGTTTAAATGCCACTTTGTGAAACTGCAAGTCAGTTTGTGAAAATAAAAATGATTAGATTTGTCTTGTTTAAAAATCGAGAAAAAATAGTTGAGATTCATAAAAAATATTTTTGTGCTAGGAAAAATGCCCATCATCGATACGGATGGTAAAAACCATGTTTTTTTTTTAATTAAAACCCCCTATTGCTTTTGATAAATTTCTCATGGAAGGTAATTATTTAAGCTTACTTGCAAACAAATTCTACGGGCGTGTGAAATGAAATTCACCTCGGAGCTCACTTCCTTCGTGAGGGAAGTAAAATACGAAGTGCCCTGCCAGTCGTTGCCATCCAGGGTGAGATAGACCTCGTCGTCCATCACCACCGCCACGTCGCGATTTGCCGGGAAAATCAAGGTGACCATCTTATTCAGCCGCTGCCACTGCGTCATACCTGCAGCTCCGAAACCAGTGGACACGACCTCCACTTCCTGACATGTATGTTCATGTTTTCCAGGTAATTTTTCACTGTTTGGCCGGTTGAACCGACCTCCAGGCCAAAGGCACGCAGCGCACGCAGCCACTTTTCCTTCGATCTACCTGTTCAGCATCTTTTGGAGCTTCTTGTCTCTCAGGGTTGACGGCCGTCCGGAACCGGGCTTTCTTTCGATGCTCTGATTGTTGTCTAATAGTGCCAAGATGTTGGAGTCCACAAAGTGCCGCACGATGTCCGTTTTCGACGCGGCGGGGTGCCGTTCTTTGAACGCGCACACTTCTGAACGGAGTTGCTTTACTGTTTTTTCCATCACGGTTAGAGTTCGACTGATAGAGCTGTCAAATTTTGTCTGCTGACTCATGGGTTACTATGATTGATGCTGCATGGGTAGTTTTGTCAGTGCGGGCGAAGGTAAACCCATGAAAAATCGGCCATTTTTGTCCATTTTGACGTAGGACTTACGTCTCTCTTTTCTATTCCTGCATAGGGGCGCCATTCCTTTTGTTTATCGTAAGCGTTACGTGGGTTTGGAGATTTTGAACGATAATATCTCCTCCTCTCTGGCGCACAGAAATTTTATGATAGGTATTTCATTCGCAAGGTAGAACATCAAAGCTGAATCCCTGATGCTAACTTAATTCATTACATTTGTTTAAACTCATTAAAAAGTACTTAAAAGAAAAATGTCGAAACGCACATAGCTATTGGTCGAAAATGACATCATATTTGCACTACGCTCTGATTGATTCATACTGCCACAGTTACCGTGCCAGCGATTATCAAACATGTAGGGACGACCGACCAATCATCAGTTCTCGCTGTGCATCCGTATGCGACAGATGTGTCACATGCAGCTGGCCATTCGCAACGACGAGGAGCTGAAAAAAAACTTTTCTCCGGTGTGACCATTTCACAGAGTTGTGTCCTGCCAAACGTCCTGCAGCCCAAGAAGACTGATAATTTCAATCGCGAACCATGTTCCATCCGAAAACAACTGAAATCCATCCTTTTCAGGACGATCAAATCAATTTACCGATTAAAGAGTATGTTTGATTGAAATTTCTCTTGAGCTCATCGAAATGTGCATTACCACGCACCGGTTCAATATGGCGTTGCTTAAAAAGCCACGTCCCGGAGAAAATGGCCAAATCAATTGCCCACGTCATCTTCGTGGTCAAGTGGTTAGCGGCGTCATACGTTGTTCAAGTAATTGCCATGAAGTCAGGGTTCGATTTCCGCTCCAGCCAGTGGAACGAAAATGTCCATACTGGTCCACTAGGTGTTCGGTTAAGCTGTTTGTTGTAATTCTCTTTATGTTCAATGTCCAGTTTGTACCACCTCGAGTTGAAAACGGTGTAAATGTCTATTTTTATCGTAGTATTACGTGCTGCCAAACACCGAGGCCGCCCTGCAGCCCAAGAAGACCGAGAAGAAAGTTTCAATCACGAACCATGTTCCCTCCTTAAGCAACTGAGATCTGTCCTTTTCAGGACGACCAAATCAATTTACCGACTAAAGAGTATGTTTGATTGAAATTTCCCGTCCCTTCCCGCGTCCCTGAGAAAATTGACAAATCAATCGCTCACGTTATCTTCGTGGTCAAGTGGTTAGCGGCGTCACTCGTCGTTCAAGCGATTGACATGTGAAGTAAGGGTTCGATTCCCGCTCCAGCCAGTGGAACTTTTTGCATAGCGATAATGTCCATACTGTCCCACTGGGTGTAAGGTTAAGTTGTTCGTTGTAGTTCGCTCTATGTTGAATGTAAATTTAAACACAGGATCCATTTAACACTTACAAGCACGTTGGACATTCAACAAACAAAATATTATCAACAGTAAATTCGAAGCGAACTGCAGTTTCTATAGATTTTCGTGGAGAACCAACAGTAAAGCATCACACTAATAGCATAGGGTTTCATGGTTCTTTAGACTGAATAAAATATAGTAGAAATTTATAAATTCGATGACATCAATTTGTTCACATCAACAAGCAGTCCTACGTCAACTTTGCAGTTATGCCATAGACATAACTCACCCTTTCGTTTTTTAATGCAAACGTTACAGCCCGATCCATGTGTCGGACATTTGCATATTTATTGAGAAACTTGCTTCTTTTAAATATCTAGGGTTGTACTTAGATTCTTGTGTTTCATGGGACACTCGCATGGAGCACGTTGCATCATTATGTGGCCTCATGAAAAGAGTACGCTGTTTTGTACCCAACTCAGCATTGCTGCGCGTGCATTCATTCTATACTTCAATATCTAATCAGCGTGTTGGGTCATACTGCTAAATCGAAAATTCAAAAAAAATCAAACGTCAGAAAATAGCTGTGTACAAGTAATCTTCAATTTAGCTCCCCTTTTTACAACAGTTTCTCTTTATACTAAAATTTGGCACAAAATCATCCCCATCCTTGGTTTGTGCGATTCTCAAACAATCATATTTGTACACAATACATTGCACAATTTTAGTTTAATCACAGCATTGTTTTTACAACTAGAGCTAATTTTCAGAATACTAGGCATGCAAATGAATTACTGAGAAAATGGAGCATGTACGAACTTGGGTCTGAAAGGCATCTCAAATCACGGTCCATTAATATTCAATTCACTACTTAACGACTTGAAAATAATAACGAATAACATACTCTTCCAAAGAAAGCTGAAGCAGCATATTTTAAGGAACGTAAATGAATTCATTCTCTAAATGTGTCAACTATCATACATATGTAGATTTTTTTTCTGGCTCCAGCTAGATTTTTTTTCCTGCATTTCAATCAATAATTAAAGTAAAACTTTGTCAATTATTTTCCATAAGCCACAAACGTTATCACAATATATATTAAATGTTTTATGTATGTGAATCCCTTAGAAAGAATAAAATAACCTTGGGATTTCACTTTCATTTTATTTTTGTAGTTAAGATCTCTACGTTAATTTTTTATTATTTTTTGTTTAACCAATGTTAGTAAGTGTCCACTGAAAGGGGGATCTTTTTGAGAGCTCTTTGGTGTGGAGGTTAATGGAGAGTTATAAAAAAAATCCTAGACCAGACCGGGAATTTAACCTAGCCACCTTCAGCATGGTGTTCCTTTGTCGAATGAGCAAAAGGAGGTCCCAACTGAGGTAGTGCTCCACAATAATTGTAAGCCAAACCAAGTTTTGCTATAGTTCATCTACCGCTACAACGGCAGAAAAATCTGCCACTCTTTTTATACACTTCTTTTGAATTTTGTTTAGCTCGACGTAACCTCAAATCGATCAGGGATATTTCCATATGCAATGTGGCTTCTCAGTATGTGCATTTTTTCTCAGGGAAAGCGCCGAAAGCTTGAGAAAACGTAACAAACGGAGCAGGAGTCGATAGTGTGTCATCATATCTGTTGAAGAACTGCACTGAATCTATGACATCGATGATTGACCCAGCTGTTCAACCTGTTTACAAACTGTTGACAAACTGCTTTAATAATTCCTATTCAAGTATCTGCCAGTCTTTAACGTGTCAAAACTACCGTGGAATATTTATCCTCGAATGTCTAGGATAGATGGTTCAATTCTTAGCACAGGAAGTCATACTGACAACAGCCAAAACACTGATTTCTGAATATTAGCACGGATTTGTTCCTCAGCGCTAAGCAACAACCAACATGAAGTACATCACGAGCAGTTTGTTCCGAGAAACTTAATGCCTAAATAAAGTCAATTTGATACTGTACCACACGCCAACGCCATGAAAAATCTTCAATACAAGGGTTTTCCAGATTGGATAACGGATTGGTTGAAATCATATTTTAGCGACTGGACAGCATTTGTTGAAGTCGACTCAGCACGATTTAAAGAACTCAACGTTCGGAGTTCCACGGGGTAGTGCGACTGGACCGCTTATCTTCATTCTCTTTATCTACGATCTGGGTCTTCTTCTGGGAACTTATTATTTGCGGATGCTCTAAAGGTGTTCAAGGTAATTGAGTCCGAACTGGATCATTTCACAATGGTACAAAAAGAATCTTATGTGCGCAAACATTAACAACTGCAAAATAATCTCCTTCAGCCGTAGAATGCACATCTACTCGTTAGATGCAAGCCAACTGGGCTTCATATAACGCGGCTCAAGTAATAAGTATTGAGCGCGTGCAACGACAATTCTTGCGCCTCCTTATTCGCATTCTTCCCAGGATCGATCCTGTACACCTTCCTGATTACCCGGCACGCTGTCGACTTCCCATTACTATCTGTTCGATGCATTCAGTTACAGTGGATATTCATTTTTGAAATACTATAGATTGCATGGGGCTCAAATGAAATCTAAATATCAGCAACAAATTCCGGTAAGGTCTATCTGATTATAACTAAATTTGAACGATACTGCTAAATACGTGCCATCCTCAAAACAGTAAGATTTGATGATGGAAGTGTATGCACAGTACCTATATCCATTTGATGTTTGTACTGTGTCTATGCGAGGCTTGTTGTAAGTGAGAGTGACCTCGGAATGGACGTGAGTAACCAGGCATTCTGAAATGGGTGACTGGAACCCAACAGAGCTATCACCTTCCAACTCCCGGGCTAAAAGTGTTTGTCGATTCGACAACAGTTCGTTTAACTGCAAACATTTTTCTTCCATAAAAACACTGCCGGACGGTGGGCGTAGGATTGTATATACACACATACACACACACACACACACACACTATAGATTGCATGGGGCTTCTTGAACAGATTCACGTTCAGCCACACCGTCAACGTTGACACCTCCCTCTAATTATTGTTGCCAGAGAGAGGACTAGTTACGGATATAACAATCCTCATAGCTTCTGCCTTTAACGCTTCTGATAATGTAAGTGACTTTTTTGAATTCGCATGACTGAAAATTGTTGTAAAAAGAATATCAACAATGTAGGTTAGAACAAATTTGTGAAATTATTTCAAGCCGGATTCAAGGCAAACACCATTTTTGGGGGGTTGTTGTCTGGTATCTTTACAACGTGTCCTGCCACGGTATTCCAGCTTTAGTGCCTTAATGGACACTATGGTTCATTCTTCTCCCCCATACTCCGTTTCGAAAACTCCAGGTGCTTGCATGTCCTTTTCGAGCATTATCCACGTTTTGTGCACTTAGGGAACTACCGGTCTTATTAACGTCTTGTACATGGTACACTTAGTACGGGGGTTAGGCTTACCAGTCCTTAGGGGCTTGTGGAGTTCATTATAAGAACGACTTCCAGCTACTATGCGTCTCTGAATTTTTCTGCTGCAGTTGTTATCCGACGTCACCAATGATCCAAGATACACAAACTAATTTACCACCTCGAACTCATTTCCGACGATAATCACACTTCTGCCTATGCGAACTCTATTGCGTCAGGTTCCTTCTGCCTGCAGATATGTACTGCTCAGTAACTGCCTGGAACGTTATTCCAACAATGTTCACGTCATCAGCGAAGCAAATGAATTTTTTTTTTTTAACCTTTATTTTACGTCGGCCTATTTCCTCACATGGTGACAATCACCGACGCCAGGAAGACGACTCCACCACCTGGACCCTACCTAACGACTCATGAATATGAACCGGGACCAACGACTTTACTTCCCTTCCGAAGGAAGACGTGACCAGATTTTTTCGCCTCAGAAAAACCACCGACGTCGACTGGGATTGAACCCAGACCCACTGGGGTGCCAAGTAGCAGTCACGCTTTACCACTACACCACCGACGCCGGCCTAGCAAGCAAATGAATTGACAGGATTTATTGAAAATTGTGTGCATCCGCATGATAAATCCCACATGTTTCATCACTTCTAGCACAATTTTGAACAGGACGTAGGAAAGACCATCGTTTTACCGAAGTTCCTCGCGTATTTCAAACGAGTCTGATAACGCATCCAATATTTTCACTCAGCACTGTACACAATCTATCGTTGCATTGATTAGTGTTATCATTTTCCCTGGGAAACCGTTCTCGTCTATAATAATTGGAAACTGACGTGTTTTGTTTTTGCTGCGTCATTTTCGAGAAAAATAAAATCAAAAATATATTCGATATTTAACCTAAACGAACAGTTAAATCATAAAATCTCCACGTGTTAAGACGAAGTGAATATAATCGATTCCCTCCCGAAATTTGTGATGGTCGTTAGTTTTTCCCCGTTTTTTTTGTTTTTTGTGCTTCGCCCCCGCATCCGGAGGAAGAGTTAATATCAGCTTAGTTGTTTTTGTTCGGTCTGTTAGTATTGTGCCACGCAAACATAAATGATTAAAATTGAGTATTTTTCCGCTTTGTCGCGAGTGAATTGATGACTTTAAACAGTATAGAAGTTAATATAGAGTCGCCTCATAGCGGGAGATTTTGATTTTTGACAGAGTGTGGAGAGAGAAAAAAGAAAACCTGTGCAATGTAAAAAACGGCCATTTGCTGGTCAGAAGCAATGAACGAAGCTAACGCGCATGCGTGCGTGAGTGGCTGGCATATAATTTTAGATGCACTCATCACGTGGTGTACAGATGGAGAGCTGTGACGTTTTTTTTTCTTTCGATGCACAATGATTGTGATTTTCAAGTTAAATTTCTTCTCCGAAGTGCTTTTTTTACCTGTGATTTTCATTATGTTGCATTTGTGCGCGAAGTACTAATTGTATTCTCGCTGTTCCATTCGAAAAGGATGATGTGAAAATATTTATCGAATGGGGGAGTGCTACTTCTGCAGAGTCATAAATGTATCTTTTAGCATCATAAGGAAGCAGTCCAAATAAAGACGGTACATCAGCAACAATTTCCGGTGAGATCTATCTGATTATAACTATGATTGAATGATACTGCTAAATACGTGCCATCCTCAAAGAAATAAGATTTGATGATGGAAGTGTATGCACAGTACCTATACCCATTTGATGTTTGTACTGTGTCTATGCGGAGCTTGTTGTAAGTGAAAGTAACCTCGGAATGGACGTGAGTAACCAGGCATTCTGAAATGGGTCACTCTAACCCAACAGAGCTATCACCTTCCAACTCCCGAGCTAAAAATGTTTGTCGGGTCGACAACAGTTCGTTTAACTGCAAACATTTTTCTTCCATAAAAACACTGCCGGACGGTGGGCGTTGGATTGTATACACACACACAAAACCGTTCTCGTCCATAATCTTCCATAGCTTTTCACGATCTATAATATCGTATGCGGCCATTTAATCGATGAATAGGTGATGCGTATCAACTTGATATTTGCGAGACTTTCAGAGGATCTGCTGCAATGTTAAGATTTGGTTTGTTGACGATCGCCCGTCCACAAAACCGGCTTAATAACTTCTCGCAAATCTGCTTGCAATCGGCGATAGACGGTGGAAGATGATCTGATAAAGCGCTTTGTAGGGCACGTTGAGAATAATGATCACTCGGTATTTCTCACATTCCAACTTGTCACCCTCTTTTGTATTAGTCATATAACTCCCTCTTTCCACTCCTCCGGTTATTCTGAATCCTAGATCCTTACTATCAGTCGGTGTAGACAATTTGCCAATTAATCCGGGCCCAGTTTTATAAATTCCGCTTCAGTGCTATCCTTTCCAGCTGCCTTACTGTACTTACGCTGTTTGCTGACATCCCCGCTTATCGTGTGAGTTGACACACTTCTCTCGTCAACCGTGCCGATGGAGTCGTTTCTCCTGCTGCCTTGATGTTCTGCCTCTGCGTCATTCAGGTGACTTGATTCACTATATCCCTCCAACGTTCTCGGTTCATGGCTGCTCCTTTACAATCTCGTGGGCACGTGGTACTCTCTAGATCTTGCTCCACTTGGTCTAACCATCTTGCCCGTTGAGCCCCCGTCGTCGTGTACCAACCGGATTCCCATCGAACACCATTTTCGCTGGATAGTTGTCCAGGATTCCCACAACATTTCCTGCCCAGCATATAGGTCCAGATTCATACAATAAAACATTTCATTTTTGACGCAGGACTACGTTTGTGTTTTCAAAACTGGGGTACACGTTGCGAGTACAAAATATTGAGAGCGTCAAGCAAAATGTTTAAATTATGAACGTTAAGAACTCAGTCATTTTACAATAGATTTCCAAAATTGTTGCATCAATCAATCGAGACATTCACTAAGTCGATTTGAATAACAATAATTTTTTTTTTTTTTGACATTAAACTATTGAAAATAACGCATATATGAGGTAATGTCTTATAAATTTGTATTGCAGAGTAAATTTTTTAAATGCACAGTATTTTCCTATCACAGATTTCAAATGTAAGTAAAGGAGGTCTCATATGCAGCAGTGAACCATACATAACGGGTACACCTTCGCGTCATGCTTCATTCTTTCGGCGGTCTTGAAGATGATTGGTGCGGCAATGAGCCGGTATTGGATTGGCAGTTGGTGATGGCGAGTACCCTGAAGGGTGCACTGGCGAGCAACCGTTGACCAGGTAGCTTTTGACTCAGCTGGTTGTTGCTATCAAGCGGCTGGCAAAGCAGCCGTTGCTAGACAGTCGGTTGACCAAGCCACTGGAGAATTTATAGCCAGCCGGTTGAGCAACAACGAGATGCGAAATATGTGTGATACAAATAGCATTTTTTCTTTCTCAAACTAAGCAACATTATGAAAGATTTATTCAAGAGCGTTTTTATATTTCGAAGAACACATTCCTACTCTTTCCTAATCTGCATTTAGGCTGGTATTGCCTTAATCACCAGTTTCTACACAATAAGGATGTATGTCCCAAAACATCATCTGGTGGTTGTCTGTGTTATAACAGCGAATCTGTCAATATCGAAATAGCAACCTCGGGCGATGAATCATGATAATGCTCATGTTTCATGTAAAAAAATAATTATCGAGTTTTCAGACTCTTTAAGTGTTAAAAAGATTCATTTGCCCTTTATTGAATCCCTATAATCATTTGTCACTTTTTTAATCTTGTTCCCATTTGTATTTGAAAAATAAGCCCCCATCAGTATTGTAAGTGCCTCAAAACAATACTGCCCTACTGGTTGTTCTGTGCTTCCATTATCTACATGTTTAAAAAACAGTACCCGAAGGAGCAGTTATGTATGGGACGCCAACTTTGGGTATAGTTATGTTTACTTTCCGTTGAGTACAAATTACTTACTTTTGGGTTAAATTTTACCCAGAAGTAAGTTATGTGTACCCAACGGTAGGTGTACATAATTATACCCAACGTTGACTTCCCACACTTAACTGCTCCGTCTACAAACTTGTTTTTACAATCCTCTGGGCAATCCTCGGTTGAAGATTGAGTTAATTGCCTATTAAATCCAAAAACAATCATTCCATCAAAACACTAAGTCAATGTTGGGCAAATATTGTCTAACATTATGATAGCGTTACAGTTGATGTTCAAACGAGTAACATAATAGCTCAAATCAATTTGATTTTATGCATTTCTTTGTATTTTTACAAAAACTTCAACCGGCGCATTCGATTTTGTAAAAAAAACATTATTAACGTAGATTGTGTCGCTGACACTTGGCAAGTTGTTTCAAATTCCATGAGCCACCTGAGAGCACCCGGCAACGCTCCAAATGGGTCACAACACATCGTTTGAGAAATGCTGCTCTAGCGGAAATGTGGTTTGATTGCGAATTTATTATTTATGTTTGTATGTATGTATGTATGTACACATAAATAAGCTCGTATGGTGATACAGAAAGTAGCGGCAAATATCGATTTACATTCCAAGTACACATGAGCGATGAATAAATGATGAGTTGAAAATTGTGGTTTTTGCCTACTGCAAACAGTATGAAGAACCAAGCCATTAAGGTAATCCATTAGGCTAAAATAAGTAGGAGAGTTGTGACCTGTAAGTCGATAACTGAAGGAGGTTTCCAATGTCCTCTGGTTTTTTTTTTTAACTTGTCCCTTCAAATTTGCCAGCAACAGATTTCTAACTTCATCCCTTTCTATGCTGTTTTTCTCGCAAAATAAACATAACCTCGACAGAAAAAAATCCTGACAAGTGGATTGGAGGGCCGCTTTGTTATAGTCACCCATTTTCGTCATATTGAGTAGAACCATATATTAATATATTAATATATATTAATAATTTGATTGTCCACCAATGTTTGGAATGATAGTATAGTAGGGAAACTTAACGCATAAAATGAATACTCTCAGTTACATTTACAGCGCATCCAACCAAACCATTTTTAATCTGCCTGCATATATATTTCAAAATTAACAGAACGCAATGAAACGCAATGAAATTAAAAAAAAAATCTGTTATCTACAAAGTTCATTCTAAAGTAAATGAAGCCAGTAAGTAAAGTGTGGATTGTGCCTAACATCACAGAATCAAGAGCTCACCCCTTTACGAAAAGTTTTTCATTATTTTCAGCTACACTCAACAAATGAAACGTTCCTTGCAAATTTAATGATTGGCTGTCGTAACAAAAAATAAAGTTTCTTGTTTTTTGCACTCATTTCCCCCATCGGTGATTAGTAACCTCGACCTCATTATGTTTGAATTTAAGTACTGCTGTGCCCTATCCGGTAGTGTGGTTTACACAGTTTTTGAAAGGAAGCTGTATGGAAGGGTGGAAGTCATATATATTCGTGGGAACAAATTTTAAAGGATAGAACTCGACTTGGTTTGCACAATACTGCAAACATACATGTGAGACCTAATTTCAAACGAGAATATGTTTAACGTACAAAAACGTTGTACGTAAGATTATTAGAAACTTTTTGTTGGTCATATAATATAGGTGCTGGTCTGTTTTTGGATTAACGATATCCCCAGCATGTTGGTTATGATTATAAATTTCATGCGTCATAAAACTCCCAAGCCATTTCTCCTTCACATGCTGCTGCTTTAATGATCTGAACACTGGAGGTATGATGGGATGAATAATTTACGACCGACGATGACGTGTGGATTGACGTTAAGATCCTGACGTATTTATTTCCAGGTAAGTGAGTGAAGCCGCACAATTGACAAAGAACTATGAGATAGGTTTCATTGCCATATTTGTATAAAAAGCACAAGATTATTGTTTCACAAGTAAAAGGGTGGCCACCAAATTGCGGGAATGGAAAGAATGGCTCGGAAAAAACAACAAAAAAGTACAGTTCATCCTGATTTATTTTATGTAAAGGGTCTTTAAACTTAGCTTACTGCATATAAGCATATGGTCCGTGGTCCGCCGTGTGGCGCAGCTTAGTCCTGACGGTAGCAGATGACTGCTGGACGGCTGCCACTTCAATTTTCCGGATACTGCTTCTAATTCGGTTGATGAGTTGCTTCGTGTCCTTGGCCTTCCTATTAATCTTGTATACAGTGGAGCTCAATATGTCCTATCCTATCGATAAGACGACACTGTGGCAGATTAGTTGGTTTCCGGTCTTCTGGCACAAATGGTATATTTTGGCTCTCCAGGAACGTTAGCGTCTTCTTCGCGTAGTGTGATGATGCCTTGTCCGGCCAAAACACGTCTCCATCCGAATGATGATACTGAAGGAACGGGAGGAGAATTTTCTGCAAACACTCCGTTTGGTAGACTTACTGTGAAATCCCCTTTTCGGAAATTGCGATGTATAGCATCATTTCTTGTTCGAACTTGTGCTTGAATTTGTACTATACCTTCGGAAGAGTTGTAGATTTGTCCATGGTGTAGAAACAGACGTTTCCGGGCATCTGAGACTTGGACAGGGAAAAGTAGCTTTCGTCGTCCATAACGAAAGACTTTCCACCGTATTGCCGGATCATCCAGTGGCACTGGGATTCCACATTTCTGATTTGTTCGTCCGTATACTCTGGGGATCTGGTTTTCTTTCGACATTCTATTCCCTCCTTTTTCGGAATCTTACCAATGTACGACTTTAAACAATTGAACTTTCTGGCCCGTACCCACCGACATAGTTAAACATAGTTCGCAGCGATTGAAGCGTCTTCTTATCCATAATCTTTGTTGGAGGTCTCCTATCTTCCGGAATTCTTCCATGGTTGTCAGAGTACGGTTAATGGTTTTCGAAACATTTTCACGCTGAAAATGGTCCACCATGTACGTTTTCCCACGATCGCTAGAAAGAATTAGATAATGCGTGCCCGCAGTTCTTCCTGTTTTGACGGTTTTGCTGTAAACAACTGAACATATTGAAGTGAAAGTGTGTGTGGGTGTGTGTCTGTGTGTGGGTGTGGGTGTGTGTGTGTGTGTGAGAGAGAGAGAGAGAGAGAGAGAGAGAGAGAGAGAGAGAGAGAGAGAGAGAGAGAGAGAGAGAGAGAGAGAGAGAGAGAGAGAGAGAGAGAGAGAGACTATTATAAGGTTCGATTCACATAAGGTGCATTTATTATATAAGTAATGAGGCTTGACCATACTCGATATCCGATACCCGATATCGTTTTTGTTTTTATTTGCTGCGTTGTTGTTATAGAATATTTGAAGGGTTTATCGGTGGAAGTTATGTTTTGAGGGGTGATTCATTTTTTGTGGGACCTAGCTTTTGGTCGATGGGCTGATACTTCCTGAGTCAAAAAAGAACTTCTTGACCATCCTGCTTTCACCACCGGAAAAGGAGTACAACAAAAATAAACATCGGTCAAAAAATATGTGTACCGGTTACTAATTATAAACAACGTGTGCGGATTTTAAGTGAACAGTCATTTACGATAAGATATTCGTAGATTTAAGGATTACCGTAGCGTTGCGTTGCGTTGCGTTTGTAGTAATACGAGTATATCGTAGATGGCATACTAGAAGCTGCACAACGAGGAACTTACCTTACCAATCAGACCAAAGCCGGTGTGGCCTCTGCTGTACACAGAAATTGTCTCCATTGTGTACGGCCAATGCCTATACCTCGCCAGCCTCGCTTAGTGTGGAGTGTCCGCAGGTCGCTTTCTACTTGATTGCTCGTTCGCCTCTTCTTCTTGTGCCCGCCGGTTCGTTTTCGAGAAACATTTTAAATGGGCTGTCGTCCGACATTCTTACGACATGCCCAGCCCATCGTAGTCGACCGGTTTCAGCGATGTGTACGATGGGAGGTTTTCCCAGCAACTGATGCAATTCGTGGTTTATTCGTCTCCTCCACGTTCCGTCTTCCATCTGCACTCCACCGCAGATCGTACGCAGCATCTTCCGTTCAAAGACACCAAGGGCGCGTTGGTCCTCCACTAGAACAAAGAAAAAACAGGAAGGATAAAGATGATTTTTCATCAACTTAACGAGAGGTAATTTTACCGTATTTACATCTGTATTATTTATTACTTTGGAATTTTTAAGAGCAGTGCAAAAAAATATAATAACTTTTAATGATTTACGTCCTGGCTTCTCTATTTAGCACACTAAACAGTAAAACTTTTCGATATATTACACAGATTTATCTGTCAAACTGAGAATAATATAACATTCCATGTTTTGTCAGGTCATGTGTATTATTTATTTTGTCCAGTACTGTAGGTAAACTATTATTTTTTTGTCAATTGAAAAAAATACAATCGCAATCATCACAATCACTAACCAACAAATTAAACAAGTTAACAATGTTCCGACAGGGAGCAAACCCAATTGGCTCACCATCGTTTGACAATTCTGGCGCATTGGACCATTCTCAGTTCGTTTGTTGGTCGGCCTGGCCAAGACTTTCTTCAGCGTGGATTGTGATAACAATTTATTGCTGCCAAAGTTTATCCTCTTCCTGGGTCAGCTAACCTCCCCAGACATTTCACCCGTTTCTACTGGAAGTATAACGATTTTCATCGAAAAGAATTCCTATCAGCCAAAGTTTTTCCAATAGTTTTCTATGTTGTTTTCATTCATCTTCTACAGGCACCGCAAACTACCACTGCGAGGTATATACGGTAGGTGTGCCGAACACGAATAGCCATTTAAATAACAAAAGAGAAAAGGATGTATTGCAATAACTAGTCCAGCTACCCTAGCCATAACAAAAGCAAGAGATGAAATCTCAGCCAAGCGCTCGATGCGGAACTACGAAAAGCGGAAGCCATCGATTTTATTTTTTATGGGATAATAATTTGATAGAGGATCTCGTTTTATGGGTTTGGAAAATAACTTGTGGGTATCCATAATGACTGCTCCAATTCTTCCAACTTGCGATTAATCGGATGAGGATGGAAGAATAAGCATCGGACATCAATATAAGTAGATATGGCATTGTTCGGAAAGTTTTCTTGTGTTATGATTATTCTATTATGAAGACATGTTTTACGCTCCGGTAGGTAAATATAGAAAATGTGGCAGAGGAACTCGTTATCAGCAGCAGATTACCACAAATATTTTGCTAATGCTTGTCATGCATAATAAGTTAAGCTTTTTCTTTGACACTTCCACACTTCCACCTATCGAGTCGTCAGTATAGCGGTAAGAAACATTTTTCTTGTTTTGGAGTGCACCCTAGAATAGTTTACAGGAAGAGTCATATAATTTATGATGGACTAAAGAACTGTAAAATGCTGCTTGCTTATTGCAATACAAACTGAGCTTCTTTTACTAGGGTCATTTTTATCGATTTGAAGCTGTAAAGGTCTGTAATTAAATCATTAGCTTACGTATACTATTATATTTTTCTATCAATTGAAAATTCACATTTCTGATCTAAAGCTTGTGTGTTCTTTTAAATTCATAAGAAATTTTATTACAATTCTTCACATTTCTACAATGCATTGAGGGTGCAAACATTCATTTTTTTAAGGGAGCGTCGTCAGCACCATGATCAAAATTCAAAAGCAGTTTTTTTTTATTTAAAATCAATTTCAGTATAATGTTTACATGTGCTGGTAAATAAAAATCAATGAACACATTTTTAGCAATTGAATTTGACTAAAAAGAGCGCTTGACAGTTCACAGCTTGAAAAAGTAGAGTAAATTTTATTTCAAGCACATAAATGAAGCGTTACAAAACATACATGTTCACATTATGTTTTTTTTTATTCGTTTATTTTTCCGTCGGCCTATTTCCCCACAACGTGGACCACCGACGCCCGGAAGTCGACTCCACCACCTGGACCCTACATATCGCACTCATCAACACATGAGCCGGGACCAACGGCTTTACTTCCTTTCCGAAAGAAGACGTGACCAGATTGTTTCGCCTTAGAAAAACCACCGACCCCGATTGGGATTGAGCCTAGACCCACTGGGGTGCCAAGTAGTAGTTCACATTATAAATTGTATAAAACTCGGATATATATCATACTCTAATATGTTGTATGGAAATGTCCACCTTTCCGATAATTTATTTTTTGCAATTTACTCCTTCATGAGGAAGGAAATACAATTTTACACGCATCAATATTTGCATGACAATGGATATTTAGATTTTTCATTCGTTATATTTTCAAAAGCTAATGCCAAAGCAACCAGACAAACCAGTGCTTGCTTATTTTTTCGATCAAATGTTACACAGAAAAACGTTTACCGCAATTCCACCTTCATGTGAGAAACGCTACACATAATTTGTCAATATATTAAATCATCATCACCATCCTTATGAGGAGGCAATTTACGGCAGACATCCGCAGTCGGCAACCAATCAAAATCAAGCAAAGCCATTAGAGCGGTAGTCCAACGATACCGATAAATTTTCCGAGTACGATATCGTCCTTATCCTAATCAAACAGTAATTTGAGTAATCTTTTGCCCATTCAATCTTTCCCTCCCTTCGCGAAGAGACCATCATCAAGGTTACTGGGAGGGAAGCTCTTGCTACCATCTTATCGAAGACATCACATTAAGAAGACTGACAACTATGCATGCTGAAGTTCGACGAAAAGGGCAAACCCAAAAACCTTCCAAGATTGAGGAGTTTGAAAGTCTTTCTGATATGTTATTTTCATTCTTATGTAGGTATAAGCCGGAAGAGTCCATGGATTGATCGGGCCAACTTCTGACATCGGTCCAATATCTGTGTTCTTACAGACTGGAATGCATCTTAAGATGGCGAAAGTTAGCTTTTCTTGGCTTACCACCATACCCTCACCGCAATTATCTTCAAACAAATCGAATAAAACTGCAACAACTGTCAATCTTTTCATGAATTTTCCTGTGTACCGAGTCCGCTTTGGAATATGGCTAGAGGCTAGTCAGCTGGAAATTTTTGGTACATGCAAAGTTGTTTATGTTTATTACCATCGTATATTGAATGTTCTAATGAGTGCCTTCCCGAGTTGGATCTGATATTAGATCGAAAACTTAAACTAAATATGACGTTGTGATGTTGGTGATAATAATGACTCAAGCTGCGGTAAACATATCAAAATTGAGAGCAAAAAATAGTCATGTGACATTAACTTGAATACTTGCTAAGTATCAGTGAAATCAAAGGGAAGAGCCAATTTGATGTACATTTTTCCTGTTGATAGCGAAATAAATATTCAAATTGATTTACAGCAAATGTACTTATTAACAATATAAGTCACTTCCATACACATGTTCGGCGACCCGTGTAGCCAGGGACCTGGCGGTCTGTCATTCTCCTGTAGCTAACATCTCTTACAACCAGACGTCAAAAGATTTATTGTTTGTAAACAATACTGGCGTTCGTACCCGTCAGTTCGTACATCAGATGGGGCTTATCCAAAAAAGGCCCGTGATATGTTGCATACTGTCAGACGCTAGTAAATAAGATAGGGTTGCCAGGTCCCTGCGGGTCTACAGCACCATCTAGTGATAAAAATGGCAATCAAATTAAATTTTACCTTTCCCTTTGGGAGACTACAGCTTAACGTGTATCCACGGTAAAACTAATATACTCGT
This sequence comes from Aedes koreicus, assembly GCA_024533555.2. Lineage (NCBI taxonomy): Eukaryota > Metazoa > Arthropoda > Insecta > Diptera > Culicidae > Aedes > Aedes koreicus. Next base: position 1,019,626 of record JAHHFK020000808.1, on the reverse strand, counting down.
TTTATGAGTATTGTTTGCTCACTTTTGAGAATAACGCTGATACGTCAAACTGTGCTTACTTCTACTCATTTAAATGAAGCTATGTCAGGATACAAGACTAGTTTCATCTAAACTGTATTAGTTTTTGAAACAAAAACATTTTTGTTTTTTCATTTTCATTTTGCAGCGTTTTGTGGGGAAATAAGAGCGCAAGTTAGTCCAAAGCCGATGATGAAGGAAGGGTAATGGCGAACTAGTCTATTCAGACTACATAAGCTCCATGGGAAAGAACAAGGATAGGTTATGGTGGGTGGTTAGACGTTTTGGAAAAAAAAGAAGACCCTAAAATCGGTTAATCACAATCCCGCACTTCAATGAAATATGGCATATCCCGAAAAGAGAGAGTAAGATTGTGAATTCTTATATCACACTTTAGATAAAGTTATTATTTTGATCTTTCTGCAATAATTCAAGAAACTGCTAAACAGACATGGTTCAAAAGTGGTGTTTGGATCTTACAGACATGTTACATTCTACTGTCGCGATTGTTTTAGTTGTGAGTCTGGGTTATTATGTTTAAGACTTTAATTTAACCGATATAGAGAAGAATTATTCTATGGCCTCAACGCTACTCGCCTCCCTAAGCGAACCCTCCGCGTCCTTCTCCTTTCATAGAACCTTACCCTTTAAGTTTTTGTCAGCGTCTGTCTTAAGTAACAGTTTTCGATGACCTGTCTTTCATTCGAAAGGTCTGATCCCTAGCTAGATAATATGTTGTTAGAGTTAGTGTTCTGATCACGGCTCTCATATTGAACGCACATTGAAATTTTAATATATTTGAATGCAGAGTTTTCTGCACCCTTTTCGATGATACCAATGATACCAACTGTATAGGTATATGTATTTGATGTTTAATTAATGACAACAAGAGAATATACAACAATGAAAAAATTGACAGGCAAATAAAAAGTGCACTTTTTGTCGTTTCCCTAAATTATTTGATATCAGGTATTCGTAGATTGTTCCTAGCTTCGTTTAAGAGTGAATTGCGGAGAAACCAACCAGTATCACCCCTCTTTCGGTGCCTTCAAATAAACGTACTACGACGTGGCAATTTAAAGAAAGCAGAGTGTGATACTCTCATATTCTTGGTCTTCCATGGCGGCCTTTTGCATGAGATAAGCCCTCTCACCTACCAAAAGTTGATAACCATGATCTTCGAGAGGAATTATTTTTTAAAACAAATACATTTAAACTCATTCTTTAATCGAGGTGATAATTACGTTATGCATTTTTCGAAACGTCGGCGCCAATATTGCCAACATATTTGACGCTTACTTTACTTTAAACTTAATTTGCCACGTTTTGTAAACTACGCATTTTTCACATAATAAAAAGCAGTAAAAGTTTGGCCTATTTGATACATACACAGTATACTCATAAATATGTAAATGCAATACTAGTTGCCACGTTTCTCACTTATGGCACCACATGCGCAAAAAAAAAATGTCGGCTATAGAAATGTGAAGTGACTTATATTCTTATTATAGTATATTTGTGTACAGCCAAGACAATATAAACAAACCCCTATGAGTTGTAGAAAAATTAAGTGATGTTATAATATCGATGTTGACATCAAAATTAGTTTTTTAATTGATATCATTTTGACTTCACTCGAGATGTGCTAAGCTTTCCATGTTTATTGACGTTGGTAACTGGCTCAGCTCTGGAAGATTATCCCTACTGCAACGATGTTTCGTATATACGATTGAGTAAAAAAACAGAAAATCTTCTCTCTTACACTTGTTCACGTAAAACTATTTACAAACACATACATACGTTTTCACGTAAATCGATTCTGCCAGAGGTGAACTACCTTCGGATGAATAATTTTGTGGTTCTCAGTCTTAGATAAGATAGACAACTTTCGTTTTATTGCTGTTAAAAACAATCGTGCATGCCCAACATTTATGAACAAAGCGGAGAAAACCTTCTTTTTTTCACTCTCTTTGAAAGCACCAGTTTGACAAATATGTATGTAACGACAAGACCCGCCGTTCTGGTGGCACTGCTGTGGATCAACAATCCCACATTCCATCCGTATACGATAAACGCTGTCATCGCAAGTGACTGGCACGATCGGTATGAGATCAGACAATAAAACAAGTAAACAACAGATAACCAACCACGTGAGTTTGATGTGAGCAAGACTTTTAAGAATTTATTTACTAAACTACTGAATTTGATAACCTACAAAAGTAAAATTGAATTGTTTATTTACTATTTACAGTGCCTAAATCTACCATGCAGTTTTGTTAGAATCTCTTATCTAAAGTTTACAGTAAGTACGATGAAAGAAACACAACCTCTAGCACGATACATAATTAATTACAGATTTTCTAACACAGTGAAATTCAAGATACGATCCAACCGATAATTATGTTCGGTACACCAAATATGTAAGTCGTATTATGTAAGCTAACTAGCCTAATTTGTTAAAAGTAATAAATATATGTTCAGCTTAAAGCACACAGACAAAAATCGTGTTCGCTACAGAGATCGGTGAAATGTAATCCCACAATGTGTTTACTTGAAAAAAAAATTCATGAAAGTACGACAAAGGGTGTGCCGATAATTATTGCGACACTTTCGGACTATCGTAACTGTATTCATATTTGACCGAAATTAACTTAATTTTGCTTGGTTTTTCTTAAGAGTGTATTGTTCATATCCGCTTAATTGTGCAGTAATCCGTATTCCAGTAGAGATGGAAGAAAATCAGCAGATTGTACGCAAAAGGATTTTGTTCCATCACATGCGACATCCTCGGATTTCACATCGCGCCTTGTTAAAACTGATGAATATACATCATTCGACCATCCAAAGGACCGAAGCAGATGCAAGTGGACCAAAAATCAGCAGCTGGATGAAAATCGGGAACAACGCACAAAAAATCCGAGAGAGCGCAAATTTTTCATTTCAAATGGAATCCGAAAATTTCGACGCTGGAATTGGCCGAAAAACTAGATGTTTCACAGAGATTCGTCCCAAAATACGATCTGGATTGAAAACTTACAAGGTGCAGAACTTCCCAAATTGGGACGAACGCTAGCAGATTGTTGCCAAAACAGTGCCCGATAACTCTACACGAAGCTGCTTACGAAATAAGTGAACTTTAAGTACTTGTCGGGACAGGAATATTTCACGGGTTAAAGCTGTAGGACAAGTTTGCTGCGGCTAACCGCAGCTATTAAAATTCGCTTCGAAGTACCTGATTAGGCAGGCCATATGTACTTGTGATAAACGAAGTGAACCATTCGTGACCAATAAACCATATACGGCGAGATTTACAAAACTGAGTGCCTCCAAAAAAAAAGGCTTCTGCTGTTTTTGAAACAGCACAATCAAAATCGTTGTTTTGGTCCGATTTGGCTTCATGCCACTACTCCAAAACCATGCAGGTTGCGGCTAATGCTGTGGATTTTGAGCCTCATTTGAAACCTCAATTGACAGAATTTATTTTATTTTCATGGCATAATTTCATTATAACAACACCTGATACACAATATCCTTCCAACGTTCTCGGTTCAAGGCTGCTCCCTCTTCAATCCCCTGGTCACCTTGTACTCCCAAGATTTTGCTCCACCTGGTCTAACCATCTTGCTCGTTGCACTGCTCGTCGTCTTGAGCCAAACCGGATACCCATCAAACACCATTTTCACAGGATAGTTGTCCGGCATCCTCGCAACATGTTCTGCCCGTAAACATCGAGATTTGACCATCTTACGAATACTGGGTTCATCAACGAGTTGCGCGAGCTCATGGTTCATCCACGGCTTCCAAACTCCGTTTTCCTGCGCTCCGCCAAAGATGGTTTGTAACACCATTCGCTCAAAAAGTATTGTCCTCATCTCACTGCCGTAGAGAACAACCGGTCTTATTAGAGTTTTATACGGTATAACTTCGTACGGGAGCTAAGTCTGTTTGACCGCAGTTGCTTGTGGAGCCCATTGTAGGCACGACTTCCACTGATAATCGCCTCCGGATCTCACGGCTGTTATCATTGTCCGCAGTAACTAGTTAGCAGAGATAGACAAATTCACCGACTACCTCGAACTCATCACCGTCGATCGTTACAATGCTGCCTAGTCTGGCTCTGTCGTTCTCAATTTCGCATGTCAGCATGTACTCCGTTTTGGACGTATTTCAACACAATCTTCACTGCTTCGCGCTTTAGGTATCGAGATTCCACACCTTGACGAAGCCACCCATCGTAGCCTTGATTAGTCTGGTCAGCTTTCCCGGGAAGCCGATCTCGTCCAATCAATTTGGAATCAGTTAAATAAACAGGCTACATAACGAAAATTTTATCCTTGATATCATTAAAACAACTCATTTTGTTATATCTGCCAATCAATCCTGAAATGCTTTATTAACTTGACAACTTATTTGGTAGCTGCAATTGAAATTAAATTGATAACAAAAAACAAAATTGTGCACGACTCCCTTGAAAAAACTTTAGCAAGCCTTTGTTTTTTGTTTTTGTTTACTCCGTGGTTTTGTTTGGTTGTGTCGGAGATGCTTATTTTTTTTTTATTCCGTTCTAAGTGAAATGGGTAAACAATACCGTTTGCTGTTCACAAAGCTTTCCTTCATCCTCCTGCTGCTTGGTATTGTGAAGCTGTAAATTGTACAGTGATAACCCGTTCTACTTGTTTAGCAGAAGGTTGGGTGTTTAATCCTAGGCCTGCTCTCATTCTTGAAAAAAATTCCACAGGAATTAAAATACCTTAGTCTGGTTCACCACCAGAGGGAGGCACCTCCACCCTACATATCGTACTCATCAACACATGAGCCGGGACCATCGACTTTACTTCTCTTCCAAAGATTTTTCGCCTCAGAAAAATATCACTGACCTCAGCAAGGAATGACGTTCTGAGGTGCCAAGTAGCAGTCACGCTTACCACTACTTACACCACCTGCCCAGCGACCTATCGAACAGGCAAATGTGGTTCCAATCAGCAATGTTTACATTTGGTTTGCTTCATTAAGTGAAGCAAGTTTTTTGCAAGTTCAAGTGTTGCCAGGATTGATTTCCCGTTGTCCGGTCTTCAGTTTTTCTTTCCGCTGAGCATTTATTGCAGAAAATTACTCGGTCTTCAGTAACAACATCTGTCGAATTAATCGCTTTTTTCAACTAGTCACTGGCGTCGATACAGATCATGAATAAAATCGAATGAATAAACAGACATGAATAAAATCGAATGAATAAATGAACATTGAAGATAGAAACTTATACCAAGTTTACTTGGTTCGCTGTCTAGTTACACTAATTCTGATCAGTAACAAAACACAACGGTTCTTCAAATACGTGAATACGTTCAATGTTAGCGTAAGTAACGTGCACAATCCTCAGCTAGGAAATGTCGATGACAATAAGGACGCGTATTACACGCGGCTGGAACGTGAACACGATCACTGCCTATTTTCAGCACAACCTCTCAATTCAGGCACCACAAAAGATCGAATTACAAATCAACTACATTTTGATCAATGGAAGGCACTTTTCGGATATTATCGATGCCAGAACTTATTGTGGCGTATCTCAAATGAGATACTCGCAAAGGGAGGAGATTTGCATGCCATTTTACTAGGTTAGTCAAAAAGTTTCGAAAGCGACATCTATGGAGCAGTAGAAAAAAAATCCACGCCATTTAAATATTACAGATCAAAATTTCCACGCCATTTAAATATTACATTTTTCATAAGAACGTACTCTAAATCATTTCATTTCATTTCGATCTGTCAATTCATTCTTTGTTTACAAGCCATTTGAAGTTGACGTGTCAGTGTATCTTTAAACTATGGAAAAATCAGTGCAGTGATTAAATTCTTTGTTTTGGAAGGTTTATCGGCTAATGAGATCCATGCAGAGATGGTAAAAGTATTAAAGGAGTCTTCTCCTTCATTTCCAACCGTTCAACGATGGGTTTTAGAGTTTAAGCGTGGCCGTACAAGTGTTAAAGACGATCCACGCTCAGAACGACTGAAGTTTTGGGTTTCGAAAAACTGTGTGCACAATGGGTGCCACATTTGCTAACAATGCAACAAAAACACGTTCGAATGCGACTTTCTGAGCAACATTTGGAGCAATTGCAAAAGGATAAAAGGGATTTTCTGCGTCGATTCATCAATATGGATGAGACTTGGGTCTGCCACCATGATCTTGAATCAAAACAACAGGCTAAGAAGTGGTGTGAACCAGGCACTTCGGCTCCGAAGCGAGTTTGTGTCCATAAATAGGCCAAGAAGGTGTTAACGTCAGTTTTTTGGGATGCAAAAGGAATTTTATTGATAGGTTATCTCCAAACTGGTAAGACAATCAACTTTGAGTATTATTGGACCACTTGGATGAAAAGAAAAAAGACCTGGTTGGCAGAAGAAAAAAAAAACATTTTTCATCAAGACAATGCACACAGCTCAAAAACCATCGCGAAAATCAGTGAATTGGGGTACGAATTGTTGCAGTATCCACCCTATTCACCAGCTTTAGCTCCCTCTGACTTCTGGCTGTTCTCACACCTCAAAATTTTTTTTCGTTGAAAGCATTTTTCATCAAACGAAGAGATTATAGCCGTCGTAGAGAAGTATTTTACAGGCCTCCCAGAAAGTCACTTCCGTGATGGGACAACAAAGTTGAAAGATCGTTGGACCAAGTCTACTCATCCTCTGGGAGACTATACTGAGCCATAAAAGTGATTTCCCCAAAACAAAAAAATTATTTTCATTTCCGCTTGTTAAACTTGTTGACTACACTGAAAATTTATTTAGGTAAACTAGCTTTCACGCGATTCGTAAACATGGATTTTGTACATAAAACAAATGAATCGTATATTGTTTGAAACATTTATATTGCTTTTTATCTGGTGAAATGCTATCATTACACTTTTTTGTAAAATGCACGAAATGAATTTCGTGAAGACCAGCCAATCGCTGTTTCTCTTTTATCGTACTCATGCAAAAAGATGTTGCTGCTGGGATGGGCGGGAATAATTTATCCATCTTAAAATAAAAATCAAAGCGTTGTTGAAAGCTATAATTTCATGCTCATTAATCAAGCATCTTCTCACGAGTCAGCATGGCCTAGTGAGATCAACCACGGATTAAGTATCAGCACTTCGACAAATTCAGGTCCGAATCCCATGTCAGAAACATTAAAAAAAAAAACGCTGGATAACTCCACGTGGTTGCACTATTTCTGTCAAATTACATTTCGAATCGACAAAGTAGATCTGTTAGTCCTTCATGCAACCACGAGACGTTTCTTTTTAATTTGTAACAAAATATTCGCAGCTCTTTGTATTGTTTTCGTACAATGTATAAATGTTCTTTCTGTGTCAACAAAAGCTTCGTGCTTTTGACAGTTGCGCGTGTGCCATTAATTACGAATGTATCTTCATAAAAAGTAAAAATCAGTTTCGTTGCAGAAAACAACGAATGGATTTGTGAATATTACCTTCGATTTTGTAATATAAACTAAAGTTAACTTTCAGTGTAGTTAACCTAGTATGTAAGTAACATTCTACTCCAACAATTAGAATGAGTTTGACGCGCCTTTCTCTCGAACAAACCATCTGGCGGAAAGCTTGAAAGTGAATTGCATATTTTGTTATTCGTTATATTCAATCATATTTCAGGAACCAGATTCCCTCTTTCCTGCAGGTGTCGCGTGAGCATCTCTACTTACGAGCCTTCCCAAATCTTTTCTTTTGTTTCTCGTGCTGGCTCATCTCCCGTCGTAGTCACTCAAACACCTGTTTAGAGCGTTTCCGTAACTTGTACGAGGATGAAATTCGAACTCGTGACTTTGGCGTAAGAGGTATGGATGTTAACCACTACGCCGGGGTCGCGCCCTTCTACCCAATTCCTTGTCGTTCTTCATTCAGCAGTATGTTGAATTTAGAACGATAGCGAAGTACATATGACCTTCCTTCCAAGTGGGCAAGGCCAATGCAAGGATGGTGTCGTCCGACAAACATACGAAAGGGCCATCACGGAATGCTAGTTATCTATAGCGGCATCATTATATTTTTCTGTATATGTTTGGAAACTAGATCAAAACCCCTATTAAGATGTAGATAGTGGGTGTTTTTTAATAGAAATAGCTGTGTTTTGCCACAGTCCATTCTTTTATGTGTACCGAACATTAAATTTGCATTTACCGTACATTGAAGCACTCACGTGGTTTCCAAGAACATGCTCGAACATGTTCCAATGATGTGGTGGTATGGCTTCATGTAACTGTAACCAATTCGACGCAAATAAGTATGCGCTCATGTTGCTACATAACACGATCCTAGACGCAACAACCCATCGCTTTGGTTGATGCGGTTTTTGTCACCCGCAATGATGGCAAAAGTTTCCAGTATTTACAACATTCTTCCATTTGGGCGATTTGCGATGAAAAGTTTTACTAAATCTGTTGCATTTGCCGGCTTCGTAACGGGTTGATGTGTTGTTTCGACACCAACGATTGATGGAGGCCACAAAAAGTGCTTTCCCTCGCTCGTTCGTTTTTGTCATGCAGGAATTGTTATGCTTCTGACTGAAGCATGAAATCCCTCTCGGGGAAACCGGTTGTTGAAGTTTTTGACGAGGAAAGTTGTAAACAAGCTTCTATCTCCCTACAAGCTTACACTCGAGAGATATTGAAAATTGTATATGACATGTATTGGGCCATTTGCAAAACAGCATTCGACAACAAAAAATTCTACATACACTCAGTAGCAAAAAAATAGCCGAGCGAAATTTTGCTTCCATAAAATGCCATATTCAACCTTCTGTAAGTTTGTCAATTCTCAATATTTTTGGCTGAAAATTTGACAACACTATAACTTATGTATAGATCATATGTGACCAAAATTTCATGTTGCTTAAATTTATAAATTTGAATTTTTCATAACATATGTGAAAAAACTCGTTTTTGGACAGACCAACTTTAAATATCCGTATTTCTGTGAAAAATTTAGGTAACTTATTAAAAATTTCATTATAGCCTACAAAAATATAGGAAATAATGTGGACAAAACTTGAACTGTTTCCATCAAGTGATTTGGACTACAGCTGGCGTCAAAGTTGACGCGCCAACATGAGGATTTCCCTTTTTCCCCCGATATTGAACATGCTGAAATATCGGTACAAAAAAAAAGCCGAGGCTACCTAATAAGCTACCTAAATTTTTCACAGAAATATGGAATTTGAAAATAGGTCTGTCCAAAAACGACTTGTTTCACATATGTTATGTAAATTTCAAATTTATAAATTTTATCAACATGAAATTTTGATCAAATAAGGTAAATACATTGGTTATAGTGTTGTCAAATTTTCAGCCAAAAATATTGAGAATTGTCAAAGTCACAGACGGTTGAACATGGCGTTTTTTGGAAGCAAAATTTTGCTCGGCTTTTTTTTGCTACTGAGTGTAGATCTCGCGTATTCCATCCGGGAGGAGGAAACCGAGGGAAAATTCAATGTGTCTGTTAAAATTCATTATGTTTCTCTGTGTATCGGATACAAGTTTAATTTCTGTTATCAAATATCGTATAGAACTGCATTTACCAATTCGATTGAAAGTGCAACTTATCTGTGATTTCAACTTTATCAATTTTACTATGTGTTTTTCATTAGCGAACGAATTTGTCACCGTTTTATGGTACTCACTAGACCTTCCATCCACACCTCCGGACAACATTCTTCCTCCCAATTTTTGACGATTACCCAGTACAGCAACTTAGCTAATAGTTCAGTACCGTATTTTGGTTTCTCACATGTAAGTTGATCATCAGGGTCCTCCTTTAGCTCAGTCGGTAAAGGCGCAGCTTCAAAGCAACACCATGATGGCTGGGTTCGATTCCCGATCAGGTCTAGGAATTTTTCGAGGAGTCGTGGGCATAAGGTATGATGTACTTGTCACACAATCATACTTATGCAAAAATGGTACCTGGCATCGAAAGCTCACAATTAATAAATGTGGAAGTGCATTTAGAACACTCAGTTGAGAGCAAGCAATAAGCAAATTGTGAAAACAATAAACTTGAAATGCTAAATAAGAAGATAGGAATGCTAGTTGATCAACTCGAGCAGCTAGTCCAAAATGTGGCTTTTAAGTCTAAAACAAATATTTACGAGCATATCTGATGACTTTCAGATATTATATATTTTTTTCAAAGTCTATATCGTTACCCACACTTTAAAAGGTTGGTTCTAGTTTTGTAAACAACGGAATTTGCAGTCATTTCACAGGTCCCCCCTCAAACTAAGCGCTCTGTTAGGGTTAGGAATTGGAATCAGTTAGACGGTATTTCCTTCAACTTTCAAGAAATTAGCGAATAAAGTCATTGGATGCGTATGTTTATCATTGCTTATCATCTGCAAGGATTAACTTTGCTGTAAAAGCATAAATTGAGCAGTCTCGAATTTCGAGCGGAATGATGAAAGATTTGAATTCATCTGATTCCTCTAAATCCGGGTTTCCGGGTCTGTGTTCCGGTACGGAGACACAATTTCAGAACATCTATTGAATTTCCAGGAATGGATGGCAAAATCTTTGTAATAATTCCTAGAAACTATATTTATTCTATTATGGGCCATATGCCGACTTGTTCCTGTAATGGCCATCCTGAAACAGGTTTCCGTGGGGCCTACAGTGGCCATGAACATATTTAGAAGGAAATCCTGGCAATATTGGTGTAACAATTCATGAAATTTTGCCTGTCGGATATTTCGCTATATTTAGTGGCCATTTGATGAGTTGTCCTTGGACCTGTCTTTCCGGAACAGGTACCCTTGGGGCCTCGAGTGAAAATAACAATATTTAGAAGGAAACCCTGGCAATATGAGTGTCGTGATTCCGCTGATCATCGTCACCAATATGGTCATTATGGTAAGTGGTAGTGTCTTAATCCGAGACGGTTAGTTCACTTCATTTCATTGTAACCTACCTTTTGGCACTACTAATAATGATGAGCAGAATGATTTATCCATATCCGTCGAAACGATTTCTATAATATCCGTTGCAAGAAGGTCGGCTAATCGTTTTTTTGTTACTTCCCTGAATGCTGGTGGGATGCTAGTGAAAACGTTACGAGATGGCGGTTTACTTTTATCACACGAAAGTAGAACTGGTGGTATGTTGAATTTAGGAAATTCTTCCGATGTGGAGAGTGCGTAAATTTCACCTGGATATGAATCGTGGTTATAACCGTGATTCGAATTGCGAATTGCTACGTCAAGCCCCATCCGAAGGACACTGTACCTTATCGCGGTATTTCGACCTAAAAGCGATTTTGCACCAGCGATTGCATAAAACTTTTCTATCGACCGTGGTCGGTTTTCCGAAATGTATAGCGGCGCAGCAAACGTAGCAATCACCGGGATTACACTAGTAGAAGCATAAGCCTTGAGTAATTTGTCTGAACCAGCTGTAATGTTGACGATACCCTCCTTGTAACACATAGAATAGATCCCCATTAATCGTGTTCACCTCTGCTAATGAATCGATCAGAAATCGCACCGGCATTCCTGCTACATATGTAACCTGTTATGGTAGCATGCTGGCTTTTTGGAACTTCTGAGGTGTGGTTTATTTCAATAGTTCTCTGCAACAATAACAATGTAAAGTTAATTCCAAATAATTCCAGTAGTTTCTAAAGTTACTTGTTTTGACAGAAACTTATAATATTTCATTAAAAAACTAAAAACTAAATTCAATCTTCTTTTTTTTGACCAACTTAGAAATACTCTAGACTGTTTGAAATCATTTTTTTAAAATAGCTTGCTGTAAAATACGAAGCATTTTGTTCACGCGTGTGAAAGAATCTGCAGTCAAAATCTCAAGTTGTATTCTTCAGACACAAAATAAAACGTTATAATTGAAATCGGTCGAATACCAGATTTTTTAATTTATTATTCAACAAATCGTACTAATTTAAGTGAAGTTTTGTTGTAATTTTCGTTTGAAAAATAAAAAGCAAATTAAAAGGAAAAAAAACGATATTATGAAACGAATGCTAATGAAGACGGTTAGCAATCGGACCACGGATAAATTCTACTCCATAGCTGTGGCACTTACATACGGCTCTTCGGGTTCTGCATCCTCGGACAGCTCGGCGATCCTCTTGATCTTTGGCATCTTATTTTTGTTCTCATCTTTGTCATTGGGAAGGCGACGCTTCTCCGTAGATTTTGGCTCCGGTCTTCTACAGGCTCGTTCAATATGTCCTTTTTGAGAACATCCTCGGCAGGTTTTGTCGATTGCGTGATACTCAGAAGCTGGATGAAATTTGCTCGTGCATCTCCAACATGCCTCCCCCGAAGCGTACGCACCTGTAACGAAGTTTCTACGTGTGAATCCTCGTCCTCGTGACAGGTGATATCCTGAGGATCTCTGTCTATCTCCGAACATGTTTGCCTGGTTGTTGGAGGACCCCGGTCGCATGTTTGGCCCTGGATAGTGACTATCACGACGATTGAACCTTGGCTTTGACTGTGATTCATAGGATACGGCTTCTACAACTGCTTGCGGTGATGGATGGTTCCTGGCAAATAACTCCTTGTTTTGTTTTTCGATTTCGAACGCCCGTACTTTTTCCAGGAGGTCGCTAAGGGAGCATCCTTTTCTCAAGATTTTTCGTCCGATATCACGGACCTTATAGTCCAAAGCCTGGATTTGAATGACGTCAGCAACGTTCTCTACTAACTGGTCCATGTTGAAATCACACAGGTTAGCGATTGCGATCATGCGTTTAACAAACTTCACGGCCGATTCGTCACGACTTTGTGTTACTGATCGCAATTTTTGGCGTTGTAGCAGGGCGTAATCCCTGGATCCAAAGTAGTTCTTCAATCTGGCCATAGCGTCAGAATATGGGGCCAACTCAGCACTCGGCGTATCCTTTGACGAGGCAGCACCCTCCAGTACATCCAGTAGTTTTGGACCCGATTTGATCTTGAAGATGCTCATTTTAACGTGCTCTTCGTGTACGCCCATCAGCTGCATTGATGCTTCCAAAAGATCTTTCCAATGCTCGAAGGATTTTCTATCAATATCGTCTTCGCCTTCACCGGGCTTGCATTCGGGGATGTTCATCGAAGCATACGACAGGCCAGTCATCGTAGCGGACAGCGAATCATTTACGGTAGTCGATGTTTCACGCATAGTCGAATGCCTACGCATGAAGCCTGCATCGTTATTTTCGTCATTCAAGGAATATTCCAATTGCCTGCTCTTAGCCTGCGCCTTCTTTAGTTTCGTAGACAATGCTGCTACTTTTCTTCTTTCTCCTTCCAGTGCCTCAGCGAGGAACAATGAATCCGTTCTGTGAAATCAAAATTAAGCCGTTACTCAATGTTTCACCAGAAGGAAACATTTGTTTGGTAATAGTGCGATCTCCCAAAGTGTGCTCATAATCATAATCGAATTATATATAAATGTGAACATCTGCAGATTTAATACAGCACCATTACGGTCTGAGTGTACCGGACCAATATATAACTGAGTCTTGGCATCACTTTTAAACCAATTTCGATGGCTTTATATTCGATTCATAACAATAGGCCCTTAAATAGTCGAATTATTGTTGGCTTCCTATTTTATTTCAGAATTCAGAAACTGGATACCTGAAAATGCATCACTGTAGTTATTTCAGCGTCCAAATTACTCAGAGGATCTAGACTACTGTGAATCATTAGTCTACAGCCTGAAAGTACGTCATCACTCGGAGTCAACATACAATTGATAAATGACAACAGGTTTCGAACAGCATGTAAGACATGAACAGAGCAACCTAGAGCTCATTATTACTTAATACAATCCGCTTAGGTAAACTGAATAGAGTAAATTACCAGCCCACAGAATCCAGTAAGTCTATTCGTATGATAAAACTTGATTCTTTCGTGAAATATAAATTCCTGGTAGTATTTTTGAACGAAAGATCAGAGCTGTTTAAAAGGCGTTTGGATTCCAGAAAAATTCAAACTATACAGATAGATACACATTGTCAGTTAATGGAAGATTTGAACAGCAAATCGGAGCTTTGTAAAGTTACTCAGAGCTCATAATCGTTTAATGTTAACCACTCAGAGTAACTAAAACATTGTGAGCTATCAGCCCACAGGGTCAAGCTTCTCTATGCTCCTAAGACCGCTCAGAGTCTCTTGTAGGCACAAGTGCTTGATATTACAATAGAACAGCAACTCAGAGCTGTATACTACCACCCGAGGCTCTTGTTATCTTAATGTAAAAACTGTTGAACAGAAACACATAACTGATCCATGCCACCTAGAGCTTATGAATCGCTCAGAGAAACTAAGCATTGATTGTTATAAGCCCACAGTGTCCAGTTATTCCAAGCTTCTAAGAGCACCTAGTCTCTTGTGAACGCAATTGCTTGATATCGCTATCGAACAACAACTCTGAGCTGTTCGGGACCACCCTGAGCTCACTTTATCCTAAAGTAAAAATGATGAACAGCTACTTAGAACTGTGTAAATCAATAGTTGCATATTACCTTGATTGACGATACATTACGAACACGATTACGGACCAGCTGGCAATTAAAAATTATTAAAATCCTGTATAGAGCCTTCTAGAAATCTTGATTTGTAAACTGCTCAGAGAAACCAACACAGTGTGAGTTATCAGCCCACAGTAAAGTTTCCCTTAACTCCTAAGACCGTTTAGAATCTCTTGTAAACATAAATGCTTGGTATCGCTATCAAGGAGCAACTCAGAACTGTGCATAGCAACCCAGGGCTCTGGTTTTTGTATTATAAAACTTCTGAACAGCACCTAAAGGGCGATACGGTCAAAATTTGGTCAATATCAACTTGACGTATTTCTTTCAATTTTGCATTTAAAAAACCTGAACACCCCTCATTTTGAAGGTGTGTGTGTGTAGAATGTTGCTCCTATTTTGATTTTGGAATTCACTCTTCAGTTGTCAAAATGCCGTCCAAGCAAGAAGAGCAGCGTATCAAAATTTTGCTCGCGCATCGCGAAAATCCGAGCTACTCGCACGCAAAGTTGGCAAAATCGCTAAAAGTTGCCAAATCAACCGTTACAAATGTAATTAAAGTGTTTGGGGAACGTTTGTCGACAGCCAGGAAGTCTGGATCGGGGGGAAATCGAAAACCGGAAGCCGCTGCGACGACAAAGAGAGTTGCCGGTAGTTTCAAGCGAAACCCTAACCTATCTCTCCGAGATGCCGCAAATAAGCTGGGTGTATCGTCTACAACCGTGCATCGAGCCAAAAAACGAGCCGGACTATCGACTTACAAGAAGGTAGTGACTCCAAATCGCGATGATAAACAAAATACGACGGCCAAAGCGCGATCCCGGAGGCTGTACACGACGATGCTGACGAAGTTTGACTGCGTGGTAATGGACGACGAAACCTACGTCAAAGCCGACTACAAGCAGCTTCCGGGACAGGAGTTTTATACGGCAAAAGGAAGGGGAAAGGTAGCAGATATTTTCAAGCACACGAAACTGTCAAAGTTCGCAAAGAAATATCTGGTTTGGCAAGCCATCTGTACCTGTGGCTTGAAAAGCAGCATTTTCATAGCTTCCGGGACTGTCAACCAAGAAATTTACGTGAAAGAGTGTTTGAATAAACGTCTGCTGCCTTTCCTGAAGAAACACGGTTGTTCCGTACTGTTTTGGCCGGATTTGGCATCTTGCCATTACGGTAAAAAGGCCATGGAGTGGTACGCCGCCAACAACGTGCAGGTGGTTCCCAAGGACAAGAACCCTCCCAACACGCCAGAGCTCCGCCCAATTGAGAAATACTGGGCTATTGTCAAGCGGAACCTAAAGAAGACCAAAAAAAACTGCTAAGGACGAGCAGCAGTTCAAGGCAAACTGGCTTTCTGCGGCGAAGAAGGTGGACAAGGTGGCTGTACAAAATCTGATGGCAGGGGTCAAGCGTAAGGCCCGGCAATTCGGATTTGGAAAAGCGGAAGCCTAACTGAATATTTTTCCTGAATTTTATACTAATTGAACTTGAAAAAGAAATTTAATTTGATTTTTTAAAGAAACGATTTCACCGATTTACACGCGTTTTCCCTTGACCAAATTTTGACCGTATCACCCTTTATGTAAAGCCACCCGGACCAAGCCAACTGTGTGAATAATAAATTACGAACAGCACTCAGAGCTGTGTACCTAGATCTCATAATCACTTCTTTTAAATCGCTCAGAACTAAACAGTGTGAGTTATCAGTCTGCGGATTCAAGTGTTTTTTTTTTTGCCTCCGAAGACCACTCAGAGTCTCTGTAGACACCAGTACTTGATATCACTATCGAACAGCCACTCAGAGCTGAGGCACAAACAGCAACTCAGAGTTGTGTAGAGCTACCCAGAACTTATAAATTCTTCATGTGGTCTGCTAAGAGGAACTAAACAATGTGAGTTATCAGCTCAAAGCATCAAGTTTCTCGAAGCTCCCAAGGCTGCTCAAGTCTCTTTGAAACGCACGTGCTTGATATCTCTATCGAACAGCCACTCATAGCTGTACAGAGCCACTCAGAGCTCATCGCTATCGAAGCCACTATCGAACAGCCACTCAGAGTTCAGAGCTATCGAACAGCCACTCAGAGCTGTACAGAGCCACTCAGAGCTCATTATCTTTTAATGTAAAACTGTTGAACAGCAACTCAGAGCCGTACAAGCACTCAGAGCTCTTGATCATGATTAAAATTGTTTAACAGCAACACAGAGCTGTGTAAAGCTAATTACAATTCGCAGAGAAAAACTTAAACACAGTGAGTTATCAGCCCTCAGTGTAAAGTTCTTTTTTTTAGAGTCCTGAGACCACTCGGAGTCTCTTGTAAACACAAGTCCATGATACCACTATCGCCACAGTTACTCAGAGCTGCACAGAGCCACTCATATCTCATTGTCGCTTCTAGTATGAAACTATTAAACAGCAACTCAGAGCTGTACGAATCCACTCAAGCTCAGTCACAAACATCAATTCAGAGCTATGTAGAGCTTACCTAGAGCATATAAATGTGACTTTTAAGACCGTAGCGTAATTTTTCTCCAATCTCCTTAGACCGCTCAGAGATTCTTGTAAACTCAAGTGCTTGACAACACTATCGAACACTCACTCGGAGCTGAACAGAGCCACACTCTAAACTCATTATTTCTGGAACAGCAACTCAGAGCTGTACTACCATTCAGAGTTCAGTCACCAATCCAATCTATTCTTGTAAACAAGTTTACTGTGAAATTTCTGTTCATAGAACGAAGAGATAGTAATAGATCATCAATATTTGTGTACCTTGGCTAGCATGAGATTTTTAACCATCTAAAATTGAAGATTAGAGTCACAAAACGACAAATGGATTTGCAAGGCAACTTGAAAATTATAATTGTTTACTACCATGGTGACCACGGTGGTAATTGGTGGTTGTTTGGATTCCATTTTCCTGAGAGAGGATTCCCAAAAATGTCTTTTGAATCAAGATGGCCGATTGGGATGGACATGAAAATTTTTGTATTGAGTAAGGCTAGAGCGTGAACAATCCGGGGACACAGAAAATTCAGAATAAAGCGGGATTGGAACCGGGTCAAATGCATTTTCCTTTTCTGCCACGGGTATCCGATAACTATTATTCTATTTTTTTCTGTTTGCTTTTGGGGAACACTCCTTGGTGGTGAGAATAAAACAAAAAAAGGATTTAATTAAACTTACTTGAGAGCACTGGGTTCCCCACCGACTGCGCCATTGTCGTGATTCCGCTGATCATCGTCACCAGCGTAATCCATATTGGAAACTTCCCAATATCCGGAGCTCATTTCTTGATCTGCCTTTCACTAGTACACTATTCACAAGACTGGTTGTTTTACGTTCAATGCCTACTTTTAGTGATACACTGAGGCAAATGCACATAAGAAATTCAATAAAACCCCTTATGAAGTTCAGTCACAAGTTATTTTCATGAATTTCAATGCGGTACCTTATGAAACAGATTTTCTGGATGAAATCATAACGTAAGCTTTTCATAAGGCATTGGAAAAGAAATCAAAACAATGTAGAACATAATTCATATGGGTGCCTTATGAATTTTTAAATTAAGAAATCCGACACCTATAAGTCCGCATTATGAATTTTAGTAGGCACGCTTATGGAAAACAAAAAGCATAATTATAACATTTATATATTTTTGCATGAAATTGAAAACGTATTTTTATGGAATACAATAGGGCAAATGACGGATTCGGCAGGACTTATCGTTTGTCTCAGCCTATTATCGTCAGGGGGGTAAATGACGTCCTTGAGCACTGAGTTTTTGTATGAAGGTACATCATGTTCCAGAGCAACGTTTTGCAAAAATATAGCTCTCTACGACTTTATTTACCCCCTGACGATAATAGGCTAAGATAAACGATAAGTCCTGCCAAATCCGTCATTTGCCCTATGTAGTTTTTAAGATCAAAGGCGGCCCTCTGTGATGAGTGGCGGAACTAGCATGTCGAAGCAGATTTCAAATTTCTCCATGTGCGCAATGGGGGGTTTCATTAAAATGCTTGTAATAAATTATCCAATCCTTTAAATTAAATTTGGTTTCCACAACAGGGGTCAAAAGCTAAAGTCTATCAATTTAAGCAAAAATTCTGTATCCTGTAAATCCTGTAGCAACGCTTGCTCTTCGATGATGACTTCCATCTTGCTTTTTTAGCGCAGGCGCAGAAATGATGATGTTGATTTTTTTTTTCAAATGAACACTGTCGATTTTCAAAACTAGCCTTATGAATTTCAAATTCGTGACTCATGAATGGCTTACGTCCAAATAGTGAAAACCAAGGCGTCTAATATGAAACGCATAAGTGACTTATGAAACAAAAAATTCCTTCGGTTTTGGGTTTTCATAAGTTTATCATTTTGAATTTCTTAAGTGCATTTGCCTGAGTGTACTCCTAGCAACGCAAACTATTTGATTCTACGCGACGCAGGGGGAAAGGACACTAGTAGGGTCGTTCAAATCTATCCTCCTAGCGATGTTCATGAAAAGTGATGAACAATATAAACTTCTTTATATATGAGAGTATTTTCTGTGGAGTAACATTATTGTTTTCTAGATTTTGCTAAGGTATGATTGATTAATACATATTACATACATTTAAACTAATCATATTACATACATTTAAACTAATCAGTTGTTTGTGTTGCGCGAAGCACGTAATTACATATTACATGCTATACTCTCTACAATGAGTATCAAAATTCATGAAATTTCGTCAGTAGGATATTTCTCAATGTTTAGTGGCCATTTGATGATTTGTCCTCGCATCTGTCTTTCCGGAACAGGTTCCCGTGTGGCAGAGAGTTATAATCATTTGAATTTGGTGGGTACCCGGGTATCCTGTCGATCACTAAAAGGTGTTTTTTTTTGTTGTCGAACACACAAGGGTTAAGCAGGGGAAGCCGAAGTCATACTATTACAATTACGGGGTGGCCAAATAAAATACACCAAGCACAGCAATTATGATTCCCTCCCGGAAACGAAATGAAGTCGCACGATCCGGTTGTACTAGTATCGGTGAACAAGCCAACAGAGATAGGTATGCAAACTATCAGTGGGTAAGTGAATTTCTCTGAAAACTATTTAACGATTAATATTTAATATAATTAATATCACGAATTCAGTGATTGCGATCTACGTGAAAATGGGCATGTGAACCCCATCAGTAATGTCGTAATGGTTTATGTTTAAACACGTTAAGTTCCCTTGTGTGGCTAGTACAATCATACCCTATGCCCAGGGAGTCGAGAAATTTTCCTTAACGAAAAATTCCTAGACCAGTCCGGGAATCGAACCCAGCCACCTCCAGCATGGTATTGCTTTGTAGCTGCGCCTTTACTGACTGAGCTAAGGGAGGACCCAAGGGAGGCTAGTGTTTATTCGCAAGCTTCAATGCTGTCCACCAGAACATGATCGAATGATACCTCTGGATGGTGTATCTAATTTAACCTAGTTATTGCTGGAGAAAACTAAGCTACAACATTCCTACCTACATATGCACACATATTCTCATCGAGCTGAAATGATTATCATGCTCGGCTCTGTGGGAAACCCGGTATTTCAAGCGGTGTTAACCTTATTTGTAAGAAGGGTAAAAAGGCAAAACAAGTGTCAGGTGTAATGTAATCCAAACCTACATCTTTTTCTCGCTGAAAACAACTCCTACGGAGCGAAATTCACAAGAGATAGAAGGAGGGCAATCCTATAATGCGATAACATTGGTTCAATAAACAAGGGCTCTGATAGTCTGTTGACAGGTAAGACTTAGAAGCAATTTGTTTTGAATGATAAAGTTAGGGTAAAAAAAATACTGTGTATCAAGGATATAGAAGGCTGATAGATTTGAAGTGGATATTTATATCTCATTAAGGTGATGATATTTACCGAATCTCAGTAAACAGTTCAACTGCAGACTGTTACTCCATTTGCCTCTTTCCGGCATATACTAAGAAATGAAGAATTCCACTAGTAACATAATCTTACTTTGACAGGAAAAAACGGTGAAATCACCGACAATTTGATTGGCACCTAAATAAACTATTCACAGTTTTATGAGTATTTTCTCGAAGTCGAACATACATCTCACGTTTTTGTTGGTATAAATTCATTTGCTCCTCTATCTATTGCAATCAACAGAATTATCTAAAACTTTAAAGCGTGTTTTTCTTAACCGCCAAATTTTTCAAGTGAGTATAACTACTTCCAGTAGCCCCCTGTTTCATTTTGCACTCGTTCCATTTAAATGCTTCCCCAGAAAGTATGCACGCAGTCAGAGACCGCTGCCATTTCGCAATAATTGATAACTGGTTCTTTTTTGTGGCTGCATCCTGTGGTTTACATTTATCTCTCAGCACTTGTGTAGCGCTTTACTCGTTTTCAATAGTTTGTTTCAAAATGCGTGGACTTTCAGCGGAACAGAACGTAACGTAGAGCGGAATATTCTAAATAGGGTTACTGCCCCCATATTAATCTCATTGTTCCTATATTCATCAAACAATTGGGCAGTTGAAGGACCGGATTCGTTTTCTAATAATGTTTGCTTACGTTGAATAAATACAACAAACATTACTAACTAATTCAGTCACGTGTATATCGTTTTATTTCAAGTAGGATGAATTGCAAAGTGATGAGATTAATATAAAGGGTGATACGGTCAAAATTTGGTCAAGGGAAAACGCGTGTAAATCGGTGAAATCGTTTATTTAAAAAATCAAATTAAATTTCTTTTTCAAGTTCAATTAGTATAAAATTCAGGAAAAATATTCAGTTAGGCTTCCGCTTTTCCAAATCCGAATTGCCGGGCCTTACGCTTGACCCCTGCCATCAGATTTTGTACAGCCACCTTGTCCACCTTCTTCGCCGCAGAAAGCCAGTTTGCCTTGAACTGCTGCTCGTCCTTAGCAGTTTTTTTGGTCTTCTTTAGGTTCCGCTTGACAATAGCCCAGTATTTCTCAATTGGGCGGAGCTCTGGCGTGTTGGGAGGGTTCTTGTCATTGGGAACCACCTGCACGTTGTTGGCGGCGTACCACTCCATGGCCTTTTTACCGTAATGGCAAGATGCCAAATCCGGCCAAAACAGTACGGAACAACCGTGTTTCTTCAGGAAAGGCAGCAGACGTTTATTCAAACACTCTTTCACGTAAATTTCTTGGTTGACAGTCCCGGAAGCTATGAAAATGCTGCTTTTCAAGCCACAGGTACAGATGGCTTGCCAAACCAGATATTTCTTTGCGAACTTTGACAGTTTCGTGTGCTTGAAAATATCTGCTACCTTTCCCCCTTCCTTTTGCCGTATAAAACTCCTGTCCCGGAAGCTGCTTGTAGTCGGCTTTGACGTAGGTTTCGTCGTCCATTACCACGCAGTCAAACTTCGTCAGCATCGTCGTGTACAGCCTCCGGGATCGCGCTTTGGCCGTCGTATTTTGTTTATCATCGCGATTTGGAGTCACTACCTTCTTGTAAGTCGATAGTCCGGCTCGTTTTTTGGCTCGATGCACGGTTGTAGACGATACACCCAGCTTATTTGCGGCATCTCGGAGAGATAGGTTAGGGTTTCGCTTGAAACTACCTGCAACTCTCTTTGTCGTCTCAGCGGCTTCCGGTTTTCGATTTCCCCCCGATCCAGCTTTCCTGGCTGTCGACAAACGTTTCCCAAACACTTTAATTACATTTGTAACGGTTGATTTGGCAACTTTTAGCGATTTTGCCAACTTTGCGTGCGAGTAGCTCGGATTTTCGCGATGCGCGAGCAAAATTTTGATACGCTGCTCTTCTTGCTTGGACGGCATTTTGACAACTGAAGAGTGAATTCCAAAATCAAAATAGGAGCATTCTACACACACACACCTTCAAAATGAGGGGTGTTCAGGTTTTTTAAATGCAAAATTGAAAGAAATACGTCAAGTTGATATTGACCAAATTTTGACCGTATCGCCCTTTAGGTACATCTTCCCTATTGTTCACAAATAGTTTACTGAAAAGGCAGTTCGAACAGCGATCAGGAAGTTTAGTGAGGATAACACGTTTGAGTATAAACCGAAATCGGTCGACAAAAAGGTTATACTAACACTCATTTGGATAAACTAACGGTTCGCATAGGTTAAATAACAATGACTTTACAAGAAAATCGTAGACCCAATATTGGGGACATATTTTTTTGGATGTTCCCAACTATGGCCTGTTTTATCAATAAAGTAGTAAAAAGGTTGTTATTGGTAATATTTGAAGTGGAAATGCATGAGTTTGCGGTTTCATATTTTTCAAGTGGCTCATCTAAACACAAACCGAAGAAACAAAATCATTGCATAGTGAATTATAATGTTTTCATTATTGAATGGCTGATAAATCATATATGAACATCACTTAAGTGTTTCAAAGCAGTTTTATTTTAGTTTGTAAAATTTTGTGTTAAGTAAAGCGAATACAGCTGGCAATGCCTTAACTAATAAAATTAGAAGAAAAAAAACCGTACAAAGACTGCATTTAGCAATAAATCCATCGAATGGGACGAAGTTGCATCCATGAATAGACCCAATTTGATGCTTATAGACCGACATTAAAGCCATATCCCTAGAAACTTTCTGACTTCATAAAAAGAGTTGAGTAACTTTTCGTGATACATACTAGCAAATGTCTTATCAAACTTATCTTAGCAAGTGTATAACTAGTTGAATCTTTCTTACAGCTTCAAAACTTTATGAGTTATAATAAAAAAATATAAACGATCGTTGCATAATAGGCTGATTCAAGGGAAACATATCCTATCATTCTCTATCGCCCCTGAAAATATTTGAACTAAGGAACCGAACAACCTGGATAAGCAAAATCGCCTCGTCATAAAAGACCTCTACAAGTATAGTAGCTAGGGTTACCAATCCCGTTTTCATCTCATCGACTTGCAGTTCGTACTATTTGAAAACAAAAGATTGATGCATAACCATCTGATTCTTTACTTTTATTTTTAATTTATTTAATTTTAGTTGTTGTTGAAAAAGCAAACTTAATAACAAAAGGAATCAATACATCAAACCTACATTTCCGATAAGTATGAGATGAATTATGAAACAGCTCCCCTATGTAGAAATGCTTTCCAAATGTGTACTGATTTGTGATGATAAACTATTTCAGCTTTTTGAACTGTGTTTATAAGATCAAATGCAACACTTCAACTATTCGTAAATATGTACCGTACTTGACTATTGGTCACAATCTCAGAATTGTAGTGTTCACCGATGAAAACTACTTGAGGATTTTCAGAAGCAATTTTAGGCTACATTACTACAGGTCTGGCAACACTAGTGTGCTTCTTTCCAAAATGGTAAAGAACCAGAACAGCCCTGGGACCTGGTAGTGGAAGTGAAACTACCACAAGGTTTTGCCAGTGCCTTTGTTTTGGATTATCTCAAAAGTTCATTGTTATTTGTAACGGCAAATGTTCGCTCGTTTCTTCTAATTTTCCCCTTTTTATTTGTTACTTCCGACTTGTTTTTTCCGCTGGTTCTTAGTGGACTGAAATATTCAATTAGGCCAGCATATCATTCTTGTAAAATTATATAAGTGATATATGATTAGATATTCTGCTTTAGTTTTCAAAGATATCTTATAGCTCTTTATATTAACTTTCTCAATATTAGTTTTATACTTTTTTCAATGCACTGGCAAAAGGGAATCCGCCAACGCACTTAATTTCGCCGCTACTTGAGGAAAGTATAAAGCACCAATTTTTATGGTAAAGCAAATCTGTTTCCGTTTAGGGAGAACTAAGAATTCTATACGGATAAACAAAACAATTGATTCCGATGAAATTTGCATGTACAAAATTCTCAATATAAACTTAAAATATCCTAGGAATTGAACGATGCAACTATCGTTAGAGCAGGCTTCAGTAAAAGGACCATTTTTTAAATTATCCCTATTTTCCACCAATTTTATACTGTGAGCAATGTAATGAGTTCCCCTTTCGAATGCTGTCTAAATATTCTTGTACAAAAATTTCAATCCTAGCGTACAAGTTAAAAAAAAATCGAACGGTGCCAATTTTGTCTCGTGGTCGTAAGCAATGTGGACAGTTCGATTCAGGTGGAGAAATTTTGTCAAATGTGTTGGTATCGCAAGCAGTATGTTGCTGCCGTAAATCCAGAAATCTATCGATCCTACGTCAATACAACTATCAATTGGCTGTCGAAAAAGTGTATAGATTTCTATGAGAAAGCCATCCACAAATTGGTCTCAGCTTCGGGCTTTCGAATCTGCTTCTGGTAAAGCAGCTGGAAAAATGCGTAATTCAAATAATTTGGACTAAAGTGTCCGAAAAATGTGATCAACCACTATTCCAGAACTTCATGAAGAGTGTTCGATTAAAAATTCGAAAAATTATGAAGATATTATATTATTATCTTCTGATCTTCACAATGTTCACGTTAAGTCTAGTACAGTGAAGTATAAATCATTTGTTGGAATCGTTTGTTTTGAATAAAATACAAATTGTACCATCTTTTGGATTCTCAGCTAGTGTAGAAAACGGATCCAGCTCCCTGAACCCCACTCCAAGTATAAAGCAAACAACTGACCATGCAGTATGATGCTACACAAGGTGAAGCAAAGGCTGTTCTTGAGGCAAACTTCTAATGGGCTGAACTCATAGCCCTTTCATCCATACGTGGCCCATCAAATAACAATGGCTTACAATTAGCGAGGACAACACACAAAACTCGAAGACGAAATTTTACTCTTACCGAAGGTAAATAATCTTATCAACAAAAACTCTTCTCGTACAAATAAAAAGGAAAACAAAGGGGAATAAAAAGGAAAGAGCTCACCCGGATTTCGAAATCATCCTGATCTGTGGTTTAATATAGCATCTTTAACTGGCACTGCAGTTGGCAAACATACTTTTGCATATAAAAACTAATAAACGATATATTTAAAAAAAAAACTAATAAACGATATATTAAAAAAAAAATCGAATCTGGTCAGTATCAATAAAAAAGGAAATGATCTATTAAATGTATCAATGTACTCATTAATCAATATAAAATTAAAATTTAATGTCGAAAATGTACCGTTATATATCTAGGGAATGATCGATAAAATTGAACGGATTACCCATAAACATGTTACAAATGATCCATGAATAGTTCAATGGCGTTCCTAAACTTGCAATATTGATCCACAGAATGAGACATTTGTGCAATAAAAAAGATGCACATGATCAATAAATGTTTGCAAATGTTCCAAAAATAAATTAACAATAATCCAGAAAACGGTAAAGATTGAAAACGAAAAACATGCGACACTTTTTTTTGTGTATTACTTTGTATTGCATGGGTAAACATTGATAAAATTTAGGTTAAAACTAGTTTAGAGTATAATGTTTTTATGTGCAGAATTTCGTCACAATCTGTCAATAGGATATCGAAATGGGTTCCAAGCAAGAAGTTCTTCGACAAAAAATTATGAGCGCGGTCGTGGAAAATCCAGGCCATCCACACAGGTGGATCGCGAAATAGTTGGAGATTGTCAATTCAACCGTGTCCCATGTGGTAAAGTTGTTCAAGCAGACCCATACGACCTAGCCGCGACCTAGCAAAGGGGAAAAAAAGTGAAGACGACCGACTCCGTGAACGGAAGGAAAGTGAGGGATTGCTTCAAGCGTAATCCGAACCATTATATTCGGGACGTGGCCAAGAAGATCAATTCTTCCATCTGGTTCATTCAGCAAACAATGAAGCGGGCCGGACTTAAAGGTAAGGAAGGCGCCTAACCGAACCGATAAAAAGATTACGGTGGCCAAATCCCGCTGTACCGCGAGTGGTTTTTTTTTCTTCTTTATTTTACGTCGGCCTATTTCCTCACATGGTGACAATCACCGACGCCAGGAAGACGACTCTCCATCACCTGGACCCTACCTGACGACATGAATATGAGCCGGGACCAACGGCTTCACTTCCCTTTCGAAGGAAGACGTGACCAGATTTTTTCGCCTCAGAAAAACCACCGACGTCGACTGGGATTGAACCCAGACTCACTGGGGTGCCAAGTAGCAGTCACGCTTACAACTACACCACCGACGCCAGCTACCGCGAGTGGTTGGTGCAGCCGAATAACAACGTAATGGACGACGAGACGTACATTAAAGCGGACGCCAAGAAGATCCCCGGCTTGGAGTTTTACCGCCTGGATGTTCCGGAGAAGTTCCGGAAGAAGAAGATCGACAAATTTGCCAAGAAGTACTTGGTGTGGCAGGTGATCTGTGGGTGCGGCAACTTCAGCAAGCCGTACATAACGACCGACACCATCAACGGCCAAATATATAAACAATAATGCCTCCAGAACCGCCTGCTGCCCTTGCTCCGATCACACGAAGGTGACACTCTGTTTTGACCGGATCTGGCATCGTACCATTACGCAAAACCGGTGATGGAGTGGTACGAAGCCAACGTTTTTTCTGCCAAAGGAGGCTTATCCACCAAACTCGCCAGCACTTCGCCCAAGAGAAAAATTCTGGGCGATTATCAAAGACAAGCTCCGGAAAACAGGGAAGGTCTTCAAAAATGACAAGGATTTGAAGAAATACTGGATGAAACTGTGTAAGAAAATGGCGCAAGTGTTGCACAGGATTTGATGGGTACCGTTAAGTCCAAAGTGCGGGCATTTAGCCTAGGAAAGGAGGTTGAATAAACCAGCTTTGCTAAAACATAGCTAATATGTGTTTATTTATTTCCTGAAAGTTTCAAATTATCCGAATTAAAATTTTTGATGATCATTTTTGTCGGTATGTTTAAGTATGATCCATAATTTATGCATGATTATTCTGATTTTTGAGCACTAATTTTTTAATGTTCGGTCGATAAAGATAAAGATATTGATCTCTAACTGCGTAACTATTCAGATTAAGTGACATGCCCGTTAAACTTATGCCAATTTTGACAGTTTCGCTCCCCTATGCTTAAACGAATTCTAATCGTGTGCTAAACAACATCTTGAAATTAACAGTGCACATGCTATTTGAAGTTAACATTACATAACTACGGGTACTAAGGAGAAAGCAAACTTTTCGTTCACTGTCTACTAGCCTTTTCCTTAATCCCAAAATAACAAAAAATTCCACAGTTAGTCTTAAAGAAGATTTTCTCAGCTACAATTTGCCCACGATTTTTTGTGCTCTACTAGTTCTAGAAATACCAATGTTGTCTGTTGAGTAGTTAATTGAGTTTAGGTATAACACACTAGCGACTTGTATGTACAACTTTTAAGCCTTAAACTTATTCGAAATGTGATGTTCTGCAAAATGTTTGATAAGAAATGACCTATTTGTAAAGTTGAATGCTTTGAACGCAGATTGATTAAGTGATTTCGAAAAGGAATGAAAACACAAATATGATGTTTATCATACTAATTTCCTTACAAATTTCAAGTTCGGTGTGCACCTTATTTTATAGGAACTTATTTGAAATCGTTTATGCATATGGAAGCAAAAATATCAAAATTTACATCAGTCTGACGTCCGTTCCTTTCGGTATTCGGATAAAAGTTAGCTGTTAGGCTTCGTGCACAAATTACGTAACGCAAAAAAAAACGGGATTTTGGACCCCCTCCCTCTCCTATGTAACAATAAGTAACACGTGACCAGACTCCCCTCCTTTAATTACGGAACGATCACGGACCCCCCATTTCTCAATTGTTATAAAAACATTACAAAAACTGTTATTGTTGTTGTTTTTATATTTAATTTTCATTTGTTTCAAAACTGTAGTATCCAGACAACAGTTCAATCATTTCATTTGTGTAACTTAAAATTAATAAAGATTGCAAACATCAGTCCACTTATTTCATTTAAGAAACTTAGCGTAAGATTGTATAATCATGATTAAATAATAAATTTAAAAAAAAAATTGTACCAAAAAAAAAGCCGAACAAGATTTTGCTTCCATAAACAGTCATATTCAACCTTCTGTTACATTTCAAAGTATCAACATTTTTGACTGAACTTTTGACACCAATATATATAATGTATTGACCTTATGTGATCAAAATTTCATGTTGGTATGGTTTATAAATTTGAAGTTTTGAAAACATATGTCGAAATTTTTTTTGGACCTAGCAATTTCAAAAATACGTACTTCTGTGCAAAATTTAGGTAGCATAATAAAAATTTCACCACAGTCTAAAAAAGTATAGGAAATAATGTGGAGAAAGTTTGAACTGTTTCCATCATGTGCTTTGAACCACAGCTGGTGTCAAAGTAGACGCACCAACATGAGTATTTCCTTTTTTCACGCGGTATTGGCCATGCTGAAATATGCACCTGTGCAAAAAAAGCCGAGGCGAATTCATCTTGTTAATACACATGATTTGTTAAGCGTGAAGTTTTTTAAATAACGAGTGTAACCCACGAAAAACTTTCAATTATGCCGTACAATTGGAATTTTTCACATTTTGAATTTTTCAAATTTTTCACAGAAGTACGTATTTTTGACATTGTACAAAAACGACTTTTTTGACATATGTTATCAAAACTTCAAATTTATAAACCATACAAACATGAAATTTTGGTCACATGAGGTCAATACATTAGTTATAGGGCTGTCAAAAATTCAATCAAAAATGTTGATAATTGACAAAGTAACAGGAGTTTGAACATGACGTTTTTTGGAAGCAAAATTTTGCTCGGCTTTTTTTGCTACTGCGTGTACAACTTTTTTAATTCAACAACAAGTGCTTTTTGTTTTCAATAGGAGCCGCTTTTGATGATGTTCCATTTATGGAAAATTTCGCCAATTGGTGATGCAAATCGTCATAAAATACATTTAGTTTAGTAGATTATATTTAAATAGTACGTCTCCATTTATCGAAGCTTTTGCATTTGGTCTGAAATCGAAAGATAAACATTATCCATTTTCCTTAAAATTTCAGATTTTTTGCAACACTTGGCCTAAAAAGTGTTTCTATTATCGCCACTCCCATAAAAAACACATGCGATTGACCATCAAAGGAACCTAAATTTGAAGTTCCAGTTCCAGTTATGGCAAATGGGATTAATAATACAAAAACAAAGTTTTGGCTCAGTTTCGATATTTTTCCTTCAAAATATGGATTGAAAGCTTTTATTTGACGTACTGAAAGTGGGGTTTTCCCAGAATTTTTAAGCATAGTTCTTAACTAGTACTATAACTGGCACACAGGAAATTTTATTGATGCAAATTGGTTATTCACTTTTGATTTTTTTTATCAAATTGGTTATTTTGTTACGTAACGATTTTAAAATCCCCCTCCCCAATATGTCACAATAAGTAACGATTGTTCAACCCCCCTCCCTCCCCTTCATGCGTTACGTAATTTGTGCACAACCAAAGCCTGAAAGATGGATCGCGTTGTTATAAAATGGTTTTGTGGAGCCCTTTTTGAGGATAGAAAATCTAAGGTGGCAGAAAGCTACCAATTTTTTTGATATTCGAAGCGTAAGCATAGCGTCTCTTAGCAAATTCTTGGGAAACATGTGTCGCAGTTGCAGTCCTACAGGAACGAGAGATCACAAAAGTAAGTAAGCTTTCTGAATAATGGCAAAATCGTCTTAGACCAACGCGATCCTTCTTTTACAGCAATATTTAAACCGCAAAAGCGTTCCGGAAATGTTAATAAATCTGAGTTGTGGCGCAGTTCAGGATCGATTTCTCCATCGTCAAAATTATTTGATCGTTTTAAGAATTGTATGGTTCATTAATCAAACCGATTTTGGATCATTCGCAATTTATGTATGGAATGTTTCCAATAATTTATGGATCATATGCATGTATTTTAGTTCACAAAGGTTACATTCTGGAATCTTTGATGAATCGTTTGCAATATGTTTATGGGTAATCGGTATAATTTTATCGATCATTCCCTAGATATATAACGGTGAATTTTTGAAATTTTATTGCTGAATTTTATGTTGGGTATTTATTAAAATGATGTATTTTATGGATCAGTTTCCTTTTTTATGGATTATCATCAGAGCTTTGCGGGTCATATACAGATTTTTTTCAATTTTTTATGGATTATTTCTTAAATTTTAAAGGTGCAAACTTAGGGCTGCCACTGCACTTGAAATTCTTTTTCCAAAACCATGAACTAGCCTTCCCAAAGCTATGCCCTCGAACTGAATACGAAACTCTTTCTGCCGCACATTTGCTTGATTAATTGCCGGAATTTTGTCTTCAGCGATGACTCACAACCTCGATTTTCAATTGCCAATGCATCCTAGAGTTTCAACAACCTCGAGTTTCAATTACCAATACATCAAAATACGGGAACCAAAAATGAAGATTCCTATTAAAAGAAATCTTGCAAAAAATTCTAAATACATGTATACCGTTTTGTATATCTATACCGTTTACAGATGTCAACTGAACACAAAAAGGCAAACAATTGAAAGTTATAAATGATTTAAAATCAAATTAAACCGTTTGAGAATGACTGACTCTTTTCCTTCTCTTTCTCTATTTTTCTTTTAGCTGGTCTCGGCAAATCCGAATCAACGCAACTGGCGAGGAATTTTCATCGCTCTGTTCGTAATCATCATCGTCCTTGCGCTGATTGTAACATCTGTCGTAAGTATCTACAAGACGAGAATAACATAGCAAAACGTGTGCAAGGTCGTAGTATATGGTATAAAATATGGAAAAAGTGATAAATTCCTGAAAATCTGTTCACTAATATCATATTAGAAGATATTAGAAGATATCTCAATGGAAAAAATATCCAACTTATTCAAAACGACGCATCTGATTTTGTAAACAATGAGGGGAAGAAAGCATCACCATCATGTTAGGGAAATGTTATTCCTTGTGTTGATAGTCCTAGTTTGCGTGAAAGTGATAAGGGTTTAAAGAATTTAACGTTAGAATCGTTAGAAATTTCCTCTCCTTGCCCATCCTGCATGGAGTAGTATGGTAAAGGGTTATGTGCCTGATCGGATACTACCGTTCAAATGCCCTCCGCTCGTTTTCAAACTTGTATCTTTCAATTTTCAAAGCCTGCCGTTGCCCTATACGGAACTAACAATACACTTTCTCTTCATGTCTATTCGTTCTAGCAAAAATTACCGTCCACTCCTAGCGCTTCGCAAGGAGATGAGAAATTATCTGCTTCTGACAAACTTCATCGTTAGAATCTTTCTTCCCCTCTTTGTTTACCAAATCAAATACGCCTGTTTGAACTAGTTGTCGAGAATTGTTCATTAGTAAGGAAAAAAAAACTTTTTGCATGAGCGTATAACCGATACATAGGACTGATACACATTCATAGTTGTTATTTTTATTGCATATCGATTTTATTGTGTACATACTAATAAAAAGAAGCCATTGCGTAATTCAATTGAAATTGCCTACTTCAACCGTTCGGGAAAGAAAACATCAACAACAGTGCGCTGTCTGTCAGTTACTCCACCTCCTGCAGCCACGGACTGTCAAGAACCTGTTTGATGTTAGCTCTCACGTTTACGTCCGGTTCCATCAGGCCGTCAATCAGTTCGATAATTGTCGGATTCGGCTTCACCCCTTCCGGGTAGAAGTAGAGTTTCCTTTCTTGTCGTTCAATCGTTTCCAGAATGTTGCTCTCATCGAATGGCATCGTTCCGGTTACCATTATGAACAGAACACAGCCCAGCGACCACATGTCGTACCGTTTAGGATCGTAGTGGATTCCCTTGAGTATTTCGGGTGCCGCATATGCTGCCGATCCGCAGAAAGTAGCACTAAGCTGTTGGGAAGCTTTCTCGCAGGCACACTTCTTGGCAAATGTGAAATCTGACAGCTTGACATGCGTCGCGCTCGAAAGCAGGACATTCTCACACTTTATGTCCCGGTGACAAAAGCCCCTGGAGTGCATGTAGTTCACAGCCGAGGCCAACTGTCGAAAAAACAGACGAGATTTTGACTCGGTCAGTTTACCTTGGGCCTGAATTCTTTGCAACAAATCGCCACATTGACAGTAATCCATGAATATGCAAACATATGGACCAAATTGGAAAATCGAATAAACCGAAACAATATTAGGATGCGACAGGGCTATCATCGTTTTGATTTCTCTCGTAAGGAACTGTGAATAATCCATTGAACTTTGCTTCCGGTTGATGATTTTGCAGGCTCTACGTTCCGGGAATCGATGACCTGGTTTACGAAACTCCGAGTAGTAAACCTTAGAGCAGGATCCTTCTCCAATGGTTTGTCCGATAAGATAACCGCGCTCCAAGAGTTGCTTTTTAACCTTCAAAACAGAAGACACAATGTTATTAGTGATGAACACGTTCTTCTATTAATTATAACGACCACTCATAGTCAAACCTCTTTGCGACTCCATCCACTTTCCGCAGTAAGTGCTTTTTCTAGTGAAACTGAAGCTTCTGAAGAATATTTTTGAGGACTTTCCATTTTTCTCTATGTAACACTGCGAAATTTGGATTTTTTTTGCGATTTTAAGATTTTATTTATTTTCAATGACCTGTCATTACTCCAACGCAGCCTACTTATCGTGCTTCAATGGAAAAATGAAACTTAAAAACTGGAGAAACTAATCAAAAGGGTTCCAACGAAAGAAGCGTAAACAATAATTGCATCTGTCAAAATCTGTCGACACAGCACGTTGCGGGGCTAAGTTTGTGTACCTGATTCTGACATATGTTAATGTAGACGGTTTTTATTGGGATTGACACTGATGATGATTGCACTTTACCTTCTGCTCAAATATGAACGAGACTGGTTAAATAAAACACAAACGGTTAATTATTCTTCAATATTTATTTTCTCTCCTTCAAAATAACCACCATCGGAGGCGATACACATATGCCAACGTTTTTTCCATTCCTATAGTGCTATATTTCATACGCCTCTTTTGGTATCGCCTCCAGCTCCCTCTTCGAATTCTCTTTTTTGACTTCAATCGTCTGAAAATGTTTACCACGAAGCGGCAATTTGAGTTTGGGGAAGAGGAAAAAGTCACATGGTGCCATATCAGGCGTATATGGCGCTTGAGAAACGGTGTTAACGTTTTTGGTCAAATAATCGCGAACTAAACGTGATGTGTGAGCTGGTGCATTATCGTGATGCAAAAACCATGACTTGTTGTCCCACAATTCTTTCCTTTTGAGACGAATATTCTCACGCAAACGCTTCATAACGCCCAAATAATATTCAGCATTGACCGATTGACCTTCCGGAAGGAATTCCGTGTGCACTACACCTTGGCATTGAAGAAAACAGTCAGCATAACCTTGATTTTCGATCAACTTTGATGCGGTTTTTTGGGTTTCGGCTCATTTTGGAAGCGCCATTCCGATGATTGCTGGGCTGTTTCGATGTCGTACTCGTAGACCCAAGTCTCGTCGCCAGTTATGATGTGCCGGATGTCCGTATTGTGAGCATTTCCTTAGCGACAGTTTTGCGTTACTCTTTTTGAA
Source organism: Aedes koreicus (assembly GCA_024533555.2). NCBI lineage: Eukaryota > Metazoa > Arthropoda > Insecta > Diptera > Culicidae > Aedes > Aedes koreicus. The sequence continues at coordinate 985,622 of JAHHFK020000808.1, read as the reverse complement.
GAAAATTCAACAATTTTGGAACAAGACGCGCGGACACACGTCTCATGCCCAAAACGTCTTGTATAATGCTATGAGCTTTTTCTCTCTCGGTCACACGGTGCATTGCAATTGCAGCACAATTTTCTTCACTTTTTCGATGTTTTCTTCGTTTATTGATGTTGCTAGACGACGATCATGAGGCAGATTTTCAACTGATATACGACCCTCTTTAAACGACTTATACCAATCAAACATACGTGCACGCGATAGAGCAGATTCCCCATAGGCTTGTAATGCATCCGAAGCACTTATTCCGTTGGAATTCTGTTGGATTAACAAAATTTCAAACTAATTCTTTACTCAACGTTTGATTCCATAGTAACATTCGAAAAACCACATTGGAGGTTGACTTGTTTATAGTGCCTTCAAAAAAAAAAGGTTCGTGGCAGATCGTGCTCAAATTTGATATGTAAACGTATAACATTCCTACCAATCTGAGAAGAAAAAAAAAATGACGATAATTCATCCACGGATTTTTTTTTTAACAGACCGTGCGTTTTGTAGTTGCTATTCCGTTACCGATCAGAGCTAGTGTAATTACACAGAGAACCACATAGATGGAGCTTGGGAGTAGCTTTACAACCTAAAATGTACAAGATAGATCAGTACCGGCGCCGGCCACGTCCTCACGGTCTTCGGGGAAGGGGGAAGGATGATTAGTTTGACAATCGTTGGTTAGAGACCGTATTTACCTCTGTGTTTCCACAATCGTCAAGGGATGGATAGATTTGTGTTAGTGAGGCAGGTTATTTATAGATCATGGATTCACTGTGGTAAGTGATGCGATCAATGAAAGCGCAATAGACTGCTTTTTATTTTAAATCTAGTGGTGATAGAAAGAGACAAGTGAAAAATAGCAAGGAAGGGGACGAGCTTGAGATTGAACTCCCGATCATCTCTCAGTAAGCAGAACGGGTATCCACTGAGCTACTCATGTAAATAATTCATCCGCGAACCATTTTATTCATAAAGTCTCGCTCATATTTGAGCAGAAGATATGGACATTACAGATACGTATAGTTATAGATGCAAATTATTCAGTAGAATTGAGTAAAACATGAATTTAACATTGAAGAACATGATCTAGTTTATACAAGTTGATTCAAATAACATGATTCAAACTGATCGAATGTGCTCTTGATTTCTACTATGGAGTTTCTAGTCATTTCTAGTCAAATGGCATAAAAAAAAGTACTAATTTCGGGTGACGATAAAAGAAAAACTAAAAGAGATACACATTTTGGAACAATCATGTAGCATTCAGCGTAATCTAATACTCATATATAGGATGGTATATTTGGCATTAATTTAAAGGATATTTAATGTCATCGATATCACTTCAACCGGTCTGAGACGCACGTCACAAAGCAGTATGGAAGCCTTGGACCCTCCTAGCTCAACTGTGCCCACTGCCGGTCTCAACGATGTTCTAATTGCTAGTTCCAGCCGACAAAGTCCGCCCGGCCCTGGGTTTAGTAACGCTACTATCTATGGCAAGTATCCTTCATCTAATGGCGTTACTCGGGCTGATGCTGCCTCATCTTTTAGATCGCAGCCTACCGAATCCTCTGCCCTCTCATTGAAAGCCTTTCTGTATTACCAGATCGTAGGTGGTATCAACAGTTCGCTCGTCGAGTTGGCATGTAGTGACGCATGCTACGATGTTTATGCCTTCACGGAAACCTGGCATAATATCAACACATTATCGAAGAAACTGTTCGACGACACGTATTATGTCTACCAGCTAGACCGATCGTCGCTCAATAGCAACAAGAAATCTGGTGGTGGAGTTCTTCTTGCCGTGCGCTCAAAATTCAAATCTCGACTTCTGAAGCCTCCCGAAGACTGAACGGTTGAACATCTTTGGGTGGCGATAGCCACTAAAACCGAGACTCTGTTTATCTGTGTGGTCTATATTCCCTCCGATCGTGTTAGCGACAGCAACCTTATCGAAAAGCACGCTCTTTCTTTGGATTGGATCGTGTCACAACTGTGACCTAGCGAAAACATCGTCATGGTTTATGGGTTTTAACCTCAGAACGATTTCATGGCTTATCGATACTAACGGCTTCCGCTATCCAGACAATTCCTGTTCGTCACTTCGCTCTCCTTTCTCGATGCTTATTCTACCGCCAGACTTCGGCAAGTTAATGGCATTCCAATCGCGAATAACCGTTTGGTGGATCTATGTTTCATTAGCGAAGAATTGGGTCAAAGATGTTCCGTTCCTCAAGCTCCGAAACCGCTTGCCAAAAGCTGCAGAAATCATTCCCCTCTGCTACTGGCACTGGAGTTTAATCCCAAGTACAGCTTCCATGACAACATTGAAAACGTTTATTATTACTTCACCCATGGTGATTTCGAGGAAATAAACAACTTTCTTGTTGGGATGAATTGTAACACGACCCTTGCAAACGGGGATGCGAATTTTGCTGCTTCAACTATGTGTGGTTTTTTGCTGTACGCCGATGATTAATTCGTGCCTAAAAAACTTAACCGTAAGCCTTCCAAACCTGCTTGGTCTAATTCCGACCTCAAATATTTGAAACGAGTTAAAAGGGCTGCTCTGAGGAAACACAACAAATATCGCACCGATTATACGAGAACAAACTACGCACGCGCAAAATACGATTACAAGCACCTCAATAACAGCTTGTACAACTCTCTTCAGTCTCAATTGCAGAGCCGTCTCAAAACAAAACCGAAGAGCTTTTGGCGGTTCGTGAATGAACAACGGAAGGAAACCGGCTTACCCTCCACTATGACTGACGGCACTCGTGAAGCTGGCTCTGTCGTGAATATCGCCAACTTGTTCCGTACGCAGTTCAGCAGTGTCTTCTGCGACGAAATGCCGATGAATGCCGAGGGCCTCGAAGCTGCTACTAGCAATGCTTACCGCTTGTCTGTATTTGGCTCTGCCAAATGATATGAATGACACCATATCACTATCCATAGTGATATGGTGTCATTCTGCAAGTTCTGTGCCTCATCTGGCATTCCACAAGGCAGCCATCTGGGCCCCCTAGTTTTCCAACTCTACTTCAAAATCTATCTGAGGATTCGTTCAGTTAATGATTGTATCCATCTTAAACGACAACTTGATGCGGTGGCCAATTGGTGCACGATTAATCGGATGGTGATCGCTCCTGTCAAGTGTTACGCCATAACGTTTTCGCGGAAGAACAGCCGATAATATTAAATTATGAACTGCTTGGATCGTCAATAGGCCGAGTGAGTCATGTAAAGGATTTCGGGGTGATTTTGGAGACACAACTAAATTATAAACTGCATGTCTCATACGTCGTTACTAAAGCATCAAGAGTGCTGGGATTCGTCTTTAGAATAGCCAAAACATTTTCCGACGTTTATTGTTTAAACTCGCCCTACAGCTCTCTTGTGAGGTCCACGCTGGAGTACTGTTCTGCCGTTTGGAGCCCTTATCACAACAACGGTGCGGAACGAATTGAATCGGTTCAACGTCGCTTTCTTCGTTTCGCTCTCCGAGGACTACCTTGGAGGGATTGGCTCCGATTGCCCAGCTACAAAAACCGTTTCCGTCTGGTCAACCTGCAAACTTTGCGAGTGAGAAGGGACGTCAACAACGCATTGATCATCGCGGACGCGGACAAGGCAGAATTGATTGCGGGGCGAATCTTGAGAATATCGACTTGAATGTTCGTCCTCGGCCACTGCGAAATAATATAATGCTGAGGCCTCCGCTTCGTCGTAATACTACGGACTCGAGGGTGCGATCAGCGGTTTGCAACGAGTGTTCAACAGAGTGGCTTCAATGTTTGACTTCCATCTTTTGCGCACAGTTCTCCGTCGTAGATTTGCCGCTGCCTTCGAGTATCGTGGTAGCTAATAATGACTACGAAAAAAATGTATTTTTCTGTCTATACTAGTATGTTTTTTTTTTGTTTTAAGACGTGACTAATTCTGATGTGTTCGTTTATGTATGTGATAATTTTTGTAACATTTTGTTTTTTTTTACATGCTTTACCAACATTATTGGGGCTGCAGAAAGCCTTTAATGTAAATTTATTAATAAACAAATAAACATATATGGTGATTTCAACCGGGAAGCAGATAAAAAGGTCAACTGAAAGCGGTCTTCATGGTATTCCTTCAATTGTCCTGAAGCGTTGCCTTAACACACGCGCTGCGCCCCTGGCTACGGTCTTCAAATTTTCATTAACTTCGTGTGTGTTTCCTAAATCCTTCCTGTAAAGAGTCGTTTGTTTTCCCAATACACAAAAAAGAACGCTATGTGCACAGATCTCTCTGTGGCTTTCGATAAAATGAACCATCACATTTCAATTTCCAAATACGATAAAATGGGGGTTCACGATCAATTCTGGAACTGGCTCCGCTCATACACGGAGAAAAAAGTATAATTCAATCAATAATATTTCATCTAAAATTAACTATATTATTGCATTGATTTTTCGATAACCCATGTGCATGATTGTAACAATCACACATTCCAAATTGATTTAACTAATGTTTTCTAGATTCAACTTCAGTAAAATGGTTGATTCAACTATACAATGGTTATGTCGAAAAAAAAATATTGTTGATATTTTGATATTTGACTTACAGTGCCAGTGAATTCAACCATTATTATAGTTGAACCAACTGAATAACAATAGTTGGTTTGAATATGCCTGGGGTCAGTAAAAAAAAAATCAGAATGAGATTTTTGGTTCCAAAATCGTTTGAATGAAAATGAAATTACATTCATCATATATTTTGGGATTGATTTATGATCGATTTGGGATTTGGAATTGATTTATGACAGATTCACATCATGTAAGTTAATAAGCTTTGAATCCAATTTATAGATATTTTTCTTCGCCCGACGCCATGATGAACTTGAAAGTGAATTCAACAATCCAAATCCTAATCAATCCACCACGGTCATTTCGAAGAGGAAGAATTCACCTATCCGATAGAATTGGAGGCTAACATAGGTAGTCTTTGTGCCACGGGAAATTTACGGAAGAAACCATTGTTTACGTTTGTCAGTAAGGCCCTAATGAAAAATCTTTTTCGAATTGAAAACCACCAGGTTGATTTTTATTTTTTCGTATAGTTGCTTCAAGCATACACACTGGTTGGAATTATAACTTTTTTGTTTTGACTCAACCCTATGACCGATGTGTAAAAACGATGGCTGTTTTAACTATGAAGTATGGTTGATTCAATTCAAAAAGTGCTTTGAGCTTAACATTTTTTGTGGTTGAAACAAAAATGTGTTTAAGATAGGTATCAACTATCGAGATTGTTATTTCAAAACGCCGTCATTTCTTTCCGTGTACCTGACTGGTAGAACTATGTCTGTGAAGATTTCAGATTGAACCTCGTCCAGCTTTTCAGTAACATCCGGCGTTCCGCAAGGCAACCACCTTGGTCCATTCCTTTTCCTGTTATATATGAATGACGTGAACTTGGTCCTCAGATGCCTGAAATTATCCTACGCGGCCGACCTGGAGCTGTACTATTTCATAAGATGACCAAAAGACGAGCATTTTCTTTAGTAGGAACTGCAAGTGTTCGACGACTGGTGCCGGTTCAACAGAATGTCCTTAAATGTATCAAAATGCTCGGCTATCTCTTTTGGCTGAAAACGTGCGATGTATCTCCACGACTACATCCTTCGAGGAACACGCTTGAAACGTGAAACAACAGTCAAGGATCTGGGAGTAATGCTCGACTCCAAACTGTCAGTCGAGAACCACATTGCCTATATTGTTTCTAAAGCCTCATCGCAGCTAGGATTCATCTTCCGCTTCGCAAATAACTTCAAAGACGTTTATTGTCTGAAGGCACTGCTCTTTGGCTCTGTGCTGTCGTTTGGTCCCCTTTCTACCAAAATGCAATCCAAAAGATTGCAGCCGTTCAGCGAAGGTTTATACGCTTTGCTTTGCGACATCTTCGTTGGTAAGACCCTCGCAGATTGCCAAGCTATAAAACTACGGCAAACACGAACTTGTAAAGATGTAGGTGATAATTGATGTATGTAATTCAGTTTTATCTTATTGTCATTGGGATAAACATTTTTATCTGTTGACGAATCACAAAAAAAAATATTTAAGCCAGATATCGCCTAAATCAGGCCTAACGGGTGGTAACTAAAATTTTGGAATTTCTTTCTCAAGCTGTCATAAAAATCAAACATAATTGAAGAAAATTTTATTTATTGAAACTTAAGATACATTGTCCATTGTTGAAAAAATATTAGTGAACATTTGAAAACGGTCCTTATTTAGCTGTTTGGCGTTGCTTCCGTTAGATGTCGGAACAGGTGCATTGTACGGCCTTCATGTCAACTTTGCGAATGCATCTCTTGATTCTACCAATCAACTGTTTGCAATTCGTGGCTCTCCTGTTATTTTTGTACACCAAGGAGCTTTTCCATTGGGTGACACTGAGGCAGATTTGTCGGGTTGCGGTTGTGTGTGTGTGTGTTTTTTTTTTTTTTGGCATAATGCGATAACGCTTTATCCGGCCAAAACACGTACTGTCCATCTACATGATGTTTTGGTAGAAACGGGATCAAAATTTTCTTCAAACAATCGCTCTGGTACACATCTTGATTGATAGCCAAAACAGGGGGCTTTTTGCGGCATCCCGTTGGTTCAGTGACTACTTGTCGTTGAAGGCACGAGAAAGAGAAAGAAATACTTTTGCGTCCAAAATTTTGTTTGATCCTCCCCTACCTTGCTTGGGAGTATTTGTTGGTGATCTAAGGATATGGTAAACAGTCGAAGCCGCAACATTTTCTAAAATGTTGTACCGTATACTTTATTTCATTTCATTTTCATTTTCATTTTGCAGCATTTGGTGGGCAATAAGAGCACAAGTCAATCCAAAGCCGATGATGAAGGAGGGGTAATGGCGAACTAGTCTATTCAGACCACATGAACTCCATGGGAAGGAACAAGGATAGGTTAGGGTAGGTGGATAAGGTAGGGCGTTTTGGACCGGTTAAAAATACCTCAAGAAGAAAATCATAAAATCGTTAATTTACAATTCCGTATTACAATGATATACGGTTATTTGAGATGCCACTGTAAATTTCAAATTTTCTGTTCTTACGCTGCAAGTTGCCATATCCAAGTAACATGATCTTTATGATTTGCTATAATTTGAAAGTCGGCTGTCGTATACCGCACATATTTAAGTTATAATTAATATTAGAATTGCAATTTAGGTATGTTTGGTGTTTAAATAATGAAAATCAATGAGTATACAACAATGAATGAATTGCCACGCCAATGAAAACTGCACCTCCTGTCGTGTCCCTTAACTACTTAATGTCAGGCGTCTACAAACTGTTTCTAGCCTCGTTTAAGCGAAAATTGCGGCAAAGCCCGCTGGTAGCACACATCTTTCATTCTGAACAAACCCACCTAAGCCAAACCCCAGTAATACGATACTCCGAGCTCCTAAACGGGCCCTCCGCATCCCACATAACCGCAATACTTATGGCCACGATCTAGAAGTTCAAACTTCCACCCCAAACTGAATATTAAACGTTTTCAAAATTGAATAAATCTACATATCTATAATTTAATTTTTAGTGATTTGCGGCCCAACACGCCGATATCACACTCAACTTTAGTGCCTGTATACATGCGTGCTACGACGCGGCTATTAAATAGAAAGAGGAGTGAGTGTGATATTATCACTACTTTGTGTGGCTGGACCTTTGGCTCTCCCATGAATGGTTCCTTAGAGTAGAAGGTCATACAATGACATGACCTAGCGACATCTATCATAAATCAGCTATCTCCAATGCATCATTAACATAAGATTGGGCCCTCCCACTAGCGTCCAGGTACAAAACCCAGCCATGGAGAGGGAAAATGTTGTACCGTAAACTTTATTGCCGAGATTTCTGTGCAGTTCGTAGAACTACACTACGCGCTCACGAAATGCTTCTCGTTTCGACGGCATTTTGGGCTACAGCCCAACTAACGGAAACATGATTAAAACATAGGACATACCGTACAGTTAGTTTAACTTTTTCAGAGCTAAACTTTTCCAAACGTTATTATATAATTATAAAATGTATTCAAACATATTAAAAGAATGTCCAGAGGTCTTAAAGACCAACAGACATTATGAGAAAATCTTGGAATATTTTTAAGCCATCTATGTAAACTGTTCTGGAATTCAGAATTTGACATCTACTGCTATAACAGTAGCTTAATCCACTATACAAAGTTATGGTATGAATTTAAACATATTTAATGAATGTCCTGCCCTTGCGCTGAACTGGCCGGCTTGACGTGCCGCAAGGGCTCAGTAGGGATCAAGACCCGAAGCTAAGAGTCAGTTCCATTGTGGTTATATCACATTTATTAGCAGAGCAGCACATCGAAATTTTAGGTTCATTATTCTTTATATGCTATACAATTTCAGATCATCCATGGATATCACAAGTTTTGTAAAATAATTTAAAATGATTTTTTTTTTCTGGTGGCCATGATACATTATCTAAGCTTTCAGGTTTATGGTGGATGTGCGGGTCCGTATACAATTGCAGCAGGACCACAATTTGCAGACACGTAAATACAAATGAAATTATTATCGTTTTATATTATAACATCCATTCACTACATTTTGTATGCTTTTTTATAAGTCATTTTCAGCTTCGCATTTATGCATCCTTGTCAGTTATAGCTCATCTAACTTACGTTATGTATTTGAAAAGATAGGAAGGTTTTTATTGTTTTTTTTTTTTTTTTTTTTTTAGAAAGGATCATATTCGAAAAATTCTACTTACAAAAGCACTTTCCTTCTTCATCAGAAATATATATTAATTCAAAACCTAACAGTTTACAATCATTCATTTCCTATTTCACAGACATGAGGAATCATTTATGGGGGCTATGGAGCTATAGAAAAATTCAATTTCCTAATTTTTTATTTTTTTAGTTTTATTAAGATTCAGTTTTTAGATTCATACTCATCTGAAATTTATTTCGCCTTATTATTAGCTGTCTTCAGTTTTTCCAATATTATTATGAAATTAATACACATCTAATTTTTATTTTCAGTAACATACCAGTAGATGTCATATAAATCTTGTACCTTCGCTTATTATGTTCTCTGACTATTATTGTGAAAACATATTCTAATCTTAGTAGATCTTATTTCAATAGAAACTGCAACAGTGGAAGTCTTTCGATGAGTGGATGATCAGATTAGTTACGGATATATGTATTCTACTATAGTTTACTGGCTTGCTGTTATTATTATATTATATTTTAACGTCAGTTTATTATTTTATGTTATTATATTAAATGATGTGACATAATTACATTTAAACTCATTTCATTAAAATCGCTATTTCCGATGAGACTCACTACATAAATCATTGCAAGGAAATGGAACAGCACATCGAAATTTTAGGTTTACCATTCTATTGCTATAGAATTTCAGATTATCCATGGATATTCCAAATTTGATGAGATAATTTTAAACCATTTTTTTTTTCTCGCAGCTACATTGTCTAAACTTTCAGGTCCACAAATGGAATTGTTATTTTCATTCTTATATTCATTCACTATATTATTTGTCATTATAATATTCATTCGCTATATTTATTATAATTATAATATTAATTCACTATATTTTATACATTACTATATGACATTAAATATATATTGGGAAGGGAGGGAGCATCAGGGTATCACTCAAGCTGGAATTGGACAATGGAGTGGTATGACAACCGGCGTCTAGGAGGGAACAAACAGTATCATTTTCTTTATCCTACCGATTCGATTGTGGTGCTGTGAATTCTACTCCAACAATTTCAGTGAGAGTGACGCGCCCTTCTTAACAAGCCATCCCGTAGAAAGCTTAATGAGTATTGCGAATTGGGTTATTCGATTTGTTGGATCGTATCGTTGGAAGGAGATTCTTATGTTCCCGCGGGTTTCGCGTAAGTGTCTCTGCTTACGGGTCCGCCCCACCGTTTTTGGCCCTTCATACAGCGTTACTGTGAATGCAAACCGGTAACTCAATTTGATCTTGCTATTAAGTGGAGCTGCATACATGACAAGGTCTTAGAAGGGATGGTGGCTACCTTACATACATACATACTATAAAGAAGCATAGAGGAGGTGTTGATAGACAAAACAGTTTTGAATGTAGTTTTATAAACAAAGCCGGGAGGAATGCTATACGGCTGGAACTAAACTAAAATTGTTACTTGGGCGGCTACTTGTAGCTTTTTGGACTATTCAAAATAACGATATGTATCCTACCATGATAATCGGTTCTTCTTAATAGTCAACTATTTATAACTTGAGTTGATGCCGTCAATTTCCCATACCAGTCCATTCATCAGTAGATAGCTCATTTCAAGCATTACCGTATTGCTCATATCAACGGCGTGAGAGGCGTTCCATTTGTTTTCCCTTCGCCACGACGGTCGTGTGAGTATAAATAAATAGAACGTGGATGTTTGTGCGGTTGGTCTACACAGAGCCAGCTTTGTGGCTCTGGTGCGTCACAGAAGTTTATTTCAATATGTTTGATTATGTATTTAAACTTTGTTTAGCAATGCTACGATTGTAGACCTTAAGTTTTGAAGGACAGTTTGGATGACCTGAAACTAACAAGGTATTTCTATGATAATTGTGGACGTTTCAGAATATGCATTGAATATGTTTGCATATTTATCGTAGCTTTGTATAGTTCACAAGGCTACGATTACTACTGTACGTCTCAGGTTCTGAACTCAAGGTCATTTTTATGAACTTGAATATCCCTAAATAAGCTGATATTGACTAATGACCTTACAGAAGATTCACTGAATGTGTTTGAGTGCATTTCGTCACTTTTCATAGGTTCGAATGCTAATATTACGACTGTAGATCGTAACTTCTGTACTCAAGCGCAGTTTTGTTGACCTAGAACATCCCAAGACATCTCATTATATCTGTTGACATTCCAGAAGACTCACTTATTTGGATAAATACATATTGTTTCTACAGTTTCAGCTGTAGATTTGAAGATTTGAACTCCAGGGTAGTTAGGATAACCAAGAACATCCGAAGATTATTTCACAATGTCTGTTGTTCTTCCAAGATATGCAATGAATATAGTTCAATACACATCATGGCTTTGCATAGCCCAGAAAACTTTTATTATTAATGCAGGTCTTATGTTCTGATCACAAGGATAGTTTGGATGACCTAGAACATGTAATATTACTTTATAGCCTAAAAAGCTACTGTTTTTACAACCGTAGATTTCAAGTCCAGTACAGTTTGGATAGCCCAAAAAACTACTGTTATAATTTTGGATCTTATATCCTGAACTCAAGGACAGTTAGGATGACCTAAATCATCCCTGTTTATCTCATAATATTTTTTTTACATTCCCAAAAATTCACTGAATATGGTTGAATACGTAGCGTAGCTTTGTATAGCCAAAAAAGCTATTATTACTACTATAGAACTTAAGTTATCAATTCAAGGACAGTTTGGATGACCTATAACATCATAAATTAATGACTGTTGATCTTCAAAAAGGTTAATTGAATATGTTTGAACACATATCGTTACCTTATATAACTCTAAAAGCTACTGTTACAATTGTAGTTCTAAAGTTCTGAACTCAAGTACATTTTGGATAACCTAGAACATCCCAGAAGGAAACAGAAATGTTTAACGTTTATCAACGAGAATTTAATAACACGTTTGCATTTTTATCATATTCTAAAACAACGTTTTACACTATTAATAAGGCATTTATGAAGCTCTTCATATTCAGTATGTTCTAGGTCGTTAATTAGGCCTTAAACTCATATGTTTTTTTATTTTTCCCAGATAAAAAATTGATGTAAGACAAATTTGCTGAAGATCGTGTACACTTTTATTTAGTTTGTGATTCCTTTTGAGGTGACCTGAAGGGGTTAACGAGCGAAATTTGATTTTACTAGTAGAGGGTAGTCCCATATGTAAAAGAGAAGAACCCAGAGTACACAACAAACCTTGAAATTCTTCTCGATGTCAACTTTTTGAAATTTTCACTCCATCTTCTGTTTTTTTAAGTTTGAGTTATAATAAAAATATATTAACTTGGAAAAACAAATTTTAAAATGAAGATGCTCTTGAGTAAGTTGACTAATGGCCTTTTAATGCAGTTATTATTGTTTATCTTCTGCAACCTACACGTACAAGGCACTGAAGAGGAACTTCAAAAATATAACTCAACGCAATCATAACTTTCTATAAGGGGATTGCATTAAGAGAATTATTGATTTATTAATAAAAAAAAAAGATTTTAATGGGACATTATTTTCTTTTTTATTTGTCATATTTTCGTCATCTTAATTATTGATCAGTTTTTCAATTATTTCAAGCTACGCTTGTAAACAATATTTCGAAAAAAAATCCTTTCATATTTTCCCATCATACCAAGTAACTTGCAAGAATCTTGGGATCAATGGGATTTTAGCTTCGTCCTATTAGTAAAAAAATTTTGAATTTATTCATGGAAAACAAACTTGAAAATTCCAATGTTTTTCAATGACTTTTTTTTAGAGATTGGACTGATTTGCGTTGTTTGACAACACAAAATGAAGTTTCTTTGTGTCAACGTATGAGATCCCCTTGGGTTAATTTTGCTTTCTAAGCTTATATCTTTTTCTTCTCAAACGGGAAACCTACAGCAGGCATCATTTCTGCACAAATCCCATCTCAAAAATTCGTTCTTAGCACCAAAACAGCAATTATGAGCTGCCGTCCATTTGCAGAGTATTTTTAGCAACAGAAATGTTCACCATCAAACCATCAAAGACCGGCACGTGTCTTGCAACCAAGCGAAGAAAAAGCCATCACAACAGTTGACGATTCCGAAAGTTTTCTGGTAAATGTTGTAGAAAATTTAATTTAAGCTTCGCATTGTGCTGGATCTATCCACACTGTTTCTTGAATCTTTGCCTCAGTGAACAAGATTCGTGAAAGCAGAATCGTATTTTGCTCCGTAACTTGAATGTATATCTACAACGGATTGATGAATACCATTAATGCTGTTAACGAAATAATAAAATTCAAACTTATTTTTCTACAATATAACACCGTCTATTTTTGAGTATGGCTGCACTTTCTTTATAGGTATGAAAACATCCCTGTGGCATTGGACGCAAGTACACGTAAAGCAGATTTAATTCTGCTCTTCAGTTTTTTTTTTTGCCCATAGTGACTTTCGTAGCATTGTTAAAATGTTGCCTCTGGTGTAGATTGTCACGGTGCTTTATCAGTCGGCGAAGAAGTGTCGCCCATCAGGAAGCGTTTAATTTCCGCTTTAAAGTTTGTTTGTGTGAGTGTATGTGGGTTTTTTTTTATTGGTGAAACTTTTGTGAATTTTGGCTTGTGGCTTCAAGGGAAATGAAATAAAATTATCAACTCCTCCGGCATTAAGAACTTCGCACTCAAGTATTCTTATACGGTACGCTGAGTTGCAGATGGGAAATAGTAAGTTGTAGATTCAACTTTGTCGCAACTTGACTATATGGCATTTTCATGACTATGGAGTTGCTCACTTTATGGATCGTTCCACAAAATTAGAAGTTACGAAGCACGAAGTGTATTTCATTGTGTACGATGAAATTTAATGACCCGAATTTCAACACTCGCTTTTTTATTTTCAGGTACTGCTCACTCCACCAGATGAAGGTCCCCGGGTGAAAGGACAAAGAATAAAACTGCAAGACATCATCGATGGGGAATATGTTCCTAAGAAACTCAACGGAAGCTGGATTGGGCGTAAGTTTGGACTGCACTCCTGTACCTTTTATCTATAAATCTTTTGTAAACTCGATTCAAACACCTCACAATGAACGTTGATGTTTGTTTCTAATAATGATTATATATTTTATAACCGTTCTTCTTGCAGCGGACGAATTCCTTTACCAAAACCACTGGGGAGAAATCAGTTTACTGAACATGAACAATCTTTCCGAGCGAATACTGATGTCCAATACTACACTGGTGAGTTTGATAAATGCAAGCAATTGATTTTAGATTTTGTATAATCTGCAGCTTTCAACATATCAAAAAGAAGGTGCAACGTATAGTTCTATATTTAAACAATAACTTCCAATTACTAAGAAAAAATATTCAACAAAAGCAGTCCCTTATACTACAGTCTATGTTACGTGAAATAGAGTCTTGATATCAATAATCATACTTCTGGATTTACTGGATATAATATGTATGTATTGCATATGATATCAAGATACTCCACATTACCTAATATGGTTCGAAGTGTGGATGGAGTATTATGCTGTGTTCGATCACAAACAGCACACATCGTGCTTGTTGTTGTGTGGATAGCACCAAACACGCGTCCCCCCAGGAGCGTGTATTGTTTCCACCCATTTGAGAGCGGCTAGCAGGCAAACAGCCTGATGCTATTATTGTAGCTCAAGTGGGCAGCGTGAAATATCACTGTCGGCGCGCCGTATCTAAGCACCATTGTAATGATGCGGTGCGCACGGCACTATTGATCCGTACTTCGTGTCCCCTGTAAAAGGGACAGATCGACCCATATAGTTTAGTGGTGTTCTGTAATTGTAATAAGTTGAAAGTACCCACCGAGCTGGCACGCTGCCTCTCGGTGGTAATAAATTATCATCGACGAAACACTAAGGGAAGCAAATGCAAGAAAAACTCTTACACACTTGAACACAACAGAGCAGATTTTCATGACAATTTTCTAAATTTACTAACGTAATCAACCATTAAATATGGCACAAACGAACTCTTAATCTAGCGTTCAAAACATGTGCCAAATAGTGATCCACTTTGTATTTGGCTGCACAAAATGAGACATTTCTTCACTAAAAAAGTACATACAAAAAAAGGTTTCATTCTTGATCAACTTGATCTGCCATCTTTTTCCACCACGTTTGCAAATCAGATGGTTTTTTGATTGTTTTGCCACATTTCTTCAGTTGATTTTTTACCATTGCCATATTTTTCGATTGGACGAAAATTTGGATAATTTTTGGGTTGAGAGTGTTTTGAATAACGTCAATATAATTCTACCATTTCATACCATCATACCATTTCATGAAACCCTGGCTGTAATGGTAGCTGGCTAAGTCAAGCCAGAACGTCACCGTTAGGCGATTGAATGATCGTCAAAATACACTTCTGAAGGCACTCTTGTGTCTCCTGTGGTGTACCTGTACACCAGGTTCTGTTTCAGAGTCCTGTTGGGGTGCTTGCTGGCATGTTACGACTGGAAAGCTTCACGCCCACAGATTCGTTGAACTCTAGGATGTACGGAATCAAATTGCGACACACACAAATATTGGGCAAAATTCGCCCGTTCAACCAATCATCTTCAAACTTTCAGGGAGTAAAATAAAATATGTTATGAATATTTCTCATGTTTGTTTTATTCAATTTCAATTCCATATCCAAATGCACGAACCTTCTTCTTTACACTACTCATAAGGTCCTGTACAACATTTGGACCAACTTTTTTTTTTTGGGTGGCAATCCATTTTTTCTTCATATATTCCTCCGATTTCACTTCCGAAGTACCTGCTTCATGATGGCCCAGGGCTTTTCAATTGGCCGCAGTTCTGGTGCGTTCGGGGGGTTGAGATGCTTCGGCATGAAATTGACCTCCTTAAACCTCCACTCCAAAACCTCTTTCGAGTAATAGCACGAGGCTAAATCCAGCCAGAAAATCGTAGGACCATTGTGTGACCTCAGAAGAGGAAGTAGACGCTATTGGAAGCATTCCTTTAGGTACACCTGCCCATTGACCGTCCAGTTGTCACGAATGGGGTGCTCCGCTTTCCACACGAGCAAATAGCTTGCCAAATCATATATTTTTTGGCCAACTTTGACATATTCTGCTTTCTAACGTCCTCGGAGACATCGAATTTATGATAAGCAGTGAAAAACTGGAGCTCCGGAATCTGCCGGAGGTCTGCTTTCACATACGTCTCATCATCCATAACGAGGCAATGTGGTTTCGTCAACATCTGGGTGTAGAGCTTCCGTGCACGTGTTTTACCTACCGTGTATTCTGCCGTTCATCGCGATTAGGCGCCTTTTGGACTTTGCACGTGTGTAGTCCTTCACGTTTTTTTCGCATCTTGCACGAAAGTTTTGGTTAGATTCAGTTTCTTCACCACATCTCGAGCTGAACTGTTGGGATTCCGCTTGAAAGCTTGAACTACCCACTTGTTTCTTTCCGATCGATGGTCAAACATTCGTGGTACCGATTTAAAACACAAGACACCGTAGAATGTACCATTTCCAGCTTCCTGCTGATGGCACGATGCAAAAGATCCGGATTTTCGAGGTACGTGCGCAAAATTTCTTTGCGCCGCTGCTGTTCTTGCGACTCCATCTTCGCAAAGATTGCACATCTGCTAGTGAAACTTACAAAGCGTAAACAAATACACCTTGAACTAATTCCACCCATAATTTCAAAAGAAAATACTCAACGGGTAAAAGGTTACAGCCATTTAAAAGTGGTGCAATTTTTTCTTCCGTACAACTTTTATATTGCACGGCGCAGAGAACCTTTTCATCAAATCACGCAAGGAGATCCCAGGATTGTTTCGGACTGCCCAACGGACTTTCACTCGTAGTTTCTGGTAGTATGTTCCACTTATACGAAGGTTTTGTTTTGTATGATCCAGCGAAAGTCTTTCCCGGTAACGTTTCAGCACGGTATTTGCAGACGATTTGGGGAATTAAAGATATTTTGCGATCAGTCCTCTTGACCACGTCAAATTTTCAACGTGAGTGTGCAAAATTTTTTCCCGGCTCTGATTACTGATGAAACTTTCACCAATAAGAAATCAAACCAATGGGCTGTCATTGGCTTCTCGTTACGGCTACTACAAACACCACAGTAATAAAAAAAAAAAAAAGAAGCGGCCAAATACTATGTGGATCAAGCCTTAGACATAGAAAAGTGGTTCGAAGCAACAGCACGAAAAAATATCACTACTATTAATTCATAAGTTTTGATTTATTTGAAAAAAATAACTGAATATAAGAATATTTATATTGTGATATACTTTAATCCAAATCGAAAACATTGCTGAAAGCACAAGTTTTAAATAATTTAAAGACAGTTCCTAACAAAGAATATTTTTTTCATTTTTCATTTTGCAGCGTTTGGTGGGGCAATGAGAGCGCAAGTCAATCCAAAGCCGAGGGTTAGGGAGGGGTAATGGCGAACTGGTCTATGCGGACTACTTGAACGCCATGGGAGGTGATAAGGATTAGGTTGGGGTAAGGGGTTTGTAGTGTTTCTTGGATTGAGATGGCCGCGTTGCTACAAAATGATCTGAAATGTTTAATTTGTTTGTGATTTTAAACTTAAATAAGATGAATGTTTTTGATAGTTTGACAGTTTTGATTTCGCATATACTTATCTTTCTGTGCTTTCTTTGATTTTTTCGAGGATGCTCCACAGGTACTTTTTCTTGAAATGATCACTTCCTTGTCAAAACCGCATGTAGCCTAGAGCTGAGCAGGTCCTTCGCACTTCAATCGATCCATTTCACAGCCGTTCTCGATCATGAAGTCAATAAGAAAAGAAGAGAGAAGAGGGTGTTCGTATTTCATGGTATGCAGGGCGTAGATGAGAGATTATTGGTGATATTTTCACGACGATATTTTCGTTTCTCTCACTAAGAATTCCAAATTCCTAACCTAACAAAACATGCTGTTCAAATGAACCATAAGTAATGATGTTTGAATCAAAAAGGATTAAAAAAAAATACTGAATTAAATTTAGACAACAACATTTTAAACTCTAGCCTACTCTCTAGCTTTGGATCTAGTTACCATCCCCATCCCAAATTTAACAATATTTCAAATCACTGACTAACTAATCTGACAGTTTAGAACAGTTTTATTTCCTATCTAGTTTTTTTTTCTATTTATTTATTGTCTGGTATGGAGGATACATGCACTAATACTCGAGAGTCGATATTAGTACACGACACTGAAGAAGTCCGCACACCGCAGACGAAACACGCGTATCCGTCAAGACAAGCAACAAATGTAGTTGGGATCAAACGGAAACTACCAATTCCTCCTCTAATTTTCCAGTTGCAGTTATTCCACTGAAAAGCTCACACTTTCCAGGATTCATACATGGAAAAGTTTATTCTATTGTTTCCAATGGTGCTCCCTAAGCGGGCCCTCCGCGTCCTATCTCTAATATACATGCTTGTCATCGTCAGTCTCAAGTAACACTTTTCTATGACTATGTGCTTGATTTCGAACAGTCAGATAATTACCCTGATCAAAACATTCACCCCTTTCGAAAATGTTGCAATTACATTTAGTTATTATACCATGAGCAAATCAGGTATTTCGGTTAATCATTCCATAAATAAAAAAAAATGGGTGAGTAACAACATAAGTTGTCAATAAAATGAAAAGTGTACTTTTAGTCGTTTCCCTTAGATAAATAGTAAGAAGTCTAAGAGTGAATTGCGGCATAGCCCGCTAGTATCACACCTGATGTTAGTGCCTTTATATAAACGTTCTACGACGTGGCTGTGACAAAATGATAAGAAAATGTGATACTTTCACTACTGGTCAAATTCTTGGTCTCACATGCATGTTTATAGCATGAGATAAGCCCTCTCACCGTCGACAAGGTGACAACTTGGACCTACGAGAGGGAATTTAAAGACAGTTCCTAACAAAGAATATGCACTGAAAAAATATTTTAACCACAAAAAAATGAAATTAGTCCAAAAATTGAGAAATATCTCAATATGTCCATTACTTTGAGTTTTTGTTTGAAAAAAAACTAAATTTCAATATGCTCGCTACCTACCATAAACATAAGGTAATAGTAAACGATGAAACAAAAAGTTCTGACATTTCAAACATTTCCCGGTTTTAGAAGTTTCATGAAATGTAACCTGTTTTTATAGTGTTTATTATCTTAACAGTTGCAACATAATTTTAAACACACCAAATCGATCGAACAAGCTGACTTTACAACATATGTGTTTCCTTTTTATTCATAATTCATTACTGACTTGATTTTCCATATATTTACGCGAATGTTTAGTCGAAATTGCACTTTTACAAGGATGGATAACAACATATTGGTGTGACTTTGATTTCAATGGTTTCATTTTAATACTTAACATAAGAGAATCGGACTATTTAAAATCCTCAAAAAATGATGTACAAGGAGGAGAACTTTTAACACTTTGTGATTTTTTTTCGAAAACAATATAATCATATTGAAGGATGAAGTGCATATTTATCAATGGAATGTGCAACCAACTACTTTTCATGGCGGAGTAAGAAATAGACACTGTAGAACAATCAGCATAATATAAAAATTGAAAAAAAAAATAATTTCCTTATTATGTTTTTATTTGATAGCCAGCACAAAATTTGTATGGTAGGTAGCTGTTAATTAGCGAAAAAAATGGGCCAATTAACTTTTTTTTAATATAATTATTTCACTTTTTTTAAGCGATTAGTAGAACGATTTTAATTGAAAAACTAGGAAAATTTAAATTAACACTTCACTTGATCACTTTTTCTAAAAAAATAAAAAACTGAAACCCTTATTTAAACTATCACTAGTAAACGCGAGCAAAATTCCGTTATATTCCACTACAGACAGCTTATCTTTTGACAGATAGGCCTATTTCGTCTGCGACTAACAGATTTTTTCAGTGTCGAGTGCTCGACTGGAAGAGAACATCGCAGTAGGTCTAGTATTAATAGTAGATTTATGTGTACCTAAAATGTGTGTGGTGTTTTCGTTCGTTATACCTAAGAGATGTGTCTGTCAATTGAACTTGTGTTGTGTTTAGGTATCTTAATAACTATAAATTCCTACCTTGATCGGTAGGTTGTCAGTTGTTGTTGTGTCGTGTAGTGTTCTAAAAACACTACAGGATGATGGTTCTAAAAACTATTATATGGGTTCCAACCGTGTGGTAGTTCGTCGTTTTTGTTATCTTATAATCTAAAAAATCCTACTTGATCGGTAGGTTAGTCAATTGTTGTTGTGTCGTGTGTCGTGTAGGTATGTAACCATACCTACAGGTTTTGAAAAAAAACAGCTATGAATATCAAGGTAGTTTATTGTTGTTGTGTTGTTTTTGGGATGAAGGTATATATTTAAACAGCCACGAATACCCGTCTCCTTGATCCTTGTTTTTTTTTTTTTTTTTGAATTTTGATTGTGCATTTCTACGCTTTCTGCTACATTAAGTTTCCAAGGGTTTGTATTCTAAAAAAATAAAAAAAAACTTAAACAATTTACACTATACATAGCACTATACTCCATCGTCTTGAAAACAATACATCTAACGGTTGAGGTACATCTGTTGAATTAGGCTAGAGGCAAATAAGCACAATCTGTTTTTTTATACGACAAAATTCTATTGTTTGAAAGGACTGAAAGGACAGGTAGTACTTATGACCGCCAACAAAAAGAAAAATCGGCAGAAGGATAATGCGTTTGATCACCCACGGATGAAATACGTTCTTCAGATAATAATAGAATGTTTCCTGGTTCACCCATCTCGGCTAATTTTTACCGATAGCCTAACCATCAGGAGCACAGTGCATAATTTCTTTCGTTGTTTGTATGCAAACAAGGCAAATTGTGGTGCCAAAGTTCTGCAATGAACAATTTCCATAGAAAAATCAATATCTTCCATGGAAAAAAGAACAAAGTTTTAAATATTAGCATATGAGTTCCATAGCACTAACAAATTAATTTTGTAGAATGAAACTTATACGGTTGCCATAAGCAAATCATTGGTAGTGGTTTTGACATCAATCATAGCGTTTAATAAGTTAATGAAGTTCAAACTTTTTTCGTGTGGCTAATTTTCATGAGGTAATTTAATGAAGTTTAAAAAGTTTTTTTTTGCACTAGTGCAGAGTAGAAAATAAGAATAATGATTAGTAATTTCCATTTAATTCCAACCAGTGTTGGTGACTGCCGAAAAAATCGGCGAAAATTATTTATTCGTATCCGTGCTTGAAACAACCACATCGATAAATGTATTGGTAAAGGCATCATACGCAGGAACTCAGTGAGTGAACAAGATTAGACTTTTGTAGATTACTTCATTCCACCACGCAAGCCGAATGGACAACAGCTCTGCCTACTTGTGATTCACTCTTCGTTGATTGAGTAGCTATGAAAATACGACCCAGAAGGATCGCCTGATGATAATGTTCAGAGACGAGAGATCATAGCATTCAATTGAACAGAATCATTTCTCGTCTTTTAGTTCGAATGACAGTGTTGGAAGGTTTGTTAAGTATGTTCGGTCTGGGAAAAATCAGCCTACTCAATTAGATTTTTTTAAATAATTTTCCTGTCACACGTATCCGATAAATCGTGACAATTCAATTTTTTTCAGGACTATTGACACAATGTGTTATGCACACCTTATCAATTTTATATCATATAAAATGCAAGAAGAATCGTTATGGAGATTTCGATTGACGAGGGTTAAATATTCATATCATCGATTATCGTTCGTTGAACAAGCATTCGTATTTCAACAAGAATGCATACATGTTTTGTATTGTGACACCTGAAAAACCTTCTGTACCGGACAGGGAATCCACTGCATCCGAGTTGGTAATGCCGTACCATTACCAACTAAGTAACCTGTGCCATCATCAGTATCTACCAAAACAGAAAATATTGGCCTAAAGGAACACATGCAACTTCATATTAACATTTGGTATTTAGTTGCTACATATTTTCTGTTTTTCCCGCTGTATTTACTGGCTACACTGTGCTTTTAGGCTTCCGATTCTTTTTTGCTTTGAACGCGGCACCACACAATCACCAAGTGATCCGATCGGAAGCTTCGAGCACTAGCACACAATCGAATCAGGAAACGAAAATGAATCACCAACAGAAGCCAACGAACGAATCAATAAGTTGTTCAAGCAAGCAGTGATGAACACGCATACAATTCACAGGCGACGAAGTTCATGCTATGTTCATTCAATGTTTCTTTTGGCCCATCCGTTTTTAGTTTGAGAGGTTAAGCAGAACTTCTCATTGTGTGCGTCTATTGAATCAAAGAAGAGCGTGCAACGAGTGATTTATGATACGATTGGAACCATCCTTGATTCCAACTACCTTTATTGCTTATCTTGACAGATACGCGTATTTCGTCTCCAATGTGCAGACTTCTTCAGTGTCGTGTACTAATACTCGACTGTACACGACACTGAAGAAGTCTGCACATTGTAGACGAAATACGCGTATCTGTCAAGATAAGCAATAAAGGTAGTTGGAATTAAATGGAAATAACTAATCATTCTTCTTATTTTCTAGTAACAGGTATTCCACTAAACAGCTCCCACTCTCCATAATTCTAGTGCAGAGTTTAATCCTTACAAAGATTGAGTGAGTAAAGTTGTCCGTATTCATTTTTTTTTCTATATTTCTAGACAAAATCGTCAAAAGGTCGAATGGAACATTTGTAAACAATGACTTAAAACTTAAATTTCCTGCAAATGCCAGGTTGCTAACATCTATATCCACTACCGACGGGTAGGTAATAACTCCCTGTAACTGTTTCTGGTGCTATTTTGTTTGTGGGAGCAAGCAGATCCCAGAAAAATACGCTAGAAATCATTGTTTACAAATGTTACTTTCGACCTTTTGACTATTTTGTCTAAATTTGTCAAATTATTAATCCGATTTAACAAACAATTTTCGAACAGTGCATGGTTTTACTGTCAGTGGAGTGGAGTTCATCTTTGCAACGGTGCATATTTTGTTTACTTTGAACTTGTAGTCTTCAAAATGGCGTCGCGACAACAGGAAGTGCGAAATCTTATTTTGGACAAATGTCTAGAAAATTCAAAATTAACTGTTGATCTGTAATAAAGGAATACTACTCATTTGATTCCACTAATTAATGTTAACAAATATGAACGAACGGTGAACAAATGAAGGAAAAATAGTGTTAGTGAAATTTGAAGACCCAATGTTCTAAATCTTAAAGAAAAACAGTATCCTCAGATACGCTAGCGGTGGCGGTTCTCCATCTTCTCTTAAAATCGTCGATCCCATTTGCTTTCTTTTTAGATTCAAAAAGTTTCCGCTTTGGTTAAGCCCAGTATTTTTCTATCGGTCGTTCTGGTCAGTTAGGCAAATTGGCTATTTTTGACACGTATTTGAATTCTTGTGCCTTATACCATTCCAGGATGGATTGTGCATAGTGGCAAGAGGCTTGCTGCTTTTTATAAACGGTCCCAACCGCTTTTGCAATTTTCGACCACAACTATAAGTGGCCTGCTAACCAAATACTTCTTGGCGAGATAAGACACCTTCTTTGTCCGGAAATACTCGGCAAAAAACCAGACCCATGTTGATGTAAAGCTCCTTAGCACGACTTTTTGAATTGAAATTCTGCTTATCATCACGAAAGATCTTTATCGGTCTGGTCAATCGCGGTCGAAACGAACTTAGGCAAGTTATAAACTCTATATTGGTATAATTGTCGGATCGTTGTGTGTAGTGGCAGGTTCAATGATATGTCTAGTTTAAGTTAGGTAGGATGGATAGATGTAATTTTGCTATCGCCATTCAAAAAGGTATACTGCCCCCTCTCCGATTACTGACTGTCTTTTATCGATGTGATAGAAATCGAACTGTCTACATCCGGCGGTCCAATCAAAATCGTCACCATGTACTGTCCATTCCAAAGCAAAATATCGGACTGCTCCACCATTTGCATACAAAGTGACATCCAGAATCTAACTAGACGTAACGGATAGTTCATCATCGTTGGAGATCTGAACACCCACCATCCGCTCTAGGGAGACTACAGAAGGAACCGGAATGGAATAGTACTTGCCAACGACCTGCAGGCTAGACACAATGTCGTTCTCCATCCAAACGCTCCTACACCCTTCTCGCCGGCGGGAGTCGGCTCCACACTCGACATTGCTTTGACCAACATCGTCGATAGCTGTTCCATCCCGGAAGCAATCAACGTTCTCTCGTCTGACCCCCTCCCGATCGTCTTCGAGGTGAACCTAGAACTGCGGAGTAACCCACGGTGAAAATACCATCGCGCTAACTGGCCCTAGTTTCAACGTTTCATCAAAGATCGCACCATCGACAACCTCGACTTCGCCACACTTGTGACACTTGTGGTTCACCGGTATCATCAACGAGGTAGTATCCCGGTTAATCCCGACAACACTAGTGGTGGGTAAGTGTATCCAACTAGATATTGCTACGAAACGAATCATCTCGCTTCGAAATATGACGCTAAGTATTGCTGGCTAATGAATTGTCGCATAATATTAGTAAAGATGTTAATGGACCATACGACAAGTCCAAAGAAGATCGACCAAACATCGACCATTTAAAATCCGTCATATTTAGGACGACCAATTTGATTTGACGAGCTGAACAGTTGGTTTGGATTGGAATAAATCTAACATGGCCAAAATAGTTTCAGCTTTCCCTTCGTCGCGTAGCTTAAATCTTGTTTATTATTTCAAACACAGCTCAGAAATTTAAACGGTGTCTATATTATTCCGAAGCGCAAGCTTATGGCAAGAGCAGGATACCAAATAGGAATTTTTCAAATGACGACCGTCACGAAATTTTGAAACAAATGATTAAAACATTCATTACACTTTGCTACGTAGTCCTACGTTACCATTGTGTACAACCTCATTGGGCTGTCTCTTGTGGTTTTTCTCTCAATGCACAATTCGTATTTGACAGATGCTAAAATGAGCACACCCATGGCGTATTTTACCGTGGTTCATTAGGGCCTGTTCATAAACCACGTAGACTCATTTTTGAAAATCTTAGACCCCCCTCCTCAACCCTCGTAGACTTTTCTCCATACAAAATTTTGAAATTTGGTATGGAGCGTAGGCTTTGGTCAGACCCCCCCTCCCCCAGAAAAGTCAAAAGCACAAAGTTTCATTCGAATTCGTTCACGCGTAGCGTCACAATGAAGCCCAATCCATAAAGGTTAAGGAGCTGATTCGTTTTCCATCACTTGAAGTCAAATGGCGGCTGTCCGATCACGGACACTGCACTCGGTGTGGCAATCCTCGGCTCGGAGCGGATTTGGTGAATTCCCCCTATGGGAATACCAACAGGAACAATGAAAGCTCGACTTGAGAAAACTTCAACTCATAGTCCTGAAAAGGACTGTTTGGTTTCGGCTTGTTCGGGGAGGAAAAAACGTCGCGAACTGTATAAAAACACTTTAGATCTTTATTTGAACTGTCTTCTTCAATGGTTGTGGACTGTATGAATAATTTGCGTAGAAGGCGCACTTTTATATGTTTCTCTTCGCTGCTCCAGGAACCAATCAGCGCTCACTGCGTTCTCATTGGTTTTGTTCGGTCGGTCGGTCGGTGCTGCTGCTTGCATGCTAACGCATGGCCGTGGCAGAAAAGATCAAAGCTTGCGAGGTCACACACACACATACAGAAACATGAAACACATAAAATGTTAAGTGTTTGGCGACCGATTACCCGCGGTCAGCTCGGGATTAGTAGGGTGTTAAAGGAAATGGAATTAGGGTAGGGCTTTCAACACACAACTGAACAGAAAATCTATGTCTACATCATTACAAACATTTACGTTCGCTCCAAGCGCGAACATTCAGCCGCCGGGGAAAGCTTAACTTATTGGACGAACGAAGACTAGATTGATTCAAAAGGTAGCAGGGCCAATTTCGAGATTGGACGGCGGAGAATACCACGAGAAGTTTGGACGTCAGCAACCCTAACATCGGAATCTGAGACCTTATCAATTCGAGCCAACATCCAAGTCTGAGGTGGAAGGTTGTCTTCCTTTAGCAGTACTACCATACCTGGAGCTACATTTTTCGAACCTTTTGTCCATTTCTGACGAGTTTGTAGGGTATTTAAATATTCACGAGACCATCGTTTCCAAAAATGATCCCGAGTACGTTGAACAAGTTGCCAGCGAGAAAGGTGATTGATGTTTAAGTCTTCAAGCGATGGTTCCGGAATAGCTGTTAATTGGCGGCCAATGAGGAAGTGGCCAGGCGTTATAGCTTCAAGCTCATTGGGATCTGAAGAGGATGCAAACAGTGGGCGGGAGTTTAAAATTGCTTCAATTTGTGTAAGGACAGTGTAATATTCCTCAAAAGTTAACGAAGCATCACGAAGAACCTTTTTAAGATGTGTTTTGGTACTCTTTACTCCGGCTTCCCACAAACCCCTGAAATTCGGAACCCTGGGTGGAATAAAGATCCACTTAATCCCAGGAGGCAGTCTCGGATTGGATCGAAAGCATGTTACACAAGATCTGATAACCTTTTTGACAACAGAACGAGCATTCAGAAGAAAGAATCTTTGCCGGACAAACGATATGAGACCAGATGGACCAATGTGCAACATTTCACAATGCATTGCTCTCAGCAGCGATTCAACAATTGGGTTTTTATCAGACAGTGCGGCTTGATGCTTGGAGTTATTCGGCAAACGAGAATTCTTTAGTCTTCCACTCACTCTCAACACACCATCATTCATAATCACATTCAGATTTCTGAGTCGACGCAAAGGTTCACCTGACTCTAACCTACCAATTTCGTCGGAAAATTCGACTCCTTGAATGTACTTAACAATCGCGTTCATCGACTCTTTCAACTCTCGCACAGTCAGGAAGTCTGAAGAAACGCGCTCTGACTTAGGAGATCGTGCGTTCACGACAAATCGCCTGACGTATCCAATCACTCTTTGAAGCTCCCGGAAAGAACTAAAGGCAGTAATTACGGGAAGGGTTTCGCGGACTAAGACAGAAGCAGACGTGGTTACCGGTTTCAATTCTGGAAATTCATCATCCGAGAGAGAATTAGGGACATCAATCTGATTGTATGGGCTTCGCAGAAATGGTGGTCCGTTCCACCAAAGCTTATTCGCGACAAGTAGTTTGTTGGATTGACCGCGATTGACAACGTCAGCAGGGTTTTCTCTCCAAAAAGTTCGAAATCGTAAGTTGATCGAATAGATATCCTCTTGGACCGCCGGTCCGATCATCAAGACACCATTGAGGGAAGGTTCATTAAAAACAAATCTGAGCTTCGTTGAACAACTGGTAGGCTTCCACACCGGATGGTGAGGAATATAATACTTCAGGAGATTTGGAGCGTATTGAAACTCATTAACCTGAAAACAATGACCAAGAAATTTGTACTCATTGATAAACTCTATGTGTTTCTTTCTCGACTCCGGGTTCTTTTGCAACCGTTGCTCGAGCATGAAGAATCGATAACGAGCAATCAAACGATTATCGTTCATCTGATTCACAGTATCCTTAAGTGGCAGCTGAACAATGTAACGACCATTTGAATCTCGAAAGTTTGTCGAAGTGAAAATCTCTTCACACAATTGTTCCTCATTTGTGAGAGGGTTACATGAATCGACGGATTCAATCGACCAAAACTTTTCCATAGAATCAGCAAGGCTGTGTAGTCCTACGCAATAGCAATGATGTTCAACTTGTAAATCATCAAGGGTACCACCAACAACCCATCCGAGACGAGTTTCTTGAAGGATTGGAAGTCCATCAGCAATCTTAATTTGACCTGGCAATAACAGTTTGAAAAACAACTGTATTCCTATCAAAAGGTCAACTTCACCAGGTATATGAAATTCTGGATCCGCAAGTGGAAGATTCGCAGGGATGTTCCAGTTCCGTACTTCAAATGGAACAGATGGCATTAAGCCGGTTACCTTATCAGTAACAAAACACTCAAGCTGTGCAACATAATTTGAATGACAAGAATGTAACTCGATTTTAGCCATCTCAGATAGAGTTGAACGCTGACCATTTGCTCCGACTACCTCAATATTAGTAGAGACACGGGGTAGATTC
The DNA here is from genome assembly GCA_024533555.2 of Aedes koreicus. Lineage (NCBI taxonomy): Eukaryota > Metazoa > Arthropoda > Insecta > Diptera > Culicidae > Aedes > Aedes koreicus. The sequence goes on along the minus strand of JAHHFK020000808.1, from coordinate 957,665 downwards.
AAAGAGTTAACCAGATTACGAGACGTAAGATGTGCTTGGGATCCGCAATCCAAAAATGCACGACAATGTTTCAAATTTCCATCTGCATCCTTAATCATGACCTTAGCAGTCATCAGCAAACTTTGACTCAGACGTGGAGGTGGTTTGAGTGAACATGTGAATGTTCTTTTCAACTGAGATTGGCACTGGACATTGGGATTATTTGATTTCATAGTGGACTGCAAAACCGATTTATCACTATGCAAAAGAGTATGATGTTTACTCTTGCATTTTAAACATGTATATGAAGAATTACAAGCACTACTTATATGACCTACTCGCAAACAATTAAAACAAGCTTTGATCTCTCTTACCTTGGCTAGGCGTTGCACGACTGACATTGCTCGGAAGATCTCGCATTTGAAGTTCGGATGGACTCCAACTCCACAGATGTCACAGGATTCCTCTCCGGTGACAGCAAAAGCCTTGGCAGATACGTCCTTCGCTTGATTCTTGATTGGCACAGGTGGTTGGGTTGCAAGAGGTTTCACGGTCGCATCTTCGCATCGTTCCAAAATCGAACAACGCTTTTTCAGGAACTCCATTGTATCCTTGTAGGTGGGGATTTGCTTGTGTGGAACGGTTGATTCCCATTCCATCCGGGTTCTGACATCCAGAGCTGTTGCCACCAAGTTGACAACGAAGCGCTCTGACATGCCATTCATTTCTTCATCCATAAGCTTCAGTCCATCGATGTGACGAGAAACTTCGTCGATCAATACACGAAGATCCTTTGCACTTGGTCGGTTAATTTTCTTTAGGTTGAGCAGGCCCAGGATGTGTGTATCCACTATGAGCCGTTTGTTCTCAAATCGTTCTTCCAATAACTCCCACGCTCTGGCGTAGTTATTCTCATTCAAGGTGCAGGCGTCGATGATTCTAGCAGCATTACCAATCAACGCTTTATCAAGGTGGTAAAGCTTGATGGCGTCTGAATCGGTGGATGTTCTTATGACGTCGAGAAACATGGCCTTGAAGCGCGGCCAATTCTCGGGTTTCCCATCAAAGGTAGGAATGGGTGCCTTCAATGGTTGTTGTTGCACAATGATTCGAGGAATACCTTCTTGCTGGGACGATGACGACGGACTAGGTGCCGGATCGGTCATCGATTCAATTAAAGCTTCGACCAAAAAACAAGCATGGTTGTATTGGTCCTCAAACACGACATACGTTTCATCCTGGTTCGCTAATTGATCGGCGGGAGTCAAGGCAACAATTTGTCGATGATAATCACAATACTCCTTATAATACGCTTCCAAATTCCGCGTGAAAACTTTCAATTGCACTACAGTCAATTGCACTGCTCCAGCTCCTGACGCTACCTCAGCAGCATTTCGAATTCTTGTAATTTTTGCTTTTGCTTGCCCACGCAAGTGAACGAGAGTCTTCATTTCTTCCATTCCAGTTTCTTTTTTTTTCACTGACGTGTTGAATTGGAATCAAGCACGTATATCACTTGCACGACAGTAAGCAGGATCAAACAGGAATGCACACGTTTCACCGATCGATGTAACAGCTTTGCAAACGTCTACTTTCGATTTCACTCGCGAGCACTGTACTTTCGAAGAAACAAAATACGCTTCTCCTCTCCAACAAGCCAAAGAAAATTCTCGAAAACAACTCTGCGAGCTTTCGACAGACAGCAGCAGTAAAACCGATCGGCTGATCAGTGACGCACGGCTGGAACTTTTCGATAATATCGACAATCGTCAGATTGTCAACACGGTGTTGCGGTTGCAACGGAAACAAATGGGATCGCTCGGATCCGGTTCGGCTGGACCAAAATGTCCGATCACGGACACTGCACTCGGTGTGGCAATCCTCGGCTCGGAGGACTCCAGCGGATTTGGTGAATTCCCCCTATGGGAATACCAACAGGAACAATGAAAGCTCGACTTGAGAAAACTTCAACTCATAGTCCTGAAAAGGACTGTTTGGTTTCGGCTTGTTCGGGGAGGAAAAAACGTCGCGAACTGTATAAAAACACTTTAGATCTTTATTTGAACTGTCTTCTTCAATGGTTGTGGACTGTATGAATAATTTGCGTAGAAGGCGCACTTTTATATGTTTCTCTTCGCTGCTCCAGGAACCAATCAGCGCTCACTGCGTTCTCATTGGTTTTGTTCGGTCGGTCGGGCGGTGCTGCTGCTTGCATGCTAACGCATGGCCGTGGCAGAAAAGATCAAAGCTTGCGAGGTCACACACACACACATACAGAAACATGAAACACATAAAATGTTAAGTGTTTGGCGACCGATTACCCGCGGTCAGCTCGGGATTAGTAGGGTGTTAAAGGAAATGGAATTAGGGTAGGGCTTTCAACACACAACTGAACAGAAAATCTATGTCTACATCATTACAAACATTTACGTTCGCTCCAAGCGCGAACACCCCAACCCCACCCCACCAACCCCCCCCAAAAAAAATAATCTCCCCTTTTTATTGTTTTATTGTTTAACTCCCCATATTTTAAAAATAAATAAACTAACCTTAATTTGACTAGTTGGAAATGTTGGGTTGGGGGGTTAAGGTTAAACCGTCTTCTCGAAAGATTGTTTTTAGTCCAGATCATTATAATCAAAATATCACTTTCTAAAGAAGGAGTCGTTCCTGTATCTAATAACGGATTGAGAAAATAACCGAGAGACTGATCTATCATCTAATTGATTGACGTACTGCGCCAAAGTCTGCTACTTATACTAGATAATGCTTTAAGATGCAAGCAACGGGCAATTGATGTCATAAAGCAAAGCAATAAGGGAGGAAAAAGATATAAACTTGGACGTAGTAAAACATTGCCTAAAAAAGAGACTGGAAAGCTTCGATAAGCGCAAATAATAACTTTCTCAATTATGAAGCAAACAGAAAACAGGCAAACGGAAATGAAGTTTATTAACTACAGCATTCTGTAGAGCTGGGCTCAATCAAAAGTTTAGAAATTCGACCATTCAGCCATGGAATTATGTATTGAGTGGCTCGCAAACTTATTTGATCTAATTCGGTTGGATAAAATATGCATCGCATATGTTCTTCTAAGGAATCTAATTTCTTTGTCAGCGATTATTTTTATTGGAAATGCTCCTAAATAAATATCCAATAAAATTCTCATTAAGTGGTTGACGCCATCATTTTCATTTTTTTCATTTTCATTTTGCAGCGTTTGGTGGGGCAATGAGAGCGCAAGTCAATCCAAAGCCGAGGGTTAGGGAGGGGTAATGGCGAACTGGTCTATGCGGACTACTTGAACGCCATGGGCGGTGATAAGGATTAGGTTGGGGTAAGGGGTTTGTAGTGTTTTTTGGATTGAGATGGCCGCGTTGCTACAAAATGATCTGAAATGTTTAATTTGTTTGTGATTTGAAACTAGTAGTGACTGTAATATAACTTTTTCATCTTAAGTAAGATGAATGTTTTTGATAGTTTGACAGTTTTGATTTCGCATATACTTATCTTTGTGTGCTGTCTTTGATTTTTTCGAGGATGCTTCACATGTACTTTTTCTTGAAATAGATATGATCACTTCCTTGTCAAAACCGCATGTAGCCTAGCGCTGAGTAGGTCCTTCGCACTTCAATCGATCCATTTCACAGCCGTTCTCGATCATGAAATCAATAAGAAAATAAGAGCGAAGAGGGTGTTAGTGGTTCATAATATGCAGGGCGTAGGTGAGAGATTATTGGTGATATTTTCACGACGATATTTTCGTTTCTCTGACTAAGAATTCCGAATTCCTAACCTAACAAAATTTGAACAGCATGAACCAGAAGTAATAATGTTTGAATCAAAAAGGATTTAAAAAAAAAATACTGGATTAAATTTAGACAACAACATTTTAAATTCTAGCCTAGCTTTGGATCTAGTACTCATCCCCATCCCAAACTTAACAATATTTCAAATCACTGACTAACTAATCTGACACTTGGAAAAGAACAGTTCTATTTCCTATCTAGTTTCTTTTTTTTTATTTATTTATTATCTGGTATGGAGGACACATGCTATAAAATGCATGGAATGGTAACGATAAAATAAGAAGAAAGACTAGCAACCCCCATCCAACCCCAACCACCTCCATCGCCCGTCCCGACAGACACGCGCATCCCGTCCACAATGCGCAGACCCCCCAGTGCCATGCACTAATACTCGAGAGTCGATATTAGTACACGAGACTGAAGAAGTTCGCACACCGTAGACGAAACACGCGTATCCGTCAAGACAAGCAACAAATGTAGCTGAGATCAAACGGAAACTACCAATTCCTCCTCTAATTTTCCAGTTACAGGCATTCCACTAAAAAGCTCACACTTTCCAGGATTCATACATGGAAAGGTTCATTCTATTGTTCCAATGGTGTTCCCTAAGCGGGCCCTCCGCGTCCTATCTCTAATATACATGCTTGTCTTTGTCAGTCTCAAGTAACACTTTTCTATGACTATGTGCTTCATTTCGAACAGTCAGATAATTACCCTGATCAAAACATTCACCCCTTTCGAAAATGTTGCAATTACATTTAGTTATTATACCATGAGCGAACAGGTATTTCGGTTATTCATTCCATAAAAAAATGGATGAGTAACAACATAAGTTGTCAATAAAATGAAAAGTGTACTTTTAGTCGTTTCCCTTAGATTGATAGTAAGAAGTCTAAGAGTGAATTGCGGCATAGCCCGCTAGTATCACATCTGATGTTAGTGCCTTTATATAAACGTTCTACGACGTGGCAGTGAAATAAATGATAAGAAAATGTGATACTTTCACTACTGGTCAAATTCTTGGTCTCACATGCATGTTTATAGCATGAGATAAGCCCTCTCACCGTCGACAAGGTGACAAATTTGACCTACGAGAGGGTCTTTACTTTAAACACTTAATCTTGAGCAGAAATTGAAATGGAATCGAAATTACACTGAAATGGAACCGAAACGAAATCGAAATTAAATTGAAATGGATGCAAAACGGATTCGAAACGGAACCGGAATAGAACCGAAATGGAATTGTAATGGAATTGAAATGGAATCGAAACGAAACCAAAGCGGACCCGAAATAGAACCGAAATGGAGACGAAACGGAATCGAAACGAAACCGATATGGAGCTGAACCAGAAGTGAAATGGAACTACTGTGATTAACACCCCTCTTCTATAGTAAGTCAAACACTAGACCCTCGCTGAGCGGACCCTCCGCACTGTTGCTAAAATAAAATACTTGGATAGGTTAAATCTACTACTCGTGTTTCCTAAGCGGGCCCTCCGCGTCCTATCTCTAATAAACATGCTTGTCATCGTCAGTACAAAGTAACACTTATCTGTGGCTTTGTGCTTCATTTCGAACAGTCAGATATTTACCATGATCAAAACATTCACCTTTTTCGAAAATTTTGCAATTACTTTCACTTATTACACCATGGGTAAACCAGGTATTTTGGTTATTCATTCCATGAAATAAATGGATAAACAACAACATAAGTTGCCACGAAAATGAAAAGTGTACTTTTAGTCGTTTCCCTTTGATTGAAAGTAAAAAGTCTAAGAGTGAATTGCGGCCAGTATCACACCTGATGTTAGTGCCTTTATATAAACGTTCTACGACGTGGCAGTGAAATAAATGTGCAGAATATGTGATACTTTCACTACTGGTCAAATTCTTGGTCTCACATGCATGTTTATAGCATGAGATAAGCCCTCTCACCATCGACAAGGTGACAAATTTGACCCGCGAGAGGGTAAGTGGTTGACGCCATCATAAATAAATAATATATTGAACTGTTAAATTTGTACCAATAGCTTCAATGTAATGAAACAAGGAAACGTCCAAGCGCCAATTACATCAAATACTTCATTTCATGCTATAACCATCACATACAGTAAACAATCAAGCCAGCAACAACTTTCTTCTAAGTTACTTGCAACATGCAAGAGTACGATTTACGTCTTAATCAATTGGAATATATATTACCAACAGGGGAAAAAATGTTGTTGCCTTCTAACAACCAGCAACAATGGTATGGTAAACAGTGCCTTAACTGTCATAGCTAGCCTCAGAGGCAATTTCAACTGGTGTTTCGATAACTTTTATAAATAATAACCCTTAGCTTAGATCTTGACTTTCCTACTGGAGCAATCGTAATTTACCCTACCTACATTTCCATTATTTTCCGCCTCCGGAACACCCATGCTGCAGTCCGGGTGCAATTTGTTCGGTCACTAATTTATGGTTGCCATAATTCGTTAACCCCTCATCGCCATCCTGTTTGCTAACCGTGGTCTTATTCTATTTCTATGCTTGGGCTGGAAGAAGCCATGCACATGGCAATATCACGATTAAGTTTCCTATTCAACAGGAGTTTTATTGGACTATAGCTGCTACAGACGGTCAAATACAAAACGATTAAGAATTTATGAGGTTCATAATGGTTATACTTAACATTTTGGTCGATGGCATAACATATTCTTAAGCACAAACATTCATGATCGTTGATGTTGAATAAAAAAAACCTATTTACGCTAAGAAACCCATCATGAGAGATGCGTAGCAATTAACGAGTTTCCTTGAACGACTATCAAAAATGTAATCAACAACACCCGTCGAACTCAAATAATTATTTCTATTCTTATCTCGTTGCAGAAAACACTTTCACCTACCAAATTTTCCATCTCGGCAGACCGGAAGTTTCTGCTGCTGGCACAGAATGTGAAGAAACTTTTCCGTCACTCTTTTCTTGCGCAATACACCATCTACGATGTAACAACCAGGTGAGTTCCATTTATGTTCGGATATTTCGCAGGTGTGTACGATTGATTAGGGCTATCATGTCAATGTCAGAATGATTCAAATCTGTAGAAGGGGAAAGGCTGGTGGGAGAAACGGGTAATTATGCAACTGTTCTCCCGTTGAACAGAAACGGGGATGTCTTATAAAACAAGGGAAGATAAACTCATGAATTATATTTAGTCCCCTTGAGAATACCTGCCGGGGCTACTCGGTCTGCCGAATTGAATTGACAGTTTTGACTCTGAATCAGCATATTGATTTAATTCTAGCTGGAAATAACTTTGTATTACTTTGTTTTCCAAAGCATTCAGTTCAATTGATGTTTTACATTCTTTTAAAACCTTTACTTTCACTTATCCGGACAACGAAGTATTTTAATGACACACCCATACGGCATTACATTTCAAATTTAATTTAGAAAATGTATTCATTCTTGACCACATATTACATTGTTATTTGTTTACAGGTATTTGCTCCTTGCTCCTCTACATAAAAAAATTCTGAAAGTGTAATTACGGTCTAAGCTAATGTAATCTAAAACAAACGCAGTCAGTACGAGATCCTGGATCCTGAAAAGGGGTTAGATGACATCTAATTATTTTTTTGTCAAAATTGATGTTAGCAGCATATCAAAGACATGATACATGCGTTAAAATGGACAGTTAATGCGTTGCATTAGCCACAAAGCTGATTCTGTAAAATGAGATGGATTCAAATAAATAGATTTGAATCACAACGCATTTTGTGAATCTAAAGGGGAGGAAGAATGCGTGGACATACCGTAACATACGCTCGGAGTTATGTCAAGTTGAATATTATAGAAATTTTAAACATTTATATGTAATTTAAAGGATAGGATGTGGGTACTTACTATCCAAAGCTTGTAATGAACCCATGAAATGTTCGAGGTTTTGTTGATTGCATCCGGCATTCGCACTTCGTGAGGTTTTGGAAGTAATCTTTGTTACTTGATGTTTTGGGATGTTAAGAAAGTAGTATTTTTTCTTGTTTAGCAGCAGGTCGATTGAAGGTTGGTTGATCATGAAAGTTGTACAAACGTTTCCCATCAAATGTAGCTATGAGATAGCTTGGAAGAAATCTCTGCCATTCTTTTTTATGTGCTCGTGCTAGCGATTCCAGCGTTTTCCAAACAAGCCCACAGTTTGCATAAAAAAAATTAAAGCGTCTCATTTTCTGTGTCTTACTCAACCTTCATATACGCCCATCATCAGCGAAACAAATACCGCAACCTGAATCCAGTCTTCTGCTTGGTGTTGATGTTCTCATGCAAATACTTGACTTCTGCTGCCAAAGGATTGACCGTTCTAAAAAGTCCTCCAAAATCTCCTAAATGTTCCACCTCCATCTAGAGTAGAAGGCATTCCGTACCTGCACTATATAGTTTTCCGGTCCCTTCCGCTCGTAAACTTGTTTTTAACTATACACCTATAATAACGGACACGGCCGAAAACCCAATTAACTGAAACTCGATTTGCTTTTCTCAATCATTTCTACGAAACTTCAATTATATTTAAATTAAAGGAAATGAACGAAAGAAAAACTGACCGCGAAAGATTCGCTCGCGTCCAAAGCTTGCTTAGATCCCGAAAGCTTGAAAGTGTTTTTGTGAAGCGACACTTCTCAAGTGTGTTTAATTATTGTCGGTAGCCTCTTTTTATTCGCTTATGCATGTGAAAAGATGGTTCTAGTGTAGTAATACGAAACAACAGCATTTGGGAGTGCATGTAGTTAATTTGAAGATAAATATGGTCTAACCTACATGGAAAATAAAAAAGCAAGATTTTCATGTAATTAAGGCTTGTTCGAAGTCTGCAACCTGTCGCTTGCACACACTTCCCTGACTTCGTTTATTTCATAAAACGCTTTGTGGATCATGAAGGGCAAACTTAATGAGGGAGAGCATGATCAGAGTCCGCATTTTTTGCTACCTTTTAAACTTGTGGATAGATGTAATAACTCATTGATTGAAAAGGGAACAAATTTAGTCTAGATTGTGGATATATTCAATGGAGTGTCTTTTCGTTGAAAATAATACCGAGTTTGAGGTACAAAAATAGGATGCCGACAATAGTCAACATTGGCGAAACCAACGTTTCGCTAATGTAATAATTATGAAGCCTCATAAGGAAAGGCAAAAAAGCCCCCAATAAATTAATGTGGGTGTACTTCAAACAACAGATATATATAACAACAACAACAACAGCAACAAATACTACAAAAACAGATATATAACAATTATCGCAACAATCAAAGCCCTGTAGGGCCAAGTAGGAAAAACGAAGAAGAATTATGAGGAGTGGTTCACTAATCATATTTTGCATTGATTTATGAAATTTGTAAGCATCATGCTTCACAAACGCAATGAGAGGTTTTAACTGGTTTCCCAATAATTTTGCTGGCATCTCTGATCTAGATTTTTGGTAATATAGTCTATGGTGCTATACAATATAATCATCATACCCCCAAAACACGGGTATATTGTCACAGGTTTACAGCCATGTTTTGAGATTAATTCGCCTTATTGTTAAAGTCTTCAAACAGGTATACTCTGTCATGTTAGCTTGAGACCACCTGATTCTGTTTAGCTATCGTAGACAATAAGTTTAAATTTTGTTAGCCACCCTATGGCACTTTGCTTGCATTTGTGTAAACATTCGGCTAGTTGATGTTCAGTTTTGTTAAGACCAATTATATTTTCGTGTATGAGTTTTGAGTTTTTGACGTAAGACTTACGTCTCTCTTTTCAATTCCTGTATAGAGGTGCCGTTCTAAAATTTTTGAAATCGACCGCGTTGCGCTCGATTGGAGATTTTGAACGATTAAATCTTCTTTCTGGCCCTCAAAAAATTTACAATAAGTATTTAATTCGAAAGGTAGAACATTTACACTGAATCTTTGTTGCTAATTCATTACATTTGTTTAAACTAATTAAAAAATACTTTTAAAAAAAATGTCTAAACGCACAAAGCTATTTGTCGAAAATGACATCATATTTGCGCCACACTCTAATTAGTTCACACTGCCAGGGTAGAGTGTCAAATGAAATTCTGAAAATAGCGACCGTCCCGAAATATCAGTTCAAATTAAAAGCTTATAACTTAATTAATGCTCTACAGATTTTAAAGATGTTAACATCAATCTGTTGAAAATTTTGCCTGCCCAGCAACCGTTGCTAGGGAGCCTTTGAATATGCAGTCGGTTGGCCAAGCCAGTCGTGTATTTGTAGCCAGCTGGTGGGCGGCGCAACCACAACGGATGTAATAACCTGCTTCTTCGAAAGCCCGAGAAGGTTTTAATTCAAATGCGGATCATTTAAAATCCGTCCTTTTCAGGACGACCACAATAATTGTCCAACTAAAGAGTTTGTTTGATAGAAATTTCTCCTGAGCTTATCGAAATTTCTATTACCACGCACCGGCTCAACATGGCTTTGCGTTAAAAGCGATATCCCGTGAAAATGGTCAAAGTTGTTGCTTAGTATCCATTTATAAATCCCGATTCGCCATTTAACACTAACAAACACGTTGAACACTCAACAAACGAAATATTATTAACAGGTAATTCAAGCCGAACTGCAGAACAGCAGACCAACAATGTGTACCCATATCTAGTGTAGGGGATAGGGTAGGTTCATTGTAGTTTCTAGTTGTGCATAGTGAATTAGTTGTAGATAGTAGATTAGGTTAGTGGCTGGTGGTGGCAAGCAAATTGCAGCAGCAGTGGAGAATGGTTAGTCGTCCAGTTTTGTTTCATTTTTGAGATTTTTCTATGAACTTTTGCTTGGTTTGCACTCCATATTTTTCACTAGTTCGAATTTCACCTATTTCGTGAATAATGGTGATTTTTGTGAATGAGTTTCTAATCAAATGTGAGCCCTATTTTTTTTTTTAGGGTAACGGAATGTAATGTTAGCCTATCACCTTCATTCTGCCTATATACAAAATATGTCATTAATTTAGCGATAATCAACCAAATCATGTTGCTATTAGGATGACCGATGTAATCCTAAGCAATTGAGACAATATTTATCAACTTATAGTTGTTCACTTCCGCGTAATTTTCGATTTCTCAAACTTTTGGGGCATCATGATTTCATTGGTTAAGCTGAACAGATGATCTACACGATCTTCAAGTGATCTCAATTTGACATAAATGAATCGATAAAGCGGGTAATGTAGTCTGGATTTACAGAAAATAGTTACACGTTACAAACTAACGGTTCACATAGCTTAAATAACAATGACTTTACAAGAAAATCGCTGACCCAATATTGGGGACATATTTTTTTGGATGTTCTCAACTATGGCCTGTTGTATCAATAACGCAGTAAAAAGGTTGTTATTGGTAGAATTTGAAGTGGAAATGCATGAGTTTGTGGTTGTTTATATTCAAGTGGCTCATCTAAACACAAACCGAAGAAACAAAATCATTGCATAGTGAATTATAATGTTTTCCCTATTGAATGGCGGATAATTCATATATGAACATCACTTAAGTTTTTCAAAGCAGTTTTATTTTAGTTTGTAAAATTTTGTGTTAAGTAAAGCGAATACAGCTGGCAATGCCTTAATTAATAAAATTAGAAAAAAAACCCTACAAAGACTACATTCAGCAATAAATCCATCGAATGGGACGAAGTTGGATCCATGAATAGACCCGATTTCGTGCTTATCGACCAACATTAAATCCATATCCCTCGAAAGTTTCTGACTTCATAAAAAGAGTTGTGTAACTTTTCGTGATACATACTACCAAATGTCTTATCAAACTTATATTAGAAAGTGTATAACTACACCGATAAAAAGAAACATTGAATTTTCTGCGTTATCTCATGCACATAAAGGGAATGCTAGATTTAGTAGAGAACGATTCCACTAACAAGTGGGAAATTTTTCCAGTTTTTATTTTTTGTATTTTTTGATTTGCATGAAACCTTGCATACAAGTTTTTGGGGAAGAAAAACGCCGTTTTGCATACTTGGTTCGCCATTTTGAATCTAGCCTTACTTATGAGAAGGGCCTATGAAAAATGCACATGATATCTTCAAAAAACTGTATCTCGGAAACGGTTTGTCCGATTGGTTTGGTGTCTTCGGCGAAGTTTAAGACAATTGTTGGTGCTATATGGAGAAAATATGCACGGTAAAAATAAGTTTGGTTTTTGTGTTTTGAACTAAAATATAGATTTTCCCTTGAAAGTTACATGTCAATAATTTTTTAATTATCCTTATGTTATAGCTGACTGAAAATGCTATCTAGTGCATAGTGGGTTGTTCTGGAGAAAAATAGGTAACAATGAAAAAAAAAAAATTTTTAAAAATTACAATTTTCAAAAAAGCTATTAAGAAAAGTCAAAAAAGTTTGTCACCCTAATTTTATGATAGTACATCAAATTTGCAAGAAAAAGTACTGCGGTAACATGTTTTAAGATGCACCGTTTAGAAGATATTACTGATTTAATATTGATTTTTTTGATAACTTATTAAGTTTTGGCCCTTTTCGGATGTACTTCGTGTTTTTTAAGTTTCAAAAGTATTTTTTTCGGAAAGATTGGAAAATTTTAAGTTAAAATGACACTGACAGCTTAAAGATTCGAGTGAAATTCTCTGCCTTAAAAGTATTTTGAAAAACAAGTTACAAAATCCCACTATCAGGAACAATGATTTCTTCAAGTGATTTTTGGTGCGTTGTGCTGAAAACGTGCTAACAAGTATTAGATACAGGTAATTAGATACCAGTTAGCTGTACTACGTACAGTTGGTGATTGTAAACATGGTCTTTGTTGGAACTAGTCCACCATGGCCACGCTGGCCATAACGAGGCTAGCTCCGTCGATGGATTAAACTGTTAGGCGATATGCAAGAGTTGCATGCACATTTTCAACACAATACACCAAAAATAACTGGAAGAAATCATTGTTCCTGATAGTGGGATTTTGTAACTTGTTTTTCAAAATACTTTTAAGGCAGAGAATTTCACTCGAATCTTTAAGCTGTCAGTGTCATTTTAACTTAAAATTTTCCAATCTTTCTGAAAAAAAATACTTTTGAAACTGAAAAAACACGAAATAAATCCGAAAAGGGCCAAAACTTATTAAGTTATCAAAAAAATCAATATTAAATCAGTAATATCTTCTAAACGAAACATCTTAGAAAAATGTTAACGCAGTACTTTTTGCTTGCAAATTTGATGTACTTTCATAAAATTAGGGTGACAAACTTTTTTGACTTTTTTTAATAGCTTTTTTGAAAATTGTAATTGTCAATACACCAAAAATAACTGGAAGAAATCATTGTTCCTGATAGTGGGATTTTGTAACTTGTTTTTCAAAATACTTTTAAGGCAGAGAATTTCACTCGAATCTTTAAGCTGTCAGTGTCATTTTAACTTAAAATTTTCCAATCTTTCTGAAAAAAAATACTTTTGAAACTGAAAAAACACGAAATAAATCCGAAAAGGGCCAAAACTTATTAAGTTATCAAAAAAATCAATATTAAATCAGTAATATCTTCTAAACGAAACATCTTAGAAAAATGTTAACGCAGTACTTTTTGCTTGCAAATTTGATGTACTTTCATAAAATTAGGGTGACAAACTTTTTTGACTTTTTTTAATAGCTTTTTTGAAAATTGTAATTTTTTTTAAAAATTTTTTTTTCATTGTGACCTATTTTTTTCCAGAACAACTCACTGTGCACTAGATAGCATTTTCAGTCAGCTATAACATAAGAATAATTAAAAAATTATTGACATGTAACTTTTAAGGGAAAATCTATATTTTAGTTCAAAACACAAAAACCAAACTTTTTTTTTACCGTGCATATTTTCTTCATATAGCACCAACAATTGTCTAAAACTTCGCCGAAGACACCAAACCAATCGGACAAATCGTTTCCGAGATACAATTTTTTGAAGATATCATGTGCATTTTTCATAGGCCCTTCTCATAAGTAAGGCTAGATTCAAAATGGCGAACCAATTATGCAAAACGGCGTTTTTCTTCCCCAAAAACTTGTATGCAAGGTTTCATGCAAATCAAAAAATATGAAAATTACTCGTTGCTGAAATGATATGGAACCGCTCTAGAATAAAATGAGATATTTCATGTAAATTTAAGCCAGATAACGCCTGATTCTAGCTTGTTGTATGAAAGATTGCAAACATTGTTGTATGGCGCATGGAAAAATGCAAATAATTTCCATGTTTACGCCTCCTTTGGCTTGGAATTAAGCGAGGGGAAATTTTACACGCTTGTTAAAATTAATTTTTTTTTCTGTGTAGTTGAATCTTGCTTACAGCTTCAAAACTTTATGAGTTATAATAAAAAATAAAAAACGATCGTTGCATAATAGGCTGAGTCAAGGGAAACATACCCTATAAACTAACTACAAATGTTTTGCAATTTATAGGTGCAACGTTCAGAAATAAGTGTGTCCATATCTCAACCCTTTCCCGCCCATCTACCCATCCATTAAATTGTTATTCCTATTAACCTCGAGACGGCCGCGAGTTATCGGTTCTGTTCTTCTAACTTTAGTTTTAAGATAACTGATGTATAATAGTATGAAAATTTGGCTCTGTAAAGTTGATTCGATTGAGCCTGTACAAATAAATGATTATAAAAAAATATCTCAACTCTCATTGGATGGGGTTTTGAGGCACTGACAAGGGCCGTTTTTCTGTGGCCTTTTCCGCGCATCACGCTTGTGTCTTCTTTGCCTTGTGAGCAAGAGCTGAGTCCTGTTGGAAACAATATGGTGTATTCTCATACAGCGTTAAAGCATGAGGAAGCAGATGGTTCTTCAAAACCTGCTCGATGTAATATTCAGTGTTGATTTTTACGTTAGGTTCTATGAAAAGAAGAGGTTTTCTTTTTCCTTTTCGTGAAACGGCGCCCCATTCCATGATTTTCGATACATTCTGATAGCGTTCTACAGCTAGTTTATCTTTTGGAATATTGGCAAGACTTTTTACACACGATCATTTTGTTGATTATAACTGTCCTGATGGAGGAAGTGAAAAGATGTCTGCTTCTTTGGACCCTGGCATGCTTTTGACGCTCCGTCAACCCGTGAACCCGTGATCTCTTGTACGGCTTGCATTCCAGATCATGTCTGAGGAGCCTGTTCATTGAAGCAGGGGACATTTTAAATTGTTTGCTCAATTTACGGCCAGATACAGCCGGATTACATTTTATTCGCTCCCTCACACATTTGATCTTTTTCTTCGTTCTGGCAGTTCGTATGGCACCTCCTTTGTGTTGAATATGGACATTTTCAGTTTCTTTGAACCGTTTCACGGTACGAAAAACAAAACGCTTACTCACTCCGAACTACTTAAGGCTATTAAATATCTAATGTAATTTTAAAACTTGCTCCCGTATGGCGTCCATGGTAGCTGATAAATATAAACAAACGGAATCGCTTATTTATTTTCAGCGATAAGCTGTCAAAAGAATACACTCAAAACGGGTATAATCAATTCCGCTGTTACAATTACCCAGCTGAAATAAACCAAGACTGAAAAAAGTGACACCTATTGTGAGACACGCTGTAGTTTATTTTTAAATATACTCATGTGAAATGAACTTGACTGACTATAATAAACTTTATAGCTCAATAAACATCAACCAGGGAACGGCAAATACCTCCGTTTATAAACGCTTGGTCTCAAAAACTCGTCAATAATGAAAATATAACCTCAATCCTAACAAATCTCGTCACTGCTTGGTTTCTTTGTGTCCCTAAATTTTCTCCCAGCTAAAGGGATGGTACATAATGAATAGGAATCAGTGTCCTCCTCACTTAAGCGCTAATGCGAAAGTACTCAAAAAATAAATATTCACTATTCCTTTTT
This sequence comes from Aedes koreicus, assembly GCA_024533555.2. Classification (NCBI taxonomy): domain Eukaryota; kingdom Metazoa; phylum Arthropoda; class Insecta; order Diptera; family Culicidae; genus Aedes; species Aedes koreicus. The sequence continues at coordinate 941,984 of JAHHFK020000808.1, read as the reverse complement.
CAAATTTTCTTTGCATTGACAATTTATATTTTTTGCTCAAATGTATAAATAAAATTCTCATGATAACGCAGTAACGAAAAATGCATCAATTTTAGATAAGGTGGGAATAGAAGCTCAGACGATTGCCTCATCAATCGAAAAGCCGTTCCAACGATTGTTTGCTGTTATGAACAAAACAAATTTCATCGATTGTAGAGATACTGCTGCCATTTTATAATAAATAATAATGTCGTTTAAAAAGCGTTTACTAAAATGTTATTGATTATTCGTGAATGTTAGCATATTGTTATACGGTATTTGCGGATGTAATTCCATTCCATTTTTGATGACATTTAGCTCAAAGATATAATTAATAATAGCTTATTTGCAGGTACACAGTTATTAATTGAGAGCTTCTTAAACCAACACTATGGTATGATTTTGTATTGGTTGGTGTAAAAAGATTACTTTAAAAGTATCTATCTGCAAGTATTCGTCGATTTCTACCATTGTTCGTCAAAATAGGTACTTTTCACTCATAATTAGATGGTATCAATATAGCGGGTAAGTTGTCTCCAATCTTCCACCGAGAAAACGCTCTGCGCTTCGAGCAGGCTAAGATATTTTGAACTGCACAAAGCAAAGAACAATCGATGGGTAGCCATTCGAGATTTAATGACTCATTAAAAAGGGAAACAATGCCAAGCTTACGGGCGAACCTAACGATAGAAACAGAAACGCAAACCAAATTTGAGCCTGAGCATTTCCATTTTCAATCACAGCTGAGCATGATTTCCAGCGTTGGTTTTTATCATTATTCGGACCATTTGTTGGTAAGGATCCGGACAGTTCAACGATTAAATTGTGCTCGTCTTAGGAAGGATGAAAATGACTTTCCAGAGAAGCGAATTCTAGACAATCACTGTGCGCAACATTCCGCAACAAGGTACAATTATGAAAGCATTAAAATAGCAATGACAGGTATTTACCGAGCTTTACCGCCTTTTGTTTGGGAAAGCATTGATAGGAATACCTGGCACAGCATGCAGGAAACATGGTGGACAGTTTCTCGCTTCAAGTATAACGGTTTGATGGGCTGAAGGAAGAGGCTCGTAAAATGGTACGATTATGCGTCCAGTCTTCAACGATTCTGAATTGCTTAAGCTAACGGAGCTTAATGATCCCAAAGAAATCTGACTCGAAATGATGAGGAACTGAAAAAAAGTATTGACCGATCGTTAAACCTGGAAATATAATTTAGAAAACTGACCAGAATCCTCCCACTGACCTCCCAATCCTTCGTAAAATGAACAGTGCTTTTTAAGCTTATAAACGAAATGAAATATGTACCCACTAATCGTATATCGTGCCCTGCGTCATCCACAGTATACCCAACCACATAATCATAAATCCGTCCCCCACCAAATTACCATTCATTCTAGCTTTGCATTGATTGTTTCCTTCTCCACTTTTCTCTCTCTTTGTGTTCCATTCTAGCGAAACAATCCAGCTAACTCTGAAGGCGGACAGTGACGAGTGGCCATTCCTGTTGCACGCCGAATTCACCCCAAAAGGCCAGGCGATAGTCCTAGTGCATACGTACGACATCTACTACAAACCATCGGCACGAGCCACCCAAACGTATCGGCTCACAAAAACCGCAATCCCGGGCATCATCTACAATGGCGTTCCGGATTGGCTTTATGAGGGTAATTAAAAATAAACCAGAACTGCTGTGTTGTGCCATGAATGTGTGTGATAGAGAGGGGATAGTTGGAGCACGTATTATCGTCGTTACCTACATACAGCAGGCATTCAACAACAATAACCGCCATAACCGAAGAATTACAATTCAATCTGGCACGTTTCGTTGCGGTGGGCACACGGGTGGGTAATATTAAAAATGGACGTTGAGCGCCCGAAGGCTGGAAAAACGAAAAGGGATCGGCATTCACAAGTGTTCGACTGAAGATGAATTGGGTTCTGTCGGACAATAAACAGAAAGGGTGTTATTTGTGGAAACGGCGAACAGTTATTTTATTGTTTCGTTAACTAAATATTTTCACACACATATGGTTCCAGATATTGTCGAATGTCAGGTGAAAAAGTTAAAAAAAAAACTCTTTCAAAATGGAGAGGACTAAACTATGCGGAGTAATTGTTTTGGACGTAGATCAATACTTGTAATCATCTAGAATATCCATCAGTTGATTTTGACTAGCGTGACAAGAGGTCCCGCTTATTGATCTAAACTTGAATTCAGAAATAAAATGAAAATAAGTAGTAAATGAAATGAAATGAAAGTAAATCTTACCAGGAAACGTCATTTTACTTGAAAATGTTGCTCTGGTAGGTTCCTTCGCTGTCCGGTTACTTCAGCAGAATTGCTTTGAATTCTCAAGCTTGTCGTGTATTTACGTTCTACGATGGATCCTCAAATTCCAAGGAATTTGAATAACTTTGACAAAGTCTCTTTTGGTATATCAGTCTTGAGAATCATTTTAATGAAAAATATATATAGTTTTTCCCATTTATACACTGAAAATAAATTTTCATTAATACTACCAAATCGAAGGTTGAACTAACAAATTTATTCATTATTTTCTGCAACGAAATAGATTTGTATGTTTTAAGAAGCTACCATCGTAATAAATGCCACACGCGCAATTGTCAAAAGCACGAAGCATTTGTTACAACAGAAACAACATACGTTCATTGTACGAAAACAATACAATGAGCTACGAATATTTTGTTACCAATCAAAAATGAAACGTTTCTCTGGCGCTTGCATGATTGACTGACACATGTTTCTAACACGGTATTCGTTCCTTTATCTTTGGGAAGAGCTGTTATTGAATCCGTGGTTGATCTCACTAGGTCATGGTGACTCGTGAGAAGTTACTTGATTTTTGAGTATAAAGTTATACTTCTTGACAGCGCTTTAATTTTTATTTTGGGATAAATCAATGGTTTTCGCCCACTCCAGCAGCAGCACCAACATGCATGAGTACGATTGAATTGAAGCAGCGATTGGCTGGTTTTCATGAAATTCATTTCGTGCATTGTACAAAAGTTGTAATGATAGCATTTCACCAGATGACAAGCAATATGAATGTTCGTACAATTTTAGAGATATTTGTTCTACGTACAAAACCTATGGTTACGAAATGAGTGAAAGCTAAATTACGAAAATAAATTTTCAGTATAGACATGCTCTGACAAATGAAAAGTTTGTTTTGTAAAACGGTAACCTTGGCGACGAATGTATAAAATACCAAATACTTAATCCTAATGGTTTTCGTCAAACCCTACCAAACAATATTTGTTTTGGGCTTAACTCCCCAGCAGACAGTCGTGAACCTAAAAACTTACCATTTCTTGAAAGCTCCTTTGCTGTACTTTAAAATGCAGCTAACTTTAACTGGACTTATGTATGGTAAAGACGTCAAAAATACGAGGAAAACCGGAAAAAAAAATTCAATTACTCATCTAATTGAAATGATGCAGCTAAAGTATGTTCAAGAATGTTGTATATTTTGGTATTACAAATAACTTTGTAGAACATTATATTGCCTTTAAAATTTAAAAAAAAAAAATGATTCGATGAAAGTGTTTTTTAGGGTTAGTTCTAATAGTATGCTCTCTATCTAGAATTGAGAGAAACATACGGTTTTTCTGTCTTCAGCAATAACAACAACAAAGGTAAATCTTTGAAATTTGCTCGAAAACACAATAAACAAGCCCACGGAATAAAGGAGAGGTGTTTTGTGGACCGACGAATCAAAGTTTGAATTATTCAACAAAAACGACGAGAGCGAGTGAGGAGAAAGATGACGTGGGATTGCAGGTCCGTCATTTTCAAGCTACAATAAAGCACGGAGGAGGCAAAGTAATGTTGTGGGCTGTTTTTCCAGGTCTGAGATGATGATGATGATGATGATGATGATGGTGGTGGTCCCGCCACTTACCCCTACAAAGGTTTGAGCTAGACGATTTATCCATTAGATAATTTATTTAAGAGCAGTTATGCAAAAAACAAACTGATTTCATTTACAGATGTAAACTTCTTCAAAAACTGTTCATTTGCTTTACAGCGATATAATTGTGAAAAGCTCTTGATGTCAACCACAAATGTTCGCAAGTATTTCCAGCGATCAGGAAATCCTATAACAATTCAGATCACAGAATCCCGTATAAGGACATTATCAAGAGACAAGCCAATATCCGATCCTGCCCAGTACAGAGCCAATGCAGTTCCAACACTAATGGAGCCGCCAGCTTAGTTTTGGGCTGACCAAGGATATCCCCAACCAGGAAAATCGAGAAAATTTCCAAACCGAAAAAATCCTGGACCGGCCCTAGTCAAACTTTTACTTTCAACCACAACAGAATTGGTAAGGAATTCCCCGACAATCAGCCAGACAACCCACTACTATTTCATGGTATCTTCTCAAGCATAAGAGGCCAATTTTTTTTCATAAATTCAAAAAGAAGTCCTTTATACCTGTATACCGCGCGAGGCTCAAACTTTTGTAGACTACTTTCTTTATTTATTTTTTTTTTAACTTCAACAACATGAAACAAATTTCCATCATCATCACCGTGACTAACAAAATAGTTTGCAGTGTTGATAGAAGTGAGAAAAAAAAAAGTATGAAAAAAGAAAATATCCAACTCATCGTATTCCGTTTGAAAAGAACTTCGTCAAAATACAATCTTCATTTTTAAAAGCAAAATAAGGAACATAACCGTACAAGAAATAGTCCATACAAAGTAATCCGTTTAATAACAGTAAAACATCGGCAGCAGGGTAAATGCACCCTTCTTTTTGGGGAAATGCTCCTTAAACTTTGGAAAATTGCTCCTTAGATGTGTTTGCCCGGTATAATGCAATCGGAGGTATTTACCTTCTGGTTAGCGCTTGCCGGTTGTTTTGACGGGTCTTAAGTTTCTTCAAGGTTGTATAGCGGAGCTTCGCTCCGCAATCTTTGAGGTAGTTTTGACGGGTTTAAATTTCATTTTCACGAGTCTCAATTCCATTTCGACGAATCTTAATTTCATTTTGACGGGTCTTATTTTCGTTTTGACGACTCTTAAATTCAGAAACTTAAAACCCGTCAAAACTATACAATCTTGAAGAAACTGAAGACCCTTCAAAACACCCGACAGCGCTAACCAGAAGGTTAATACCTCCGATTGCATTATACCGTGCAAACGCATCTAAGGAGCATTTTTCCAAAGTTTAAGGAGCATTTCCCCAAAAAGAAGGGTGCATTTACCCTTTGCCGTAAAACATCGTCAATTACAATCTTCATAAATGATTTAAAAAATTTGCTTACTGTTTAGCATACAGTTTTAACGTGTGAAATACATAGTCTTTTGAATTCTGAAAGTGTTGGCGCACACAAATATCGAGGCAGCAAGCCATTAAATACTTTAAAAATGAACACCATAGTCAAATATGTGATTCTCTGCTTCACCGATAACCATTGCAACGCGTCTAACATAAAAGTCGAGGATGTGAATCTGTTACATCTTAAAATCAAACGCATTATTTTATTCTGCAAACGCTGTAGCCTCAGTATTTGTGTTTGATTGGCCAAAAATAAAATGGAAGGGCAAAAGTCCAAATGAGGAGAGATAATTGATTTGTATTGCTGTATTTTACTGGATGTAGTTAAATCGTTCTTCAATCGGCATAGAATGTCATACTCCTTGACAATTTTATTGATGACATTGTCAATGTGAGCGTTGAACTTTAGCTTGTCATCAATAATCACGCAAAACGCAAATCTTCGTTCAAATGGGTAACGGCTTCATTTAAATCCTTAGCTGCAATGAATAACACTGTGTCATCTGCAAACAGATAAATGTCACAAAATCGCAAAACACGTTGCATGTCATTAATATACATAATAAACAAAAGGAAAAGTAGTTCGCATTTTTGGTACTATAACGGGTGAATTTTAGGTGAATTTGACAGAATCTGTAAAACAAGACAATGACCTGTACACTGATAATATTTTTTCGTAAATTCACTTACGCTCGTTTTCTAAACTCAGTTTTCGTACATTGAACGAATGTCTAATTCATTGTAAGCAACATTTGTACTGCTTGTCATCAGTGAAATGCTTGCATTACACTTTATTCGTACGATGCATGAACTTCGTGCGAATTACTTTATCACTGCCTCTATTTTATCGCACCCGAATATAATGGTACTGCTGCTGTGGCTATCTCAGTGGCGTACTCATACATGTTGGGGTTGCTGCTGGGGCGATCGGGAATCATTGATTTATCCCAAAGTTAAAACTAAAGCGCTGTTGAGAGTTATAACTTCATACTCATTTATCAAGTAACTGAGTAAGTGAGATGAACCATGGATTCAATAACAGCTTTTCCCATAAATACAGGTTCGAACCCCATGTCAAAAACATTTAAAAAAACACTATATGATAAATTATATTTTAAGTCGATATAGTAGTTCTGTCAGTCATTCATGCAACCACCAGAGAGACGTTTCTTTTTATTGGTAACAAAATATTCGTAGCTCTTTGTATTGTTTTCGTACAGCTAGGCTTTTTGACGTTTAATCACCTTTCTTTTTCTAGCACAAGCAGAGGAATGATGGTTTGTTTTCCTCCAAGAGATGTTTCTTCTTACTTGCACTCCTTTGATCTTAATGGCGCTGTAGTGTGCGTGCGTTCAAGGACACTAAGCCTAATGGACGAATGTTCTTTCTGTGTCAAAAAATGCTTCGAGCTTTTGACATTAATTACGTGCGTTTGGCATTAATTACGAAAGAAGCTTCAGAGATATCATAAATCAGTTTCGTTGCAAAAAACAACGAATAAATTTGTTAGTTCAACCTTCGATTTCGTAATATAAACGCAATTTAATTTTCAGTGTAGTCTAATGAGATGAACCATGGATTCTGAAGCAGCATCTCTGAACTAAACAGGATCAATTCCCAAATCAGAAACATTAAAAAAAGATCAGGATGAAACTTCTCCCCCCTCCCTACGGTTGCGCTTTTTTCGACGTTCAATTTGAGTCGATAAAGCAGAATTGTCAACATAAATGCAACGGTGAGCATCGGCTCTTTGTACTGTTTTCGTACAATGCACGAATATTCATTTTGAATATACAAATGCTTTGTTCTTTTGACAGCGTTTGATATTGCAAACGAAGCCCGTTTTATAAATGGAACAAATCAATTTCATTGCAGAAAACAACGAATACATTGGTGAGTTAAACGAACTATTTCATAAAAAAAAATTCAGCGCCATCGCTAAGAAATCTTAGACCTATTTCCATTCTCATAAAACACTATAGTATCCTCCCCAGAGTCCAGATTTAAATCCCATTGGAAATTTGTGAACGATTCTGGACCACAATAAGATTAAAGATGGCGTCACTTGTTGATAGTAACGGGTGTTCAATAAAAAATGAGAATTTTTTCAGTCATATATTAAAAGAAAACATTTTTTACAACGAATTCAGTACATATTATTTAAAACATAATGTTTATTCTTCAAAAAAACGTCAATGAATATTGGAGAAGGGGACGTAACTAAGTCGCGATGCTCTCACAAGATCGCTGGACGGCACTGACGTCCATCTTTCGGATACAATTCCGGATCCGGTCAACTGCTTCGTATCCTTGGCACGCCAATTATTTTTGTACACTAGGGCACTGAAGGGGGCCGAAAAAATCCTCAATGGGACGGCACTGGGGCATGTTGGTCGGGTTCTTTCTTTCGGCACGTACGGTATCTTTTTCTGCTCAAGATACTCCAGCGTCTTCTTGGCGTAATGAGAAGATGTACTTCCCATCCGCATGATGCTCCTTTAAGAACTGCATAAGAATTTTCTAAAGATACTCCTCCTGATACACTTGTTCATTGATGGCCAGATCGCTTGGCTTTAACCACGGCTTTGAAATCCCTCTGTCCGATATGGCGATGCACAGCATAACTTTTTTTTTTCAAATTTATGCCTAAACTTATATTTTACTTCAGGGAGTGTGGCCGACTTGTCGCTGGAATAATAGCTGTCATTTCCTGGAATGCGGGTCTTGGAGAGCGAAAAGTAACTTTCGTCGTCCAGCACGAACGACGTCCCGCGGTAATTCTTCATCATCCACCGGCACTGCGATTTCACGATCGCTATCTTCCGACAGATGATGTCCTCCATCTTGAGGATTCGGTGAATCGAGGTATGGGAGCAGTGATATTTTGGGCCGGCGTCACGCAAACTCGCTCCGTCCTTGTTGTCGAACAACTTTTTCAACGCTTGCTTCTTCTTCTTCATCATCATTATCTTTGCCGGACGGCCGATACCGGCCTTCCGCTCTACGCTCAGGGATGCCAGGATCCGGTAAACTGTACTCACGGGCACGTTTTCGTCTCGAAAGTGGTCTACCGTAAACTTTTTTCCACGATGATCATGCGTTTCGTGAAACCGTACAACACGCTCGCGGAGTGCTTGCTGTTTCGGCGCCATCTTCGATTGAACTGACAGCACCCGAGCAAAACGAAACATGCCACCCATTTCTAGGGAGTCCAGAGAGCAATTCTCTTGGAGAGAAAAAAAATTAAAGGAACTGCTATGCAACTGATTTGAGTCACAATCATGTTTCTGCAACCTATTTTGACAGATGTGTGTTGCTTGGGTGACGAAGCAGGAACTTTGTCATGTTTCTCCCTATCACACGTGATAACCGTTTTTAGTTAACAATTGTAGATTGATAAACTGACGTTTCTCGTGTGAGTTTTTGTATCTCTGGGGCTACGCTTCAAATATCGATAGATATTTTTGTCATTTAAAGCATATCATAAGCATCAAGTGATTTGGTGATCAGCAAGGGCGACAGTGGCATCCATCTTCACTCTTTCTTGAAGTATTCGGTGTTACGATTCTAGCGTATATGGACTCTAACGTTCATTATAAGAACTGTATTGAAAATAAGTTATGCACATATCGTCGGCAATCAAATACATGCATCCGGTCGTTGAAAAACTCGCGAATACAATTTCCAGCCCCTTGTTGCTGTGCGTTGCTTCTGTTCTGCACTTTGTTTGGCGATTTTCTGCTACTTGTAGGTCTTCAGGTTGTTCCGTTTCTTGATACGTTCAATCATTCCGACGCTGGTTCCCGGTTTATTGGCCAAATCACGTATCGACATTGATTTGTTCTTCCAAATTAGAGCTACCACTTTCTGATCCAGTTTAGGGTTGGAAAATCCCTAAACTGGATCAGAAAGTGGTTGGAATTTGGCTTGGATTGTCTCAACGTCATATTCATAAACCCACGTCTTGTCACTAGTGATAATACCTTTGATGATTGTAGATTCAACAGCTACGTAGGCAATAATTTTTGTTGTGAGCTCTTCTCGACGTTGTACTAATAGATATTTTGGTACGAGAAGGCAGCGATTCATACCCAAAATATTTACCAAAATTTGTTGAGTCGATCCATGAGGGATGTTGAGTTTCTCTGCTATCTCTCCAATGCCAACATGACGATTTTCGAGCACACTTTCCTTCAATTTTTCGATGTTATCGTCGTTAACAGAGGTGGATGGACGACTTGCAAGAGGCAAATTATCAACGATTTCGCGACCCCTACTGAACGCTTTATGCCACTCAAATACTTACGTTGTCGATAGAGTAAAGTCCTCAAACCACTTTTGTAACATTCTGAATGATTCCCTGTCATTCTACTGAAAAAACAAAATCAAGCAAACTCTTTGTTCAATATTTGTTTCCATCTTGAAAATCGCTAAACAAACACGTCGGTAACAAACAGCTACCAAAATTAAACTATTTATCGCTTCCTGCTATAACTTGAGATGCATTTCAATGACAATTGTGCCAACATCTACCGATTCCATTTGTGCTCTATGTGATGCACGCTAAAGCTTACTCGTATCTTCAATATAAATGCTGCAATAAAATTAAATAGATTTTTCGCATCGTGATGTGCAACAGCAAATATTTCAAAATTAAAATAATAACACATAGATGCATCTTTATCATTTGCTACCGTCATCATAGATATGTGAAAGAATATTTGGAATGTCAACAAACCAATTGATAAAACAAATCTATGGAGTAGGGCAGTTGGCTTTACTGCACTGCACTGAATTCCGAACAATTTAATTATTTTGCAATTGATTAATGTCTTCCTTTAACCTTTTTCTTTTTTTGTTTCACTCAACAATATCGAACGGAAACGGGACCACATCTCTTACTTACATGTGAACCATCGCGTGCAATACTGGCTATAATTTACCCGCCACGGTGGTTCTGCACCGCCCAACAGAGGAAATCCTCCAGAGCAACAAGGCAATTTGGTTATCGAACGATGGTCACCTGATGCTATACAGCACCTTCAACGACTCCCTGGTGCAAGAGCAACAGTTCTCCTGGTACGGCATGGCCAACGGTGATATCAATCTCTATCCGGAGATCCGCTCGTTAAGGTAAGTTTATCAACCACCAAAGCTGTTCTTGGTTTAGTCGATGAAGTAAACTATGGTCTTCTCCTTATATGAGCCAGGAAGTATCCCCTTTCATGGTAGCACAACATCTTATGAACCTGGCTACAGAATGGCAAAACTTCCCTCGAGTCGATTAAACATACATGAAACTTTTGCTTTTCGCTCCGAGGTCGTTTTGGATAGTGTTTTGTAAAGCTTCCCAAAGTGGACGACGTGAATGACTAACAACGGGATATGACGTCAGTAGTGTATGAGTAGAAAAGTTGTTCTCGATACTACAGCAAAAATAACCTCAAGCCACAGCCAATGCTGTTTAAATTACATCAAGTACAAAAATACTAAGCGTTTTCCTTTTAAGAGAGAAACTAATCCAATCCAGTCAATTGCGAATAAATTCCTAATTAATGCACAAACACTGCATATAATCCATATAATCATTTAGCTATTATTTGCCAGAGTATATGCTAATATGTGGACACTTTGAATGGAGTGAAGCGGAAATTGCATATTTGTTCACACGTCATGTATTAATCAGAATTGAACATGTAACACTACAACCATGGCTAAAGGTATCCAATAGCATGATAGAACGAATCGGTGTTAATATAGCCTCCATACGAAAGTAAGGGACCATATCAAAGTATGCATATGGCGAATATTTGCATAATTATGCAAAATAGACCTGCACTTACACCTGCATAATTCTTCTATGCATGCGATAAAACCAAGTTCGAAGGGGTGTTGGGCATATAGGTCGAGATGTATTACAGATTTTATTTATTTTAGAATGAGATTAAATTCCTGATTTGAATTTTTGAACGATTGGACAAATGTGTTTGAAGGACACTTGTATCTTTCATTTATCGTAGCTGTTGCTAGATTTGGAATTATGAAAGTATGTTTAGTGTGCGGTTTTAGAGGAATCACATAGAAAAAATGATGAATTCAAACAGACGCGTGAAATTTTCAATTGCGATCTAAAGCAAGCGTAAACATCGAAATTATTTTCAATTGATTTGCGATATCTAGCTTAAATTAAAATGAAATATCCCATGAACTTATGCCATATCTACGCAGAAAGTCACATGTTTCTTCCAAACTGTGCACTTGGTAAACACAAACATTTTGAACAGTTGAAATGTTCAGAACTAGTTACGGTTTAGCTTAGCTTAGGTTTAGTTTAGCTTCGATCCTAGAAAAAATCGAAACGACGAAACTAGTCGGCAATAATGGTGGCCGTTTGTGGATTTCATCATCATCAATTTTTTAGTACGTACAGTGTGTCATATAAAAAACACGAAAATGCTTTATCAAGGCTCAAAAAAATTGTCTTTATTTTTAATGATTTAAAAACCTAAGAACCTATTCATTCTTGCAGCGTGTATTTGAGCAAATTCTGAAATAATCTCTCGATATGTATTTATATTTCCCTGAATCAATGCTAGAAAATACTTTCGGATACACTGAAAGGACCGTACAGTTGCGAGTTCAAGCATTGACTATTTGTATTTCATTTACTCATATCAATCCCTTCTTAATTACCGTTGAATTCATTCCAAGTGTTCATTCTCTCTACAAACTTATCATCAAATCCCTATCATCTTCCCGCTATTTTCCCTGGAATATCCTTACCAACGGTTTATGATTCGTAGCAACAGTCGCTTTCTGGAGTAGAATATATTTAAAAAAAAATTCCTATCACAAAATCTATAGCAAAGCCCCTTTTGATGTAAGGTAAGATATTGCACTGGTTTTGCAAATCCCTCTATTTTTTGACTTTAACTTCCCGATATTCCCTTATCGTTGGCATCTCAAGTAACTAAAGGGTGTCCACAGTTAGATTGCATCACTTTCAATAAGCTGTAACATTTCGCCCTTTGGGTTGATTTCAACGAAATTTTGGGTGAAGTGACCTCAGCGTGTATTGTTTACACTGCGTGAGTTTCATTGTGAAATATGTCGTAGTTTCATAAATGGAGTCGAAGGAACAGCAAGTGCGCGAGAACATTTTGCACACGCACCTCGACAACCCACTTCTTTCGCACCGAGCCATCGGAAAGGTGTTGAAAATTCACCAGTCTACAGTGTTTCGTGTCATAAAACGTTTTGGGGAACGTTTAACTGTCGATCGGAAGACGGTGAGTGGTAGAAAATGTGTTCCGTACTGTGTGAAGGATCACAAGCGAGTGATTGCTGCCTTTAAACGCAAACCCAACTGTTCCGTTCGGAATGTCGTGAAAAAGATGAACTTGACCTAAAGTTTCGTGCAGAAAGCCAAGAAACGAGCCGGTCTCCGTTCATTCAAAGTTCAGAAAGCTCCAAACCGCAATGAAAAACAGAATAGGACAGCTAAAACACGTGCGCGTAAGCTGTACACAGAAATGTTGACGAAACCACACTGCTACATCATGAACGATGAAACACACGTAAAAGCGGACTTTAAACTAAATCCCAGCAACCAGTATGTGACTGCGAAAGACAAGTTCGATGTTCCAGAGTCTCTCAGGAAACAGCAAGTGTCATAGTTCCCCAAGAAATTCATGATTTGGCAGGGGATTTGTTCGTGTGGTAAACGCAGCAAGCCTTTCGTGATCACTTCAACTGTAGATGGTCAAGTATACATGAATTAATGCCTGAAAAAACGACTGCTTCCGTTTCTCAAAACACACAACGTTCCTACATTTTTTAGGCCAGACCTAGCCTCTTGTCACTACTCCAAGGATGTTGTGAAGTGGTACAAGACGAACGGTGTCAATTTCGTGCCGAAGGATCTTAATCCCCCAAACTCTCCAGAGTTGCGGCCCATTGAAAAATATTGGGCTATAATGAAGCATGAACTTCGTAAGCATCCTAAAGTTATCACTACAGAACAGGAAATGTTGAAGTCATGGTTTAAAGCGGAAAAAAATGTCGGTTCAAGCGTTGTACAAAATCTTATGCGTGGTATTAAGAAGAAAGTTCGGGCTTTTGGATTTGATAAGGAAATACAGTGAAATAAAATTACTTAAACCAAGATCATACATTGTATTTTATTCCCTGAATATTTCATGACAATCGGTTGAGAGACTTGTTTTTGAGGACGAGTTAAAAGTGATGCAATTTAACTGTGGACACCCTTTATGATAAGCTTAGAAGGATCAAAATGAGTGAGAACATGAGCGCTACAGATAGCTTTCTTGCTGTTGTCCAAAACACTTTCGCACGACGTATTCTAGTTCCAAGGGGCATATTTTTTTAGGAGATTGTATAATGGTGACAATACTATATTCAATTTTGGTAAATAAATAATATCATGCCGGCAAACGACTTGAGTAGTGTCTTTGTTTTAGGCGCTTGCACGGCCGTTAGTGTTCCCACCTTCTCTGAATTCAGCGTCATTCCTGCGAGAATGTGACCCAAATACTTCACATCGAAGACAAACCACTGACATTTGTCAGCATTAATCTTTACATTGTGCTTTTTTAACCTCTCCAACCTCTCCAAAGTCTGGAATGTGCAAGACTTAATCAACTTGAAATTGGTGTATTTCTGTTAAAAATGCATTGAAAAAAAAAACCTGAAATGCTACAGTTGGAAGTTGAGTGTATCTACAATGATTGCTATGATGAGTTTTCACCGTTTGCTCTCCAGTTTTCAAAATTACGTCCAAGCAAGAGGAGCAGCTTGTCAAACCTTTTCTCGCGCAGCAAGAGAATCCAACGTTCTCGCACGCCAAGTTGTAAAAATTGCTGGATGTGGCCAAAAGCGGATTTCAGGCAGCTTCCGGGACAGGAGTTTTATACCGCATCAGGAAAAGGGAAGGTGCCCGAAATTTTCAAAACCATCAAACTACCGAGATTCCCGAAAAAATACCTCGTCTGAAAGGCCATATGCCCGTGTGGTCTAAAAAGCAGGCATTTTCATCACTACGAAAACCACCAATCAAGATATCTACGTCCAGGAGTGCCTGGAAATACGGGCAGTTCGGAGAACTTCATAACAGGTACCAAACATTTAACTCGATAGTGTCCGTTCGTTGAGCTATGTCTCGGAGCACATGATCACGTCATACCATTCAACTGAGCATACAAGCAGGTATTCGTCAATACAGGTGTTCATTCCGCAAGTATTCTGGTAGTAGACCTGTAGATCTGAGGTTGCAGGCTGGAAGCCCACTTCCAAAACCCCGAGCTCAGGTCCAGAGCGAATTGGATGGCTGGAACACGACGAAGGACAAGGTCTTTGCTGGTAGACTGAAGCAAGCTGATGTTCGACTGATATCGGAGTTAAAGGGGCTTCCAAAACGCCTTGCAGATTGCAGTCAGGTGATTAAATTCTGGGATTATTGACGACAGGATAATCAATATAGCGGCTAGTGGATGATACTCGATCAACATAATGACAGGAGCCACCAGCATGAATGGAAATATAATAGTCTTTAGGGACAGGTTCCGGTTGTTGATCATCACGACAAATGTTGGGGGTGCAGATAGAATTTTGAGGCGCATCAGGAAAAGACATAACACACATACTTGCCTGGAACTGCAGGCTGGAAGACCCTTTCCAAACCTACGTAAACAGGGCCAGGACGACTGCGACGGTAGAAAACAGGACCGGTGGAGGTAGCGGCTATTGATGGCTCGACTGTTGTGCGGCCAGAAGTGGCTTCCAAAGGGCTTCGGTGGGTGCCTCCGGGTTGACTTGACGATGCTGCCGGTTGACGTGGACCAGAACCGGAAACAATGAGGGGCTGGCTGATAGAAGGCGCTTGTTGAGCTTCAGGACGACAGTCGGAGGTAGAGCTGGAATTTTGAAGGGCATCAGGAACAGATCGATCGACATAACACGCATACTTGCCTAGAGATGCAGGCCGGAAGACCTCTTCCAAACTTTCGTAAACGGGCCGGGACGACTGCGAAGGCAGAAAACAGAACTGGTGATAGAGGCGGCGATTGATGGCTTGACTGTTACGGGGCCAGAAGGGGCTTCCAAAGGGCTTCGGTGCGTGCGTCCCGGTTGATTTGCTGAAGAACTGGTTCCGACTAGACGTCCAAAATAGACTCCGTTGCATCCATTTTTGACGACAATTGGCATCCTGGAGGAACAGTTGGCAGCAGGCTGATTATTGTCGGACCGTTTTTTGAGCGATTATCTTCAAACTCCCGAAAACTAATATTCTCGGGCCATGAGTCACTGCAGAGTGCCTTTTCTCTGAGTTGCTCGCTAACACCGACCTTAAAGACCACAAACTTGAATTGAGGTCTCTTCCTTTCGGTACAAGCTTCACCACCTTGGGCTGAGCGCCTGTCAGATACAGGCACTCACTTACGAGCGAAGCAGTCTGGCTCTCAGATGTTCTTGGATGAAATGCGGAACGGTAGATCCAAAACAAATCGTCGTCGTCACGCTGGTCAAGCTGCACAGTTTTGATAACGTCAACTGCTTTGGTGCCTAAGTTGCCTTTCACTTGAGGGATGTTTAACGAGTCACCCCCGTCATTCACTCTGCGACGCTTAACCAGTTCTCAATTTATTATTTTAGAGAACTTCAGCGGTTATTTATTACTTTGTAGCTGGACCTTAACCAACTAAACAGACATTGGCCCTTTACCAATAATTAGAATGCACCATCAATTTACAAATATTGTTAACCCAGATAACCATTTATCAACTAGGCACTAAATCGCAAAACGGGACTTCCTACGGAAAAACTGC
Organism: Aedes koreicus; assembly: GCA_024533555.2. NCBI lineage: Eukaryota > Metazoa > Arthropoda > Insecta > Diptera > Culicidae > Aedes > Aedes koreicus. The sequence continues at coordinate 925,808 of JAHHFK020000808.1, read as the reverse complement.
CACATCCATACATTTTTGTTACAAAATCACTATAGTCACGATATCCATCCTAATATTTCCAATCCCACTATCATTGCATGTTTCAATTTCAAACCATTTCGTAAAATGCACGCCAAACATGAGGAAGAGAAGCTTGTTACAACGAAAGCAATATAAGCTTTTTATTCATTTCTGCCAACCTCCGGAATTGTTACAACAAGATCGGGGTAAGCATTTGGACAGCTGCGGAATACAACGCTTCAAAAGGCTCTTCTTAGTTTCCCTAAAGCGGCCAAATAAAGAACCAGATTGTATCCTTTGAATGGCATCGTATTGTAGATTGTGCTATGCATTTACATAGTTTCAATTGGGCAGTGATTGTCCTATAGCTATCCGTGTACAGACAGACAACATCCACCGTTCAACTGTGGCTATGGTACACAAATGAAAATTTTAACAAAACCACAAAAGACGAATCTACTGGCTGGATGGTGAAAGCTCCCACTGCGCAAACAAGTCGGCAATATCGCTGGCTGTTGTTATTTGCTATTGTTGTTTGTACCAAGTTCTATGTTATTCGGTACACAAAATATCCCCGTTCGCAGGAATTCTGCACACAACAGAAAGGAAAAAAATCAAAAGATAGAAGCTTGTCCATTTTTCGCTTATTTTCGGAGCCACTTTCAGCATTAGGTACCCGTATTAGGAAGAGGTTCGGTTTGTGGGTTTGCTTTGTGGTTTAGGTTAAGCAGAACGAAATTCTTGAATACAGAGAAGTACATTTGTTTGCGAATGGCGCTTTCAGTTGTATACCTTGCTCAGTATGTAGTAGAGATACTGACCGAAAATAAGATTTCGAAGTAAGCGATAAACGGAAATGAGGTTAAGACTTCCACCGCAAAGAAAAGTACCTCCCTGTATTCATTTGGAAATTGGCACATCAGAAGTTAGGATTTTTCTCTGTTATGTAAACAAGTCAACTTATGTTTATCTGCAGATGTTAGGCAAATTATTTTATGTTATACCTTTGTCTAACTAATCCATCTAGAAAATTTGCTTTCAGATTGATGTAAATATTTCATTCTGGTAAGAAATTAAGTTGTTATCTGTTGGGTCGATAAAGCCATTTCGTTCGATTGAATAAACTCATCTTTACGACGGAGGCTTCCTTAACATGGAATATGCTTTTACTGGACAAACAATTTGACTACTGCAAAAACAGCGTTGGCATCGATTGTTCTCAAATAATAACTGTTGGATTGTATACAGCAAACTTAATCGAGAGCTGACAAGAAGTTTATTATGATAAGCATTAAACAAGGGTCTGGATAGTCAAGAAGAAACTGGATACAGTTTTTGACTACAAATCGCCTTCAATAAATGTTTTACTATTGCTCGTCAGCAAGTTCTCATCAACTGGAAACAAAAGTGGAATGATGATGATCTGAGAAGATGGCTACATTCTATTATCCAATAGGTTTCAAGAAAATCTTGGTTCAAAGGGTTGAACGTGATCTGCGATTTTTTCCGCGTAATGTCAAGGCTCATGTCCAATCATTGTTCCTTAAACGCGCATCTCTATCGAATTGAGCTCACAGACAGCAGTTTGTGTGCCTGTGGTAACGGTTATCACGATATCGAGCATGTTGTCTGGTCATGCACCTTATATCATGTGGCGAGATCCGACTTATGTGATTCCCTCAGGGCCCGAGGAAAACAACCTGCTAAACCAATTAGAGACGTTCTGGCATGCCGCGATCTCGAATATATGAAATTAATCTACGATTTCCTAAAACGGATCGATTTGAAAATCTAGTAGCGTTTGGTCTTGTAATTTTCCAAGTCTTCCTCCTCATCTTTGTTCCAACATAGACCCCTTTTATGTGTCTCTTTTCACTTATTCCGTCAATCGTTCGTTGACATTCCGAGATCCAGAGCCTTTGCTACAGTGCTTATTGTACGTTCAATCACCGACATGCAACAACAACAATTTCCGCCCACGTCCCTTGTCCTCAATCCTTTTCCAAGTATGCAACATATTTAAATATTGTATTCCTTTACCTCGAGCAAGCCGCGAGTATTCGGCCCCGTCCTACTAACATTAGTATTAAGAAATATATCAATGTACATAGAATAACGGCTCCGCAAAGCTAACGCATTTGAGCCTTGACAAATAAATGGATTATAAAAATAAATAATTTTTGACTCTGGCAAGCTTAATGAATCACCCCTAAAACATAACTCACAACGAACAACCCCTCAAATATTCTGTCAAAATAACACAGCTCCACTGCATGTCGTCGGATATGTGTCTTTCGTGCTGTACTCCAGACCGTGCTCACTTCACCTGTAGCAGTTCCTCAATTCATTATGATCTTTCCATGAAACAATCATCTCATGGGATTCCGGAACAACTCCATTCTATTATAATTCCGCGTATTTTTACTGAAAAGTACCAGCACGTCAATTCCGAAAAAGGTTTTCACTGATGGGTCTCGCCTCAATGGATCCACTGGTTTCGGTGCCTTCAATGAAAACCCTAGCGTCTTCCACAAACTTCAGGAACCTAGTTCTGTATATTTTACTGAGCTGGCAGTAATCAATTTCGCATTGGGGATGATTTCCAACATGCCCGCCAACCATTATTCATCATCTTGGACAGCATCAGTTCAATTGAGGCTCTTCGGTCGAGAAAACCTAGCAGACAGTCATCTTATTTCCCTTCGAAACTAAGGGAACAGATGAGTGTGCTGGTCGAAAGATTATATTGGATTACCTTTATAAGAGTCTCTTCAGTTTGCTCAATCCCAGGCAATGAGAAAGCGGACTCACCCCCAAAGACGGGCGCACGTTAAGGCGATTCATATTAAAAATAAATTTCATACGATGAAATTTACCATTTAGTACATCAGAGTACCGTTTCGAGTTGACAAACCGATTGAGACACCGGAAATCTAGGACGGCTGTTACATTCCAGCATTCCATAGTTTCATCAAGGGCGTGGTTTAAGGGCCTGCACGTAAACCGTGATTTCATACGCATGATAAGTAGGCTAATATCCAACCACTACCAGTTAGATGCACATAATCTGTCGAATTAACCTTTTTCGTGAAGCTATGTTGATACAGAACTGCATTGGAAGCCAAACCAATTGTGATCATGGCATGGCCATGAGAGGAGACTGCGCATGGTGGTGCCCATCTGGAATTTAAAGATATTTGTCGAAAGGCACTTTTTCACATTCTAGGATAGATGCTTGGAACATTTCAGCGAATGAAATCTACAGTTCGGGCTCTTTCAAGTGACAGCCTGTTGATAAAATCCATTCTGGTACGAATTAAGAAATAGCTTGATTGTCTGTTTTGGTCAGATTCTGTACGTTGTTAGTTGTAATTGCGCAATGATGTATTGTAATACAGTAAAGCTCAGAAAATATGTTTAGTTTTATTAAAAGAAAAAAACCATTTATGTTGAAAATAATACATTGATAAAAAAAAAGTGCCCACTGTTTATGTTTTGATACTTTGACATTTTTTTAAGCAAACGGCATGACCTGGTTCCTGTTTCAGTGGACCTGGACCTGGTTCAGTTGAAAAAACAAAGAGAACGCAGGAATTTCGAAAGCCATTCCCTTATGTATCCGAAAATTGGTGGTTCAAGATGTGCAAAATGGTGAATCACTCCGGGCTGTCGCTAGGAAGTACAGTAGCAGCAACGCAGAAATTCGTTATTTTGAATTACTTTACGGATCGCTGAAACGTTCCACTTATATTACAGCTTAAACTCTTCACTTTATATCGTGGTACAGAATGTTAACACTCTTGTTACATTCAGTAAAATGGCGTCGAATCTAGTGGAAGTGCGCAAACCGTTTTTATACAAATGGGAGCGAAATCCGAATTTATCGGTACGCGATCTTACCAAGCAACTAAAACTACCAAAAAATACCGTGTTTTGTGTTTACAAATCATTTCATTAGCGCTTGACTGTGAATCGTAAGGTTGGAAGTGGAACAAATCGAAAAGTATGCTCCCGACATATGGACCTGAAGGTGGTAGCGATTATTGAGAAAAATCCCAATCTTTCTGTGCGAAATGTGGCTCGCTAAGTTGGGAAGTCAAAATCATACGTACAAAAAGTTAAGCAGAGGGAAAGACTGAAGGCGTTCAAAGTGAAAAAGGTGCCCAACTATGATGACAAGCAAAATTTTAGGGAAAAAAGTCGTGCTAACTAAGGTGCTTTACACCAATTTTTTGCAAACATTTTCTTGAATCATAATGGACGACAAAAGATAATACTCGAAGACCTTAAACAGCTTCCGGGTCTGGCTTTTTATACCGCAATGCAAAGGAACGCCTTTGCCGGGCATTTCCGGACAAAGAAGGTGTCCAAATTCCCGAAGAAGTATTTTACTTGGCAGGTCATATGTAGTTGTGGTCGAAAATCTAAAAATTTAGTCTCTACTGGCACTATCAATACGGATGTATACGAAAAAGAATATCTGCAAAAGCGGTTGCTACCGTCTGTCAGAAGCCACGACTCTCCAGCTCTGTTTTGACCTCTTGTCACTATGCGAAGTCCGTTCTGGAATGGTATAAGGTACAAGAGGTCAAATACGTGCCAAAAACAGCCAATACACCAAACTGTCCAGAACTTCACCTAATAGAGAAGTACTGGGCTTTAGTTAAGCGGAAACTCTTCGAAACTAAGAAGAATGCAAATGGTACCGATGATTTCAAGAGAAGATGCAGAATCGTCACGGCAGGCGTATCTGAGAATACCGCACGGAACCTGATGGCGGGTATACCACAGAAAGTTCGAGAATTTTGCAGAAAGACGGATTAACATCTTAATCAACTGTTTCTTATGTAGATATAACTGTACTATTGTGAAATAAACAATCGGTTTTGTTGAATTATGTGAAATTTTTTTTTGCTGCTAGTATTTTGGTGTCCGAAATTTAACGTTGACAGGCTTTGCGGTTCTCTGGACAGCTGAATCAAAATTCGAGCTGTTTAACCGAAAACGGCAGGTTCGAGTGTGGTGCAGATCGAGTGAGGAGCTTCAGGCGCTCATTAATTGTATACATTCGCTTTTCGAACAACATACCAAATTGTACCGTATTTTCGACATGATTGATCTGCAATATTTATGTTTATTTTTTTCTGTGTACCTATCTGAGAAATACCAATAGTATCATACATATATTTAAAATTTCAAACCCTGCATTGAGGTAACTTGGTAAAAATTTGTGTGCTTGCCGTACTCTAACGAAACTACCAGTAGTTACACTTCATATCTTTGGTTCTAACAGAAATTTCTGTCCACTCCTAGGGTTTCATGTTGATGAGAAGATATTTCCTTCAAAACATTATAATTAATTACATACTTCACACTTGGATTGATAAAAATATAATTAGTAGAATGTATTCATACATATGTTTGTTTTGTACGATAAATCAATTACCTAGCTCTTCCACTTTTTGTTGTAGTTAAACGTTTCTTAACTAGGTTCCAATTTGAGGTATCCTGTATTCAATAATTCATTGAAGAGTGTATCAGAAAGCAGTTGTCAACATAGATTTTCAAATATTTCACTCTTTTACACATATTTTGACTTCAATTTTCGATTTATTGGAGAAAAATCACCTGCAATCTTCCTTGGCGTAGGTTTCGTTGTTTATCAAGATGCATCCGTCTTTGTTCTCCAGAATCCGGTAATACAGTTTTTGCGCTCTTGTTTTGGCTCGGATTTTTGGCCAGCGACTTTTTCGGCACCTTCTGTTTCTTGTAAGTTCTCATGGAGTTCCGATCTTTGATCCGTTTAATCATCCCAATGCTGGTGTTGAATTGCTTGGCCAAGTCCCGCGTCAACGCCTATAGGTTTTTCCTTGTGCACTCAACCACTTTCAAGTCTCGACCAGGCTGGCTGGGACCCGGTTTCCTGCCGGATCAGGACAAATTCTTCACGGAAAGGGTTTCACCGAACTTTTCGATTGCATTTTTGACATTGGTGTGGTTCACTTTCAACCGTTCTGCAATTTGGTTGTACGTGACACCCTTTTCCGAGCACCAAATGTGCATAATTTTCTTTCGCGTGCCCAGATTAATTCGACTCATCTTTTCAACGATCCACTGTACCGAAACCAATCGATGGTTATTGACATGTAAACAAACATGTCACCGCAAAACACAGTAAAAAAAAATAGCCATTTTGGAGTAATTACTGTTAGAATGTTACTTCTTTTCGATGCACTATTTATCAGTGGATCGCGAGCTTATAATTTTCAGGAGTTAAATGTAGCCTAGAAAAGATTGAAAATCACTGATCTATACTACATCTTGTCTAGTTAGTTAAAGACCACCTGATATTATTCAGATATCGTAGGCAATAAGTTTATATTTTTAAGCCAACCTATGGCACATTGCTTGTATTGGTGTAAGCAGTCGATTGGAATAAATAATGGTAGTTGATGTTGGATCGATGATCAATTTTAATTCGGTCTTCGCACATAATATAAACAGCAATTCCATAGGAAAAAAGATTTACGATCTCTTAGAATTTCATAATAATAGGTAGTTTTGTTCTTCATCGAAAAATATTAGACCAATATTATTTAATTTCTAAATAAGGGTTACTCTGTTAAGAGGGTTCGAATAGTCAGGTTTTTTCAAAATTTGTGAAAAATTACTTTATTTTCTTGAATCATATCTCTTGAACCATTGAACCAATTTCTTAGATTAAGTCTATAAAAGTATATTGAATGTCATTTATAAAAGTATATTGAATGCCATTTATGAAAAAAATAAAGCTGTTGTTTATAAATAAGTTTCAACTTGAAAATATCAAACACATTTATTTTTCTTTATTTTGATAATTTGTAGACAAAGTAGGCTATAGCTGAAAAAAATCCAAGCATTTGACCTTTTTACATAAAATATCCAAAAATCAGCGATGTTGACGGTGCCATTTCTGAGTAATGATTTTTTAAATTGACCAAGACTTATATTTTTCAAGTCTCACATGCGTTTTCAAGCAACTTGGCCACCATGCGTCTCCATCAGTATTGATTAACATTAATTAATTAAACTTGATGAGGCCTGTTGAGCTTAAGGATAAATAATATGTAAATGCAGTGTCCAGTGTCACTATTGTTTTCGTATGCTTTGAGTTTTTTTTTAAACAAAAACAATCATAACGGCGAAAAAAGCACTTACAGAAGGGCACAATAGAAGCATTTCATCAAGAAACAGTCGGAATCACAAGTGATGCTAGCATACTTGGAAAAACCAGAAGAAACCAGCAAATTGAGGCAATCGAGAGACGAGGAAAAAGTTAAATCGTTAGAGCTGCTATGAACTTTCAGGAAACACTAAAACAGATAAAACTGGAACTCAACTTGAACGTTCGTCGGGAAACTATTCGACAAATTTCGGACAAAAGTCCGTACATACTCAGGGCCCATAAGTTTAAACCTCCAAATTTTACCCCTTCTTATATTGAGAAACATTTGAATTTCTCAAATGCCAACATGAATCGACATTAGAAACATGGTACGTTGTAAGTAGGACATATTATTTTGTCTGTCATTTTAGTGTGCTTATCGCATGTTAATAACAAAAAAGCACTAACACTCTTTTGTTTACCTCCGGATGATTTTCAGTGACAAGAAAATGTTCAATTTAGATGGATATAACGGATACTGGCATGCTTTGAGAAAAGAAAAACAATACTTATCCATTCGGTATTTCAATGGCCGTTCATGCATGGTTTGGGCAGAATTCTGTGTATCTAGGCTAGGCCTTGTTTTCACGTCGCCAAAATGAATAGCAAAGACTACATCCAGGTGCTAGAATTGCCTTTTCTATCGTTGATGCCCAGATTTCGACGAAAAAACTTTATTTTTCAACAGAACAATGCTGCAATTCAGACGAGCAAGGATGAGAGGATAACAAAATAGATCTGGCCAGCGCACTCTCTTGACTGGGGAATCCTGGATATGCTGTAAAATTTGGTCAACAGTATGCTAAACCGAATATTCCTTAATGTCAATAAAGATGACTGATTATTGACACATCAATACGAATGTTTTAATTCCTTTTACTTAGTCAATACGCAAAAGTCCTTAAGTAGTCTAAAATTAAATAGACAGCAAAAAACATTAAAAATGCCCTCAAAAAACAGACTGTTGTTTAGCTCTAAGTTAATTATTATGACACAAGGAACACAAGAAGAACTTCATAAAACATTCAAAGCAACTGTAACATTTTGAAAAAAAAAATGCTCGGATTCTTCTAAAACAGAGGTGGCCTTAACTTAACTGGACAGAGTGGATACACCTAAAGCGTGTCCGGAAATACATTTTGTATCATTACATGAACGTTATAGGTTCAACAGTAATCCCAAGAAATTGTTTTCTAAACATTTATGTTTCTTAAGAATGTTCCTCAACACAATAAAAGATTGCAAGATGAAAAGATTTGCAATGATAGATTTAAATTTCGCTCTCACGCCCAAACTTTCGGACCTTTGACTTGACTCCTGCCATCAAGGTTTGGGCAAGTCTTTCCTCTGGTTTTGTAAGCTTTTGACCACATCTGCTAGAAGTTTTGAACCAATTTTGACACTCCTCCCATTTTCCTACAATCAGCATTCATTATTGCCCGAAATTTATCGATTGATCGGAGCTCAGAACAGTTTGGAGGATTAACGAGGTACCACAGTGACATTGTTTTCCTCGTACCATTTCTTCGTCACTGTTGAGTGGTGGTAAGGTGTCAAATTGGGCCAAAACAGGGTGTTTCGAGAATGATGCTTGAGAAGTAGCAATAGGCATTGTTGAAGGCACTCTTTGATGTAGATTTCACTATAAATAATCCCGGTTGAAATGAATGGTTGGCTGATTTTACCGCACGCATAGATGGCTTACCAAAGAGATATTTGTCGCACATTTTTCAATCTTATGTTCTTTAAACTTGGACTCTAGGCTTCCTCTGTGCTTCGTAGTGTAGAATTTATCACCAGGGATTTGTGAAATGTCAGCCTCTACGTATGTTTCATCGCCGGGTACGATTTCAGAGCTCTTGTTCTTGAGACGCCATTTTCAAAACATAAATTTAAAAGTAAACAATATGCACGTCGACGCAAAGGTGATAAGATCCACAAACAGCTAAATCATACACTGAAAGTAATTCTTACGTTGACTCAGAACACTGACGCGACAAAGTAACCAAAAATATTTTCGGACACGCTCTATAGATTTATTTTTGTTTCAATTGCTTGCTGTCAATTTCGTTCGGAACTTATATTATCTATTCAAGATATTAAGAATACTAGTATTTCCACTTATTTTTTTAATTTTCATTTTAAGCTCAATACTTATCGCAATTACCTTAATGGTAGCTCGCATCCTGATGTTATAAATATACTACCCGAGTTAAAAACTGGAAGCTATCGATCCCAGTGCTATGAGTGAGATATTAGTTCACACACCACCAACATGCCCATGTTTTATAGCAACTGACCTAATAGTGGTCATTTTTTTCCTATTAAGGATAAATTGAGTTCCGAGATTCATCTTTTCGATCTTTGTGAAACTACATCTAATCAGGCAATAGAGATCTATAAGCGGAAGCAATAGCAAAATATTTATCCAATTGGCTTATTTCTCAACATAACATCTACATGTGTGCCTCTTAAATGCCCCTACGTTAGCCTTTTCACCGTTGGTACACATTTGATAACCCTGTGGATATATATTTAGTGGCCTGATCTCAGTTTTGCGCCCAGCAAGAGCTCAACTTTGCGATTAATGGTTTCTAATGTCTCATTCTCGATAGCCATATGCCGAAATTCACTTTTTTTTTCAGGAAAACATCAAAAAAGGGAAAATATGGGTCGCTTTTTCTCACTTCCGCAAAATGGACACGCAAACGCGAATTGATTGTGTATGGTATTGGACCGAAAAACCATTTCCGGTCTGTGGCACGTCCCATCATCCCTCGTTTTTTGTTGCCGATGCTGGTGGAAGCTGCATGGAAGAAAAAACATTTGTGGTATCCGGTGGATTCAGTTTGCTTTTTTTGGTCCCAATTCATTTCATCGTTTATATAACTTAGCCACACAATCTAGTGTGGGCAATTTGAAAGCCTGTTGGATACAACGGGATATGCAGCATGGGAATCACTCAGAACATCCGGACTGGCAGAACGCATGGGCGATAAATGGTGACATTAGTATTCGAATCGAAGCTTTGGGCATTTGACGTCTATCCTTATTATCACTCTTTTGAGAAGTGTCAGTTATTTACTCAATTAATGAATTTTAATCATCTACTGCCCGAATTTTGAAGGATTCATTAATATTGCCCATTTAGTAATTGATTGATGACAAAATTAAAAAGTTTTTTTTTATTTCTAAGGACTGAAGAATTAAAACCAGTTCAAAAATTAAGACTTAACACGATACAAACATGCAAGGTTAACAATAAGATAAACATTTCAATCATCTGCGTATCAATCTCGTAGAGAATGCATGTCAGCAGTCACACTGTTTGACGATCACTCTTAGTAGAGCAACAATTTCTGGATAAATGGGTAATGTTTTTTTTTTTTTTAGATTTATATGCAGTTTGTTGCAGTCTAATAAATCATTTTACTATCTACCTGGTCAAAAATTGGACACACCGCAATTTTCAATGCTTTATTGAGAGAATAAAATAACTAAAAATATGTCTGTACTGCGGGTGAAACCGACAGTTAGTGAGGGTAAGGCGAACAGTCATAAGGATATTTTTTGCAATAAACAAAATATCTCTCTCAACCGTGGCTTGAGTCAATAATAGGCGTTTATTTCATATCAAAACAAAGAACAAATAACATCCGTGTAAGACCAAATCTAGAATCCTAGTTTTTTCTTATAGGTATTATAAGTTTATCCTGTTTTTGTATTGAGAAAAAACTTCAAAATGAGAAGAAAGATGAGTAATTTATATTTAATTCCAACTACCTCGACTTATTATTAGTACACGACACTGAATAAGTATGCACATTGTAAACAAAATACGCGTATCTGTCAAGATAAACAATAAAGGTAGTTGGAATTAAATGGAAATAACTAAATGGAAATTACTCATTTTCAAGTTACAGGTATTCCACTAAAAGCTCACACTCACCAGGATTTGAGATAAAATGTTATTTTATCAACATATGTGCAGTATGAAGTTGAATTTTGTAATGAAACCAATTTATTTTCTTAGTTTTACCGATTCAAAAATAACATCCTTAATCGCTAAATCGCTTTGACAATTTTTCAATCTTACAGGGTGGTTAAGAATATCATAATGATGTAGGTTGCTCATCAGTTCAAATGTGTTTTTAAAGAGATTAAAGTCAACTACCTTTATGCCTGTCTTACCCTTACTGTCCGTTTAACTTACAGTTCCCCAACCCAATGTCTCAGAAGAAAAAAAATAAGCCTTATATCAAAATATTAAAGATTGTACTCGAAAAAAATGCAACAGACAAAAAAGATCAACATAAATTAATTTTATGTCGGATATTATTGAAACTGTTAGGGAATAAATAAACACCTAAATGCTATGTTTTTGCAAAGTTGGTTCATTCAACCTCCTCTTCTTGGCTAAATGCCCGTACCTTGGACTTAACGCTAACCATCAAATCCTGTGAAACACTTGTGCCTTTTTGGTTACACAGTTTCATCCACTCTTTCTTCAAATCCTTGTCGTTTCCCAGTTTCTGGTGCTTGCCCGTCATAATCGCCCAGAATGTTTCTATTGGACGAAGTTCTGACGAATTTGGCTCCTTCAGCACAAAAACAACATCGTTGGTTTCGCACCACTCCATCACCGGTTTCGCATGATGGCATGATGCCAGATCCGGCCAAAACAAAGTGTCACTTTCGTGGGACCGGAGGAAGGGCAGCAGGCGCTTCTGGAGGCGTTCCTGTTTATATATTTGGCCGTTGATGGTGCCGGTCGTTATGTACGGACTGCTGAATTTGCGACACCCACAGATCCACAGTAATCCCTCACCTTCCTTGCGTACATGGAGTCGGACGTCTTCGGTTTTCTTCCGCTGCCAGTTCGCCGCTGGGTCGTCTAGGTCTGTTGCCTTTTTTCGAGTACAATCTTTGTTCTATCAAAATAACACAGCGCATCAAATCAATCTCAAAGCTTCTAGAACCGAAGAGCTCAAGAAAGTATTGAACGTTGCAAGCTACAAGGTGTACTTCGAACCAAGTGGTTCTACAACAGTAAGCCAATTTCAAATCACTAGTTTCATATTGATTGTTGGTATTTCCGGATCAAAACGCTGTCATTAGTTTTTCGCTATGACAACTAGAAGCGCAACAGTAATTGATAAGAAGCTAACTGAAACGGACTTTATTGTATCCCTCCTGCCTATCTGCACGCTGCTATTTAACATCAAATTTTTCAATGCAAATTTGAACTGCAAACATAAAAGCCCATCAGACCTATTGCCATTAGCGTTCCAGAGATACGAAAAGAATTGAGGGTGTCCAGATGCCCAAACAACGTACACCATAGGACAGGTTGCCACGATCAATCTCGTCAGTTTATGTAAAAATCCATATTCGAGCAAAATCTGTCATAACTGATCTTGAACGATTGTGTCATAAACTTATTTGAAATCGAAATCACGAAAATCTGGTCCATTGGAACGCAGGCAGCCATGAATCCCGTTTGGAATTGTCCCATGAGCTCCTTTGCAATTAAAGATATAGGGCAACAACAACAAAGCTGTCATTTCTCTGAACTACTGACAGAATGGAATTAGAACCGAAAAAATAACTGCCGAAACTACTTTAAACTCAAACTGATCATAACGAAACTAAGCTATTGTAAAGCAAAAACTTGGAAACAATTGTGAAAGATGCAAAACAAGTGCGTTTGGACTAGAATAAATACACAAATACAGTGTCACCATCAACTGTGCAAGTGTTGATAGAATCGATCAAAACAAATACAATTTTCTTACACTTCCCTTTTTTAAATCACTATAACGACCGTATCAGTTGGACGATTGTAATTGAAAAACTAGAAAAACTTAAATTAACACTTCACTTGATCACTTTTAAAAAAATCTGAAACACTTTTTCAAACTACCCCTAGTAAATGCGAGCAAATTCTTTAAAAATCTACTAGAAAAAGCTTATCTTTTGACAGATAGGCCTATTACTTCTGCGACTTACAAACTCCATATTCTATTTTTCTTTAAGTGAACAAGTGAAGTATTAATTTAAGTTTTCATATTTTCCAATTATAATTGCCTATAAATGTTCTTAAATAAAAATTATTTACACATGAAATATTTTTTTCTAAATTTTGTTTAAGATTTTACTCTCTCAATTCTCAGTTATACTTGTCTTTTATCCTTCTTTCTTCTTTATTAGCGTTTCAAGCTTATTACATTCACACTTAGCTTATTGTTTGCTCTCAACTTAGTGTTCTAAATGCACTTCCACAGTTATTATTTGGGAGATTTCGATAACAGGTACCACGTTTCCATTAGTATGGTTGTATGACAAGAACAATCATACCCTATGACCAGGGAGTCGAAACAATTTCCTTAACGAAAAATTCCTAGATCAGACAGGGAATCCAACCCAGCCACCTCCAACATGGTGTTGCTTTGTAGCTGCGCCTTTGCCGACTGAGCTAAGGGAGGCTGCATTCTTTCATCCTTGAGTTCTTAAATGATCAGATGCGAATTTTACTGATATTAAACAATATTAACATGTAAAAGTTTTTTTTTTATCTTTGCTTTAGCCTTGGTTCTCAAAGTTAAGGTTTTAGTTTAGATTTAAACTTTAATTTAAACAAAATTACAGCAGTGGAAAATATTTATTGGTCGTTAAATACAGTATCGTGTACTGATACAGTTCATCAGGCAAACACTAATGATACAACACGGAGAGAAAAAAAGTCGCCTTTCTTTTGCTGGTTTAAGGATTCCTTTTGACTATATTTGATAACTTGCTTAAAAATCCACTTATTTGTCTATTGTCAAGCTGTTGTTACAAATTCCTATGATAAGACTTTATTAGATACACGGTACATCCATGCAATAATTAGCCATCTAGCATTAAAATTCAAAACGACATTAATGTATGCTATGCCTAAGGCAAAAACAACCGGCCTTGTCAGAATAATGTTTCGCGGCCGGGAACAAATGTACAGAATTGTCATTTTTCCATTGCCATTCCACTGAATGAAATAAATAATTTTACCAAAAAAAATTTTAAAACACAGTTCTGTTATCACCACTGGTTCTAGTTTTTGATGGAACAGAACATGCGTCATTTACAGTTCTTCACTTGGTTAGGTTCAGGAGCAGTGCTGTAAATAGTCATTTCGACCCAATGCGCTAAATTTGCCAACAACTCGTTCCAGACGAGAATTTCCACAATAGCACACATGACGAAATTGTTGTGCTTGATTCTTTTCATATATTTGGTTCACAATGTATTATTCTAACTTTAAAACCTAAGACGTGAGAGCTAAATGTCTGAATATTCAAAAGAAATTCATAATTGAACATCATTTGAATATGACAGTGAATATAACACTTTCTATATACCAGTTAGGGCAATGCACTGTAAGACAAAGTTGTAGAATTTATCAAAAGCTACAATTTATCATACATTACATTCATAAATTCAGCTGTTGAGTCAAGTTATCGGTAAATTTATCCAATTGCACGAAATGACGATTACAGCACTGTTCAGGAGTCTTTTTTGAAGGTTTTTACTTCACAACTTGAGTTGGCAGTGAATACTGTTTTTCAATGGTTGTTATAGATTTGAAAGAAAATTGCTTTCTGATAAAAATACTTTAATCAATTATCAGATCTTAACTTACAAACTATCAACTATATCGAGGTTCAACGGTCGCCTTTGACACATTGCCTCTATATTTTATACTGGAAACGATTTGGCCAACCAATGTCCACATTCATTAGCAGCAATTTAATTGATGGCATATCATCGTTTGACCATTCCGCATCATTGAACTTAAACTTTTTCCCCTTTGCTCAGTTCCAAGGTTAATTTACTTTTACACTTATTTTGTACTTTCTCTGCCAATTGCCAATGAAAAAATATTGATGATTGGTTTTCCGTTTAATTAGCATTTTATTTGCTCTCACCCAAGCATGACCGGTCACCAAAATATCCGAATTGCTTCAAATTTGCTGGGATTGATGCTGTTTCCCACATTCATTCTCGGCGCCTGATTCAGTAAAGTTCATTGGTTCGTTAAAAATGAATGAACAATTTGCATTTTAATTTTTGTTTTATTTTATTTTACATCCTACCAGAATCATGCGAACATATCGGTAATGGTGTTCTATCCAATGTTTTTGCTTCACTTGTGAAAAATGTATAGAGTCAGGCTGAGCAACAGTTTGATATGAGGATTTCAATGTATGTGCCATGTAAATTCTGTATTTCGACACTTATTTGGAAGAGCCATACTGCTGGTAATCGCAAGTCAGTCCTATCTGTGAAAAGTAGGCATCGGTGAAATGAATATTGAAGTTTTCAAACTCGATTCCCATACATAATTAGAATGACAATAATACGTAATTGGACGTTGCTGCAACTTGTCGAACCAAATACAAAATTATCAAATATCTGCATGTAGCGTGCTTAAAAGAGCGTTTAATTGTTCCGATTTTCCATGCGATTACCCTGCCTATATACTGTGAAACTTTGACAGCTCCATCAGTTTGTTTACGGCAGCTATGGCGCGAACAGTAAAACAACTTCGATCTATGGTTTGTTCGTACCGAAAAAGTCGGCCATCGTGGCATACTTCGTGTCGGCCGGATACGATCGCGGAAACATCTTCAAGATTCTGGCACTTCTGGAGAAGGGAGAGACCATCGAGCGGAAGCCTCTATCAGGCCATCCGACCGTTTTAAGCGACCGGAGAATTCAACAGAAGCTCAAACCGAAGACGGAAGGCAAGGTGGCCACTTATTTCTTCTTTCCATGCGTTGGGCCGGGAGGTCGGTGCGACCGGCCAAACGGTCAAAAAGTATTTGGCCAAAATAGATATCCACATGCGGAAGCGTCAGTCCAAGCCAGCCGTGTCGGAGAACCAAGCGGAAACCCAAAAACAACGGCTGAAGATTCTGGTCAAAGAGATCTTCCCGGCAAAGCGGAACGTGGTGGTCTTTATGGACGACGAGACGTACCTCACGTTGGACGGCAACGACTGGCAAGACAAAAGCTACTTCACTTCCCCTACAAAAGAAATTAGAAGCGATGTGAAGCACAGAGCGCACACGAAGTTCCCAAAGAAAGTGTTGCTGTGGCTCGCAATCAGTGAAAAGGGGATGTCTCGTCCCCTCTTCTTTTTGTCGGGACTGGCGAAGATCTATTATACGAAGTGCCTGCCAGAAGTTGCCGCCTTCATTTAAAAGTACCATAAGGATGACGACGTGGTGTTTTGGCCTGATATAGCGTCGGCCCACTACTTGAAGCGGGCGCTGGAGGAAATGGGCATTCCGGTGGTGCCCAAGCATGTCAACCTTCCCATTGTGCCCCAGCTCCGCCCAATAGAGAAGTTCTGGAAGGATGATTTGATCAAAAAGGCGAACAAGGTACTGAAGAATATGCCTCCCCCTACTTTTTTCCACCTATGGTCAAAGTTCCGGCTTGCTGCCGCAGGGAGTAGAAGTATGTTTGTGAAGTTTTTAATTTTTGATGAATAAAATACAATTTGGTTTGTTATATATCGTTTTCCGTTCTTTTTTACCATCCATCCGAAAATAGTCGCTTTTTTCAATGCGCACATTATAAAACTGTAAGTTGAAAAAATGATTTACTCTAATTTTAAAAAACCTTGGTGTAACTTTGCGACTATAAGACATAATGTTATTTTTTGACTTAGAAAATTTTAAAATAGCAACTGTCACGAAATATTGAAAGAACGCTGTATTCTCAAATCCTCTATAGATTTTAAAGATGTCTACAAATTTTGCCGCGTATCAAAATTATCCATCGCCAATTATAAACTATTGAAAATAACACAAATAGCAGGTGATTTCGTTTTGCTGACGAAATTTTCTATGTGCACAGTGTTTTCCTATCACAGATTTCAAATTTAAGTGAGGGAGGTCTCATATGAAGCAGTGAACGAAATATAATGGGTGTACTTTCGTGCAATGCTTTACATCGGGACGAATGACCCCTAGGGTGTGTACTATTGCTAACTTGGCTCTGACATTTAAACAGTACCTATATTATGCCAAAACACAGATATCATCTACAAGATTACAGCAACTGTACCATGCCAAATGGAAATATAAAAAATGGCAATCGTCACGAAAAATTTAAACAATTTGAATGATAATCACTCAATCTTTTCTCGATAGATTTTCGAGATGTTTGCTTTAATCGTTTGAATTTTCGTGACTTTTAATTCAATTATCGAATATTAAAATTCAAAATTTATAAACTTTTAAATATGACAAATCAAAGATGGAGTATTGTAATTAGGGTTTGCAAGCTAATCAAATATTGAAAATCCAACGACCCTTTTTAAGAATGCTTGTTCATACACGTACTTTCGAGGTCATCTTCATATATAATATGTCCCGCATGAAAATTTTCACGTATTAAATGGATATCTGAAAAAATTTCACACTTCCAGAAGCAAAAATAGGTCTCCAGGTGGTGGAGTCGTCTTCCTGGCGTCGGTGATTGTCACCATGTGAGGAAATAGGCCGACGTAAAATTGAAAAAAAAAAAAAGCAAAAATAGACATTGTTGATCCTGACGTGTATAAAGTTAAGGTATATTTTCATAATATCAAAAGATCTCACCAAATTCCTTATCTGATGCTGAAAAGCTCCTCAGGGTGCGAGGGCGGAGCATTGCAAACCCAAGAAACGAGAAAAAAAACTACCGACGCACAATCCATCTGACGAAACGCGACGAAACACATTTAAGAGGGAATCGATTACATTCAATACGTATTACGCAGAATACATGAAGAACTTGAAATATAACTTTTAATTTAAGTTAAATAACGAAATATTGGTTGATTTTTTCGCGACAATGACACTTCAGCAGCAAAACACGCCAGTTTCAAAGCACGGCTTGCTGTGATCTTTTTCGTTGCCAAGTACAATAAGGACTGTTCATTTATATAGAGGACACTTTTGTTACACGCTAAAAAAACAAAAGCTTTTCTCAATTTTGATGGAATTTGCTTCATCGAGTAATTCAATACACTGACAGACGACTGGCAAAACATTACTACGAGGGACTGTCTTATAGACATATTGCTCAAATTGTGAAAAGTCTGGTTTGCACAAAATCATGTGAAATGTGAAATATGTTGAGCTTCTGTTATACGAAAAATCGAAGTCAGGTTGCTATGAAATTGGAAGTATCAGTTGGATTTGTCCAAAGCGTCAAAAAGAGAAGCAATATCAGGACATACAAAATACGCCAAACAAGCGTGAAACAGCTGGAACGAGCCAAAAAGCGATGCCGGAAGCTTAATAAAATGTTAAGAAAGCATCCCAATCGTTGCATTTTGATAGATGACGAAACATATGGCAAACTGGACACAACTGCGCCACCGGGGCCGCAGTTTTATAATGCGGTTGTTGGATAAAACGTACCTAATTATAGAAGAACGATCAGAATGGAGAAGTTCTGCAAAAAAGTTCTTGTGTGGCAGGCAATTTGCTATTGTGCCAAAAAAAAAGTTTGCCATTTTTCACCACTGGGCCATGAACGGTGGCAACAATAAATTAAAATGTATAAATGTTAGTTTTGTAAAATTTCAATAGATTTAAAAAACTTTTTCAGGATACCGCAAATCATGATTTTGGTGAATTGCTACTATCGCTGAAAATGAACGAAAACGTGCTTAAGCGTGGAACCACAGAACTCTACACATTGACACTTTACAACTTGCATTTCAGGATCAAACGAATGAAGATCATATATAATAGATACGAATGCTTGTAGCATTTTTCATTTACATAAATATATACACTATTATATGAATATTTCACGGGAATGGGAGGGACCATCAGGGCACCCAATTGAAGCACTTTGAATGGGAAGAGTGAGAGTGCCAACTCCCCATTGCTAACAATTTGTGAATAGAGGGCGGGCTCTTCTCCCTGCCCATTGGGGCATTCTCATGTTAGATAGCTCGCTGTTAAGACCAATTGTTCAATCTTGTTGTTGGAAGGAGATTCTTTATATCCCTGTGGAAACGTATAAGTGATGTTGCCTACCGATCCACCCAACCCGTTTTTGGCCCTTCATACTATGGCATGATTAGGATAATCAGTGGTTATTAAAGCTTGATCAAGTCTAACAGAGAGGAGAACCCATTGCTGTCGGACTTAGTTTCCGTGCTACAATGGGTTGTAGTACATATCATACATCATACATCTTACTGGGCCATCAACGGTGAAGTTTATCGCAAGGAATTCATAAAAGAGCGTCTTGTTCCTCTGTATCGTGAACACAACGTCCCCTATTGTTCAGGCCTGATCTTTCATCCGCTCACTACGCTTCGGCTACGCTGGATCTGATGAAGGTCTGCATGGTATCAATTTTGTGCAAAAAGATGATAATCTACACAATTTCCCTGAATTGCGTCCGATCGAGCACTACTGGCCAATAATCAAGCGGCACCCCCGAAAGGATGGCAGACAGGCACATCTGTCAATGAGTTCTAGAGATTGTTTTCATTAGCGCGAATCTAACATTGAGCGACTCTCTTTGATTACTTTCGCTTTAATTTATATTCCAATCACCTTTACGTTTTTCATTCTATTATTTGTAGGGTATGCTAGCCAGTACTGTTTTGTTTTGATCTGTACTAAAGAATCACTCGAATGTTTTATAATGGCGCTGTAATAAATGAAAGAGAGCGAGCCCGGAGAGAATTTCTCAATTGTACATTCGCCCTATTCAAAATAGTTCCTCGAGTTCCATAAAATGTGGTCAGGCGAAAGGTATCGCAGAGAACTGTGGTGAGGCTAATGGAGGGTAATCGTCAAAAAGTGCATCAGTTTCATATCTAGGAGCATTTTGATGAAAATTATTTTTTTCTGTTATACAAAGACAACAAGGATTATTACACATAACACCGTTTTTAAATTTGATTACTTATAAATAAAACATCTGCAAAACAATGTTTCCGCTTTATAAAATGAACAGTCCTTAATTATTATTTAAACTACTGTTCTTACAGAATACAGATTTTTTTTCTGCGCAACTGCTTCTTTAAATTAGAACAGATATTTACCCCACCCATCTTAAGCACGGGCTTGCTTTGATAAAAGCTGCACTTTTATCAGCTGTCTTA
This sequence comes from Aedes koreicus, assembly GCA_024533555.2. Lineage (NCBI taxonomy): Eukaryota > Metazoa > Arthropoda > Insecta > Diptera > Culicidae > Aedes > Aedes koreicus. The sequence continues at coordinate 905,439 of JAHHFK020000808.1, read as the reverse complement.
AAGGATGTATTAAGTCGAATGTTGGCAATCTCCTCTAAACGTAACAACAACATATTGCAATATATTGCTATCAAATGAATACGCAAATAAAAAATAATCCCACAACCCTCGTCATAGGAACACAAAGAAATATTTGAGCATCAAATCCGATCCATCCTTTTTTTGTACAAAGATCAGGTCTGTGACCGATTATAATTTATTGCCGTTTGAATTCACTTACATCAAGTGCAATTTATAAGAAAGGCAAACAATTTTTTTGCAAACAAACAATTTAATGTTTGGTTATCGTCAAATGAACATCTCCAACTCAAACTAAGAGCTCTCTGCTGCAGAAGAAGTATCCCTTTTTCGATAGTGTTGTTGTTTTAGTTTTTCAAAGAAAGACTAAATTCTGTAAACTAAAAACGTTTATGCCCTTTTGACATGTTGCTCTTGATATAGAAGTCTTTCCCATACACACGCGCTCGACCCATTCTAGGTTTTTTCCTGCCTCATCCACCACCGGTGGATCAAGGCAAATATCCATAGCACAAAAGAGGAATCACTTTCCGCATTATGATTTTCCTTTCATATTCATATCTCCAGCTGCTGTCGTTGCTGAGTATCAAAGTACCGTAAGCACTTTGTGTTTTTCAATGTCAGTCTCCCGGTTGGTTGAGCCTTAAGATGAACATTACAGCCCCGTTCCCCGGATGCGTCAAACATCATCGTTGTCGTTGCTTTTAAATTCATCGAAAACTGTAACAGCCTACCGTAATCAGCGTTTTGCAATGAAACTTTTTTCTTTCAATCAGGATGAAACGTGCCTGCCCCCCTGGGATAATGATAGGATCTGCAGAACTTTAATGTTTCCAATCGAGTGAAATATTTGCATACGATTCAATGGTCTAATGGAATCGCATTCAGAGTTTTTATCGTTAACTTTTGAAAAAAATCTCTTTAATCATAGTGGCTAAATCTTGATGAGTTTTCTTAGTGCTGTCTGGTCTTTTGATCGTCGCGAAGCGTCGTTCGGAAAGACGGAGAAAAGACCTGAAAAAACCCACCCCTGCACAATAGAACGGTTCTGTTTATTAAGGAATGGCCGAAACTACCAAAATATGTTGTTGATTGTTAGAGCCTTTCAGCCACAGCTGGTTCAGCGCCGCAATATATATAAACATGGGGGGGGGAGGCAGAATGGGCAACATCGTGAATTTGGGGATTACAAGAGACTCCCCTACAGAATGGTTTACATCGGAGTTTTCTTTAATTACAAATTGTTACGAAGTATTAAGAGTTTCTTTTAGAGTTGTCCTTTTAGTGCATGAGTCGTCTATCGAAGCTTTTCGTGCATGGGTCTGGTGTCGTATTGACTGTTGATTGCTGTCAGTGGTATCGTCATCAGAGTAAGAAGGGTAATGGTAGCAAAGCTCAGTAATAGTTGGTGATTGGTAGCACTTGGCGACGCTGTGGTTGAAAAGCCTACCCATCCTGTCCATGGAGGCTACCTGATCTGCTGCAATATTGCCTGGGATGCCACAGTGTCCCGTAATCCAAGAGACCGTAGCATTGTTGGCTGGATCCATTGGTAGAATGGGGTTTCTGATTCGAGAGCCGCCCTAACGCTGGTCGAGTCCATGAGAAAGAGGAGAGGCCGATCGGTTGGTATGGTTGTCACGGTTGGTATGGTTACAGCTAGAGCTTCTGCGGAAAAAATGGAGCACTGTGCTGGGAGTTCGAGAAAAGCCTGAAACTGCAGTCAGTGATTCCTATTCCCACTCTACCTTGCCTAACCAAGCCTTCCGTGTAGCGGATACAGTGTTCACTGTATCGGTAAGCGATGTGATCTCTTACAGCCTTCAGGACCACCTGCGGGTTGGATCCAGCTCTAAGGGCCCTTTTTACGGTGTCATTAATCTTGACTGTGGGTAGATTCCAACCTCCGGCTCTACACCAGTGGATCCTGGCCACCTGAGTGAGCTATTGGTTGACAAGGGTGTTGAGGCAGCAATCCCAGGAGTAGACGGATGGAGTACAGATGTATCTCTGATGGCAGTCTGGTAGATTGGGACTTGTTTGCCCTATAGCAACTGCCTGGCGTGGCTCGTAATCTCAATTGCATGCGTAATGCGGGTGTTTATGTTGGCAGAGGCAACGCAGTTGGATTTTACCCCGTTATAGTGAGGACGGAACGTTAGAGAGCGGTGGATCCGCATCCCAAGGACCTTGACCTTGGAGCTTCGACTGATGGCTCTTCCTCCAAATGAGACCAGTGTAGGAAGTAACCGATGTCATAGGGGCCTGCTGCCTACCCCTTGGCTCGGGATAGAGCGAAAAATCAAGCGCTCATTTGGAATAGTTGGTTAATTTGAGATGTCGTCCGCGATGGTGACGTCCGTGATAGAGTCACCTGGCAGGCTGATCTTCCGGTGAAATTAAGTAAGTCGGTAGAAATATTTTCCTAAGGAGTCAGAAACAGTCGTAGGGCTAGGGATCGTGAGTCCGTAGATCTTTAAGGTGATTCCGTGGTGCCCTCGATTCTCACTGAGTGCATCTGGCCGGAGTTGATCCCGTTGAAGACTTCCTTCCAGGTTGCAGGTCCCTGCAAAGAAATCTTCAATCAAAGTAGGGTTTCCTTTGCACTTCGCCGACTAAAATCTATTCAAGTCTGCTTGGTCATAGAGCCAACCCCGTCTGCGTGAGGTACGTGCGGTTTCACTATTGTTGTGTATTAGGATCGGGTGATGATCACTTCCCACTAGATCGTCGTGTGCCTGCCAGTAAATATGCTAGAGAAGGCTGGGCTGCAGACGAACAGATCCAACGAGGATGATCTCTGTTCACTGGTGTAGGAGGGTGAACTATTGTTTAGGAGGATAAGGTTCATCTCCTGGGAGGCTTCGTAAATGGAAATTCCTCGACGGTTGTTGCAACGGCAGCCCTATGCCACATGGTGACCATTGAAGTCATCCAGGAGTAGCAGTAGGACCTTGGATGCACTTTAATACATCCGTTATTGGTTTCAAAGTCCACCGATTCTGACCAGCAGGTATGCGGATATAACTGTGACAGCGATCAGATCAGCTTGACGGCGACGATCGGGAGATCAGTGTCTAGCCGGATCGTTTCAAAGTCCGATCGCCGAGGACTGGGAGATATTTTGCCGGCTCTTGTGTATCCATCTGTATCCTCAGGATAGTCAGCGTTTGAGCCTGTCGACATCTGCTCGGTATACCTTTTGGGTAGCAACAACCGTAGGGGAATGATTACGCACCATCTGCTCAATGTCTCTGTAATTATTGAAATACCCGTTGACATTCCACTAAATCGCAAAAACAGAGCCAGACTATTGAGAGGGTAAAGCGTGGGAGGGGTTAAGAGAAGAGGTATCCGGGGAAAGGTTGTGTGGGGAAGTATTTGGAGTGGGAATAGAGTTACCTATCGAGGATGGGGGTGTTTGCGCCTGCTGCCAAACCAGAATATGCGGCTTTGTGCCTACAGGTGAGGGACCGTCAAGGGCCGGCAGATGCTATATTAGTATCGCTCAATCTGGCTCTTCATTTGTCGTAGAAGGTGGCATCCGTTTTTGCGTCAGGAGGGATACCGCCCTGGTACCTTATCCTGAAGGATCTTCGCAGCGGTGGGACTGGACCTAAGGAGGTTACTCCAGTTCCAGTCCTCCGACGACTACCGTTATTCGGGGGCTCTGACTACCCGAGGCCTTTTCCTTTTCCTAGTCCTGAGCTTCATCCTTTCTAGGAGACACGGGTTGACCCGCTTTTCGACCCGCTTTTTTGAAAACTGTTTTATCTATCAACACCTTCCCTATGCTTCTTTAAAGCCGAAATTTTTATAGAGTGGCCAGCTCTATAGACGCTTGTGACAACAAGTTTATAAAAACCATAAAGATTTTGAAAATATTCTAGTGAAAGACCACTTGAGAACCTTCATAAAACCTATTGGCTGCCATGAAAACCAGCAGACGGCCAATTAGCCACAGCTGTCAAACTTCACTGTGATATCGTGGTTGGTTTTTGTTGTTCTGCTTTGTTCGATTATCTGCTCTTCTGATTCATTTAACAGTAAATAATATCTAAGAAAAAAGTTCTTGTGTTACGGAAAATTTTGTTTGATAGCAAACAAATTGAGTGTTTTACAGCGTATCATGCTTCAAATCATATGTGCAATTAATTTTATGGGGAATATGAGAGCCGAAAATTAATGCGCCTGCAACAAAAACAAAATTAAAACAAATATGTTCGATAAATTAATCATGAATTTTCAGAAAATTGATGATTTTTGGTCTCCGATCTACAGTTTATTTGCATAACATTCAATAAAATAATAGCTTCTGGTATTTCAAGCAGAACTTTAAAACGATGTGTTAGAATCGCAATCTCCCGCAAGTAGTTCCAACCCAAACAGTAGCCTGGATTTAAATATTCCACGAAATTCCACGCATTCTCCAGAAATCATTCCACAAGCTGTGCCAAACCGCTTTAACCCATTGTTTATGGGGACTTCCCTCAATGCCAATCTTCCGTTTAATTCATTTACTTGAGACAAAATGGGTTTTAAATGCTTTTTCAACTTATCATAATAAGATAATATGAATGAGCAACGGCAAACGGCATTTCAAATCAGTATTTTACGAGTTCATAAAGTCGAAAAAAAACCTTTGATAGGAGTAAAAGGAATTTCAGAAAACAAGCTGTGTAGGTTCTCATAAATCTGACTAATATATGAAACCTTTTGGCAGCTCTTGGCGGTGTTACAAAACCAAATTAATTTCTAGTTGCTTTTATAAAACATTAATACGACTTAATAAAGCTGGATGATTTTGGCAATGTTCTTGTCATTGGTGCGAGCAGTGGAGGTTTTAGCAGGCACCTTACTTCGCCTCGCTGCTTGGTCCTTGGAACTGTCAGAGCTCTCGGCCTTGAAGGCAAGAATTCTATTGGATCTCCTTGGATAATTCACCGTGGTACTAGTTATGGGGGGTGTTGGTCTGTTGGTGTTCTTCTGCGATCTCCTGATGTGGCAAGTTCTTCCGAAATAATTCCTTAAGTTCAGCGCTTGTAGCGTTGGTCATTGGTGCCTTAAGTATCTTTAGCAGGGGTGACCCCAGGGTAAAGGTTAACATCCATACCTCTACGCCAAAGTCACGAGGTCAAGTCTCACCCCTGGACAAATTACGAAAATTCCCAAAGATTTAAGTGACTACGACAGGAGATGAACTAGCCCGAGGCTAAAAATCTGTTTCCAACATTGTCCTTGCTTCCCTTACCTAAACTGTGGGTTTTAGACATTGGCTGAGTGGCTTGGGAAAAGGTGGTTGTAGGCTCGATCAGTGACTGTTTTTTCACGGGGGCTTCAGAAGTTGTTGAAGTAGCTTCGTTTCTAGGGCACCGATCCGGCGGTAGCACTCGCTGAGTTCCGCATCTTTCTTAATCACGGCCGTCTTGTGGGAGCCGATGATTTCATCTTTCTTGCCGAGCTCGATCAGGATACGATCGAGTTGGCATTCAGTTTATCGAAGCGCTTGACATTTTCGATGGTGGCTACAGAGGACATCGTCTGTTGCCTGCTTTTGTCCTCAAACATACGGCGTGCTGTCGTATACGAAACACTCGTAAAGACGCGAATGTGCTGAATGGTAACATCACGTTCGTATGTGAGGCACTTACGGCTGGAGACTGGATGATCGTTTGCCTTGCAGTGTCTACAATAGGTACCCTCCTGACAGGGCGTAGCTGGGGTATTCGAGTGATCCCCATAGCAGCTACCGCAGGTTGGGATCGATTTCTAACACCTGGTGCGTATTCAAAATTTCATGATCGGGACAATTTCGACTTTATAGGTCGTGGGGGCATTTGCCTCTAATAAATACAATTTTAACGTAAATTGGATCACCTCCCTTTTTTGGCTTAAAAGTTCTACAAATCCTTGGAAAGCTTTTCAAAAGAGCTACCTTATGAATAATATAGCATAGTAATAGCCCTATACAACATTTTGTTTATATTGCAATAGCATATTTGTTGCATTTGTAAACAGATTGGTATGCCGTAGGTTTTCACTATCAAACTCAATGCGCTTCACTATTCAATCCTAATTCTTTGGGAATCACACAAAAGCCTTCACCTGTTTGAGAGCTACACCAAAAATAAAAATGATAAATTTTTCAATAAACAATACACAGTTTTTATGAATTTTTGTCTGAAACACTCTTCAACAAAGTTAAGTTTGACACTACGTTATACTTAGGAGTCTGAGAACTATTTTTTATCGCTAAAATACATAATAATGCCCATCATTTTTGCTTCTAAATATATGCTAGATTCGCAAAAACTTTAAGCGGCGTTTTTCACCACTTGGGAATTTTAAACAATCTTACAAAACAAAATATCTGTGAAAATTTCCTCCCATATATTCCATCCAGTTGTTAATGTTTGGAGAATTTATTCCGCCACTGTGCATTCGTCTCCACTAGTCACGTAGTTAACAGTCAACAGTGCGCACTGATTTCAGTATGCCTGCATAATGAATATATTTACAGCCTTACCTTGCGGATCTGATGAGTGTTGTCTAATTCATCCTTGTAAACGCTGCAAAACCATTCACCAAGTCATCTAACCCGAGGCACCGGATGATAAAACTATTTCCCATCATGAGTCCCGCCGCTCCTTTGGCTTGCATCCTTGTTGTGGAAATTTTAAGGGGCAAAATGATATTCTCTCGTCACTGCAGATTACGTTCAGTACGAGGCCATTTCGTGTAGAGTGTTGCACAACGGGGTCTTCTCCAATCGCATTCGGGTCTTAGCTGGGATTAGGCAAGTATGTATACTATCATCACTACTGTTCCTCATCGTGATCGATGAGATACTGGTAGGATCGATTGACCGTGAATCAAACCGCGTGGTACTGTGGCAGCCTATTGCAATGAGCACCTAAATAACTTCGAATTGACTGATGATGTTGCACTACTCGTCCAACGGCGCTCTGTTATTTAGAGTAAGCTCAACGACGTTGCCGAACGCACCTCATCGGCAGGTTTAACCATCAACGTCAATATAACCAAATCGTCGGATGTGACCCCTTCCAGCTTTACGGCAGCCGGGGAAAAGTGGAAAATGTTAAAAGCTTCCAATATCTTGGCAGCCATAGGTTCAAGGATCTAGAAGCCAAGGGCTGCTTTTGCGAGTTTAAGGCTTACGCTGAAGCATTCTCGACGGCAGCCATTACCTCAAAATTTAGAATTGATATAACTCAGAATCTGTGCTAGATATTGGATATTCAATCACATCAGTTTGTATGCTTACTTGCTGTGAGCAATCTGATGTAGTTCGATTCGATGTTCATTCACTAACAATCGAGACTTATCAATTTGAAATAGCGAGGTAAATTTGCGAGGGAGAGCTAAAAGATAGGAAAAAATACACAGAGCAGCAACTCACATTAAGGAACATATGGAAAACAGGCAGATCATTGAAATTTCCAAAATACGAATATTAAACTCCAACGTGAAAGCTGTGCTGCTATACGCTAGTGAAACGTCTTCTTCTTCTCATTTTTGCTCTCTCTCTCTCTCTCTCTACCATTTTTGCATTAGTATAATTGTGTGGCAAGTACGATCATATCCTATGCCCAGAGAGTCGAGAGATTTTCCATAACGAAAAATTCGACATGAAGTTTTCATAAGGGCCAATGTCGTAAACGTAAACAATGGCTTTTTCCGCAAATTTCTTGAAAATGCAAACTTGCTCAAGTAAACTACCACTTCTATTGTAAAGGGGAACTCCTCTTCTGTATAATCATCGTGGTAATTCACTATGATTAAGTTAGCATTCTCGAGAGATTTGCGAAAGAAGCCATTGTTTACGTTTGCGACATTGGCCCTTATGAAAACTCCATGTCGAATTCCTAGACCAGACCGGGAATCGAACCCAGCCACCTTATAATTAGTGGATTAACACTTACTTTTTCATTTATGGCGTACACATTCCAGCCGTGCTTCCTTGTGTCGAGGTAACAAACGTGCAGTACTAATCATTTTTGCTCGAACAATATTTGGTGATCGTTTTAAAGTCCTCCAAACCGTCGAAACTGGATCTTTCAACTGTAGTTCTAGTCGAAGAATTTGAGCGCAACTCTTCGGAGAATTTGATATTTCGTTGACACGTCTATTTCTGACAGTTCCTTTTTTCGTCCTGAACTCTTTTCCTGGCCACACTTTGCGCGATTTTCCAGAAATTTCGAAACTATGCAATGACTTTGACCAATTTATCTCACGGTTTTTCAGACCGGCCATCTGGTCCTCCTAAATGCTAAATTGTGTCCTCGTTCCTGCTCAGTCAACCTTTTCTGTTTACCCATGTTGACCCATAACCGACCGTATCTTTTTGAAAATGTTTATTTACTTACTTTGTCTCCATCAACAGCGCGAATAAATGAAATTATCTGTTTTGAGTGTTTTGGTTTTATGAGTGTCATCATTCATCGATAGTCTTCCCTTGCATAGGATGGCTCTATGAAAACCACACGGAAGCTTTAAAATCGAGGGAGGCCTTATCATTATGAAAAGCACCTAATAAACTCTATCATATATCAGCTGAAATATTAAATGCAAAGCAACATAACCCAAATAATTTCTATATAAGGATAAAGAACTAGGTCAAGAAAATAACCACTTTTGATTCAACAAGATAAACCTTTCCTTGGCCGATTATCCAATGTTCTTCTCATAGAAAATGAACAAAAAACAAACTGCAAAATAATCCACCCGCTGGATGATACCATCTCCTTTTGCTAACGTCGACATCAGAAAACTAAATCGGAGCATTTTTCCGCATCAGACTCTATCAGGAACCAGAACCAACCCGATTCACTATTCCCTAAAGGGGATGTGTTGTTTGCTCTGTTTGCCTACACTCTAACCCGTTTTTCTATCTTTTTGTTTCTTTGCAGATATCCGAAGCCAGGAACCAAGAATCCTACAATCACCCTGAAAGTCGCAGATTTGGCAGACCCCAAGAGCATACGTACCCGTGATCTCACACCACCACCAATCCTCGTGAATCAGTAAGTGATTTTTTTTTCTTGAATTGTTTGAATCTCTCCTATTTCATTCTCTCAGTGTACATATTGCTGTTGTGCTGTGCTATAGAAAGAAGATACTAGCCGTAGAATAGACGTGTGAAGAACAATATACACTAAAATCAAGAAGCTCCCAAGTGATTTGGTAAAAGTTTTACTGAACTGAATGGATTTAATCTCCTCTTGCTAGGTATCTAAGTCGAAGTGAGGTGAGGTCTCTTTTAAATCGTTTGGAATGGGTGGATAATGTATGCTGAAAACTGAAGTGTTTTCAGTGTAACTGTACCGTAGAAGAATTACTTTCTTCTTGTTTTGTTTTTTACCTGTTTAACGTCCCTACTGAGATTTTATCTTCACCCTCAAATTTATTTCCAAGATGGACAAACTTCGTTAGTTAATTACGCAGAACCTGTCAAACTCGTAGGATTTGACTTAATTCTAGACAAAATCGTCAAAAGGTCGAAAGTAACAATTGGAAACAATGACTTAAAACGGAAATTTCCTGGAATTGCCAGGTTGCTAACATCTATATCCACTACCGAAGGGAAGGTAATAACTCCCTGTATCTGTTTCTGGTGCTATTTGGTTTGTGGGAGCAAGCAGATTCCAGAAAAATACGCTAGAAGTCATTGTTTACAAATGTTACTTTCGACCTTTTGACTGTTTTGTCTAGAATTAGTGTGTAGACAGTACAAAATAGAATATCGAGAAAATATTCAATCCTTAATATTAAAAAATCAGGCCGAAAATAGAATTCAGCTGCCACCTGCATAAGACTCCAATCAATGGAACAATATTAAATTTTCCCATAAAAGAGCTAAAACCAATAGAGAACCGAGATGCGCGGGACCATCATCGTCAAAATGTCGTCTTCTTAAATATCGTTTACTCCTGTGAGTTTTTGACAGTTAGATTTGCTTGATTTCTTTCTTGAAATACGTGTTTCCGGTTACCGCAGGGCAGATAGGAGGAGTTTTTTTTCACTTGAATAAAGGCCGTTGTTAAGTACGATAATAGACTTGTCGGGGGGTGAGATTCGAACTCGTGACTTTGGCGTGAGAGGTATGGATGTTAACCCCTACGCCGGGGTCGCCCCCTGTATTGATATTCTACTAGCCCTGGAAAAGCTGAAAACCGAATAGATCATTCCAAATATCAAAGATAAAATTTCAATGAAAGATATTATTTTGTAAAACATATTGTTAAAAATTTCGTTATACTATTCTAGGTACATTTCAAAGATAGCAATTGGAGTGATCGAAGAGCCCGGTATGATGATTTCTGAAATAAATGGCTTCTCTAATCCACTACAAAAAATATTTAAAGTTCAAATGTAATTTTAAAGAAAATGTTACGCTGAAATGCTGAAACAAAATTAAGCCTTTAACGCTTGTCATGTTGCTCCAGGCTCTTGAGATAAATGGTTTAGGAATGCAAAGATGATTCCACAGCGTGCTGAAATTCTTTATTAAATGAGATTGAAAAATAATATGATATGATATACAGATATGGGTTCACAAATTAATTTATAGGTACACAATCTTCAGTCGCACCCCCTCACTTCGATATTGTCCAAATTACAACATTGCCCAGGCTACGCCAACCAGCGTCTTCATGTTTCAGCTGGCAGTCTTTTTTGAGGCGTTAGGTAGGAACTTGTGAGGACCAGAGGTCTGTCGCACCCTCCTTCGAATTTGTCAACTGACTGTCCCAAAACTTTAGCTTGTGAAATAAACACAAATGTATCACTGCACAATTTTCGAACTTTTTATGCTTACCAAATTATTGTCCTACTAAACCAAGAAACTTTGCGGAAGCTAATATTTCTTTTTTCAGCTAGATTTTATTCCTTGCTCAGTATTGTAATTTGATTGTACAAGTTTAATGTTTAACCATGCACCGTATATTTATATTGCATATCATAAAACCATTTCGGCAGCAAAACCATTTTGCAGTTCAGCCAGGATTGGCCAACGCAACTTTGCCCATCTTGATCCACAAAGCGTTTTATTAAATAAATGAATCCATGCTAAATGTGTGCGACCGAATGTTTGCACACAGATTGCTCGAAAACAAATTCATCGCTTATTGCATTTACAATCGAAGCAACCGTAGAGTCGTTATTCAGCTATCCTAAACCAGCTAATATGGCTGAGTGATTATTACAGAAAACCATTACGCTGTCAGTCTTGGTTTGAATGTGTCACTGTTTTTCGATTGTTTTTCCACTTATATGCGTTACAAATTTAAAACTTAATTAAATCAACGAAGCCACATAAGTAAGTGTGTGCGTGCACTCAGATTGGTCGAAATTATATTATTTTGTGTTTATTGAAACAGCTGTAAAGTATCAATAATAGATTAGTCACCCTAGGGATCTGCAACGCTGTCAACCGCGGTTCGAATCTCGATGAAGATTCTCGATTTGTTTTTATATATGCCATCATCGGACCTCAATTTCATACTGATCAACTAATACACTACACCACCTCAAGCAAACATCGATTTTTTCGCAGCAAAATTATGAGTTGAATTTTTGCCTACTACCAATGTTGCATTTTTTCTCCAAGTGAATCCAAATCAAGTGAAATCCCAATACAATCTTGTTTTTTTTATTTTGAGTGTTTTAGTCTACTTTTGCTAGACGTTCGTCAAATTAGTAAAACTCTGAAATTGTCTAAAAATACAAGAGGCTACGCATAATGTATACCACTCATTGGCGATCGTGCATATTTAAATAAAAAGTCACAAATAGCTTCATTACCCCCCTGAATGGGATCTGAACTCAACAGCCTTGTTGGTTGTCAATTTTCAGTTATTATTCAACATGAACTAAAGCACATAAATCCATTCAACAACTTTCCACTGGGTTAGCCAAAACGTTAATTGATAAGTACAACTCGGCCAAACTTTTCGTCAAAATATTCCATAACAAATTCCTCCCCGCATACAGTACCCCCGAAATCGCTAGGCAAATGTCTAACTAAAATACAATTAAAAAGTTTTCATCGAACCGAACTAATTCTGTAACCATACGCGACGGTGCAAAGGGAGAATTCGGTGCGACAACAAACGATCGGAGTTGCCAATTATCGACCGTGCCGACGAAGGAAAAACTTTTCGTATTGTTTCCAATCGTTTTTGTCAGCGTCGTCATCTTCGTCCTTGTTGCTGGTCGGAAATAAGTTGTTGAATGCTTTCGACAACCAATGGATCGTCTCCACAACCCACTCTTCCCCTCGGAGAAAATTCAACTCAATCAATTGTTACAACTAACTCTATCGACCCAGTAGCTACGATCCGGGAAACTAATTTATATCCTTTCTCTAGTTTTACTAGCAAGTCCTGGGTGCGCTATTTATACTTGATGCTTACCTCTGCTGTATCTATTTTATTTGCCGTTACAGGGAACATTACTTCACCAGTGCAGCTTGGGTGTCTCAAACCGAGGTCAGTGTCGTTTGGATGAACCGACCGCAGAACCTGTCGGTTGTTACGCTGTGCAAGAGCCCAATGTGGTACTGTCAAGAGGTAATTTGTCTTGCAATTCTCTCTGTATATTGCTCAAGTAGGTTGCTGTATAATGCTCATGTCAGAAAGTCACAGATCACACTAGTATAATGTTGTGAGTAACGATTGCGCTTTTGTATTTACTAGCGGTGGAGAATAGTAATTGCTCTCAACGAAGAAAACCATGTTACCCTGTGTATTGAGTTTTCCAAATCTGAATTTGCAAGGCCAATTTTGCGAATGTCCTGAAACTGACTGAATCAGCGATATAACTCAATCCCACACAGTCGACATCCATTGTCACACGAGCACACTGATTACCCTTCATGTATTAAATCTCAGTTAGTCAGAAATCCCACGTTATCTTTCAACTCTTTCGCTTGGGTTGTGGTAGATAGCACTTGTTGCCATTCATTAGTAGTTTACTTTCTCCATCCCCAATCGACCCTGGCAGACAATGGTGCTGCAATCAGGACCACTGGTTTTTGCCACTGGTGAACTCAGTTCTAGCCCTAAAAGGGAGGGTGTGGGCCAAAATCCAAACCAATGGAAAAGCTTACCGAAACGGAGTCGTTGGAGCTTTCAACTGTGAAATTGAAACAATAAATCTCCATTCCCCTGCACTGCATTACCTAGCATGGGAAAGATTCGTCCATAACATTTAGCTTGAGTATAGGTCTACCATCGTCCTTTGTTTTGTTCCGTGTTCATTCAACAGATGAAACTTGAATAAAGAAAGTCAAAAATTCCTCTCGTTCTATGGATAGGAACTTTACAATAGCTGGACACTTTAATGCTGTATATTTTTGTTTAAGAATCACATCATGAAATTGAGTTTACTCTCAACCGAAGTCGTTGTGATTTTCAGAGTGGCATAATCTTTAATCATATCTACAATATAAATCCGTCCTTTTTTTTGTTTGTTTAAAACCTCACTATCCTTTTAAGCCCATCAAAAGTGATGACGGAAAGTAAAACAACCGCAACGCAACGTAACCCCATGAATCGGCCACTGACTCGTAAAAATACGGATTTCAGCGAATGATTATCAATTCAACTTTTGCTTCTCTTTCGGTTTCAATTACACACATGTACCAAGCTAACGATTCTCAATTGCGGTTTCTCTGTTATCTTTTCACTCCCAGACTCACCGCATCAGTGGCGACGGGCGTGGATGGGTCGACGAAATGTCGGTACCGTTCTTCAGCCAAAACGGAAGCTCCTACATTGCCATTTCACCGCTGAGAGATGGAACATCAGGTACGTAGCAGGTAACCAAGGCCACTGGAGGTCGACATTGTTTGCGTATGAATGTTAATTTTATCGGTACTCGAGGCTCTGATTGTGAATTTGTTATCAGCAGTATGAAGCGAAGCAACGAACGCGATCGGGTACTTATATTGATTGTAATGAACTTTTTTTTGTCTTGATAGTCCCTTTTTTTTCATTCTACTCCTTAAAAGATTTCAAATGTACAAGTCACTGTAAAAGTTTAAAAACCGTTACCGATGTCAAATATTTATAAAAATTAATGCAACTACCTTGAACTCTTGAATGCATGTTCCATTAAATATACTTCGAATGTGATGTACGTTTATAAGTGGGAAAATTTTTCCTCGCTCTTTAACCATTGGAGAGGTTCTCTTACCGAATATAATCCTGCAACGTGTCGAACACATATTATTTTTTCATACGAACAGATTATTTATATCGTAACAAAAACATGATGGCTCCATTAGAGTATGTTGAAATATGTATAATTACGTTAGGATTTACTCCATAAAAATTTGCCTTAAAGCTGTTATCCGTTGATTCACAAATATTGTGTTTACGACAGTTTAAGTAATTCAGTTCAATCATGACGGCCTAAATTGACCTGTAAATACTTAATTTTGTTGATTCGACGTCCCATTAGGACTCCAACCTTCGATACGATTTTTCACCAAGCAACTCGGTTGAGCGCTGCTGATACCCCGTTCACACTACAACCTAGCAAATGCCATGCAAATTATTTCCAAAGAAAACTAGATGTATAGATGCTGATAGCTAGAGATCTAGAGAGTCTATGTAACGTAATATAAGGGGCTATTCATAAACCACGTAGACTGTTTTGCGGGGAAGGAGGTTGGGGTTAGTTTGACCCAAGTCTACGCTCCATACAAAATTTAAAAAAAATGTATGGATAAAAGTCTACGTGAGGGGAAGGGGGGTTTGAGATTTTCAGAAATGAGTCTACGTGGTTTATGAACAGGCCCTAAGTTGTAGTGTGAACGGGGTATTATCTTCGAGTGGGGATTTTTTTACTATTTACAGATTAGGCCGAAGGGTCACAGATTGGGCCGAAGCGTCAGATTGTTACGAAAACTTTGTCCACGCGTAGGGTTCATTGATATATGAGCAAAAAAAAATATTTAAAAAAACGGGGTTGCCAGTTTCCCTGGAAATCGCCAATTGAAGTTTTCAGATTTTCACGAACATCACTGACTTTGAAAAACCTTAACTCAAGAACAATTCAACGTAGAATTATTTTTTTATCCAGACTATACTGACATTTTCTCAAAAATGCGGAAAAAATTTAATCTTAAAAAAAAATTCCTTAGTGAAGGAAAATTTCGTGGAAAAGCCGGAAAATCTGTTTTCTGAATAATGGAAAAATTTTGATAAAATTATTTTCTTGTTCATTGATTTATAATCTTTTATTTGTGAAATGTTGACGATGGACTTTTTTTTGTTTTTGAGTAATGCTCGAAAAACAATAGGCCCGTCACTCGTTTTGATACCAAAATAAAAAAATAAAAATCCGAAAAGTATCTTGGGACAAACTGAAATATTTTTGATTTCCCAGGCTTTTTATATAAGATGCGCTCATTTTCAAGCAAAAGATACAGTGACGATTGTAGTTATAGTGGTTTCACGCTGTACCGAAGTCGGTAAAT
This sequence comes from Aedes koreicus, assembly GCA_024533555.2. Lineage (NCBI taxonomy): Eukaryota > Metazoa > Arthropoda > Insecta > Diptera > Culicidae > Aedes > Aedes koreicus. The sequence continues at coordinate 889,916 of JAHHFK020000808.1, read as the reverse complement.
GGTTAATTTTCCCCCATTTTACCCTAAATGTGTGCAGAAAACTGAAAAACTCACATTTAGGGCATAATGGGGTAAAATTAACCATTTACCAACTCCGACACAGCATGAAACCAGCACTATTCGATTCCTTAGCTTTTTTCACGTTAGTTCCACCCCTCTTTAGACAACAATGTTTTAGTGGTGATTGTAGTTACAAGTGAAAAAACTAAAAAAAAAACTCATATTTTGAGTTGAGTGTGGCAAAATGAACTAATTCTCGACCACGCCACAGCACTTAACAAGCACCATTCAATTTCGCAGACCTTTCTACGAAATTTACACGCCTTTTTAGTAAGTTACACGCTTTTTTTCAATTTTCCAGACCTCAAGTAAGTAAGCTTTTAAATAAGTCCGATTACAGCCTCAATTATGCCCGTTATGTGCGTTGTGTCAGTTTGTCCTTGTTGTTGAAGGTACGATGAAAGAAAAAAACATTAATATCGTCTTAAAGTCGAGATTGTACAAACTGAACATTAACCTAACACACTTACTGGACCAGAATGGCCATTTTCATTTTTCGAAAAGTTTCAAAGGCTGGAGCGGCAATCGAACCCTCACTTCACGGCAATCGCTTGAACGACGGGAGACGCCGCTAACCGGTTGACCACGAAGGCTGCCCTAATAAATTTCGTATGGTTATTTTTCTTAACAATCTATTTGGGTATCATCCAAACCTTTAAAGAAATTGTTGGAGGATTTGTGATATCGTTCGTTTAAGGTATTTTTTTTATAAGGGTGGACTTACGGTACCATGCTTGCATGTAGTTGCCGGGGGTTTTAGAAAGTGACAAACAGCCGAAGCCGATTGCAAAAGCACTTTTACATACTAGGAGCAAGCACAAAGAAAACAAAAATGATAGAGAGAGAGAGCTAACACACACACTCTCATTTCTCTCTGAACACCTTTGTTGTTGAGCATAGGGGCCTCAAAAACATTCCAAAATTTTAGTTGCCACCCGTTAGGATTATTTATGACTGAATTTTCTATGTTTTCCGGTTCATTGGTCTTCATTTTGATCATTACTTTCTAACGTACATTTCGTGCATATTTCTATTAAAAAACCATATTTGGTTCATATTTGTTCGGTCCATTAATTTTTCCCCCGTTTTCCCCCTCAACCCTGCATAAATTTAGTTTTTGGATTTTTTTTAAGATACCTTCAAATGTGTGTGTGTATATATGTGCGTATGTACAATCCAACTCCCACTGTCCGGCAGTGCTTTTATGGAAGAGAAATGTCTGCAGTTATTATTAATATTGTTCTTATTCTAATCACAAACTGTACACATTTTTTTGCCCGGGAGTTGAAAGGTGGTAGCTCTGTTGGGATACTGTGACCCATTCCAGAATACCTGGTCACTCACGTCCATTCCGAGGTCACTTTAACGTACAACAAGCCCCGCATAAACATAATACTAACATCAAGTGGAAATTTTTGGATTATGTTCACACTTCCATTATCGCAGCATGTTCTGTTTTGATACTTACCTTACCTTACCAATCAGACTAAAGCCGGCGTGGCCTCTGCTGAACACAGAACTTGTTTCCATTGCAATCAGTCCATGGCTGTACCTCACCAGCCTCGCTGTCTGCGGAGGGTCCGCAGGTCACCTTCTACTTGATCGATCCACCTTGTTCGTTGCGCGCCTCTTCTTATTGTACCTGTCGGTTCGTTTTCGAGAACCATTTTCACAGGGCTGTCGTTCGACATTCTTACGACATGCCCAGCCCATCGTAGTCGACCGATTTTTGCGATGTGTACGATGGGAGGTTCTCCCAGCAACTGGTGCAATTCGTGGTTCATTCGCCTCTTCCACGTTCCGTCTTCCATCTGCACTCCACCGTAGATCGTACGCAGCATCTTCCGTTCAAAGACACCTCCACTAGCAATGTCCATGTTTAGTGGCCGTAGAGAACTACCGGTCTAATTAATGTCTTGTAGATGGTCAACTTTGTGGTTCGGCGAACTTTGTTCGATCTTAGCGTCCTTCGGAGTCCAAAGTAGGCACGATTGACAGCCAGAATGCGCCTTTGTATTTCTCTGCTAGTTTCGTTATCGTTGTGAGCCCAGATACACGAATTCGTCTACTACCTCTATTTCATCACCGTCGATCTGAACTCGTGCTAGGAGGCTAGCATTGTCTTCTCGTGAGCCTCTTCCTTTCATGTATTTTGTTTTCAAAACATTAATCACAAGCCCAATCCTACCAGCTACAGCCTTAAGTCTGATGTACGTTACCGCCATCGTCTCAAAGTTACGTGCTACGATATTAACGTCGTCGATGAAGCCAAAAAGTTGGACAGACTTCCTGAAGATTGTGCCATTCGTGTCTATCCCAGCTCTTCGAATCACACCCTCCAGTGCAATGTTAAACAACAAACACGACAATCCATCACCTTGCCGTAACCCTCTCCGAGATTCGAAGGGACTCGAGAGTGTCCCTGATACTCGGACGACACACATCACTCGATCCATCGTTGCTTTGATCAACCGCGTCAGTTTTTCCGGAAATCCATATTCGTGCATATTCTGTTTTGATAATGACTAGTATTACGTAGTATGAATTTAATGTTTGTTTCTAATTGCTTAGATCTCACCACTAATTTTCGTTGTTTCCTTGCTGGTCATGTTCCGTTAGTTCCATTTTTAGGTTTTTTCGTAGCTTCTCTCAATCAGCATCATTTTTCGAGATGGCATTTCAATTCGTGTTGCTAGGTCCAAAATACGTTGCAGTGGGTCCAACTTATGGGAATATGATGCTGTGCTTGAAATAGGGTCCCGGAGAGCTGAAACCGTTCCCTAACCTATCCGGTTTCCGAAAACTACACTAAAAAGCATTCCCTTGATTGCTTCTTCTTATGATGGCTGCATCAAGCCTGGTAAGTTCAAGGGACGTTTCAATTAATTCACGTAATTTGGATGTTTTCACTTTTGTTATTTTAATAGTGATTAGTTTACCACTATGCACGAAAAACAGTAAGAGGGAATGGATACATATACACGTTATTTTTTCTGATTTCTCATTACTCTTCAGTTTATTTTTACAAGCGAATAGAAAAACCGTGACAACACGCGGAAAAAAGAACTGTCCGCGGTTAAAGCTTCTTTTTAAGATACTTTTAAATGTATGACAAATAGAATACATATGTTTATTCATTATTCATTTTCCGGCTACGAAAATTAATTTTTGGGCCTACATTGGGCAACTCCTTCGGCCTACATCAGGTGCAGCGTGACACCTCCGTCCGACGGTAACCTGCTAATCGGAGAACTTCAATTAGGCCGCGCCGTTGGAGTTAGAACAAGATCTATATGTTTCCCTTAATCTTCAATTAATTTCCTGTCATCGTACGTAAGATTTTTGAAATGGGGGGCGACCCCGGTGTAGTGGTTAACATCCATACCTCTCACGCCTAAGTCACGAGTTCAAATCTCACCCGGACAAGTTACGAAAAACACCCAAAGAAGGTGTTTGAGTGACTACGACGGGAGATGAACCAGCCCGAGGCTGAAAATCTCGATAATACAGAAACAAAAAAAAAAGATTTTTTAAATATGTTGAAAAAAAAATTACAACGTTTTGAAACAAAAATCAGGTTATTAGGTTTTCAGACGCAAAAATGAACATAAAAGCTTGCCCCGAACAGCAATTTCTTTAGATAAAAAAACGACTACAATTTAAACCACGTTCAAATCGAATGAACCGTTTTTGATGTCCGGCAAACATGATTTCGAGATAATCGCGTTTGAAGTTTTGAGTCCAGTTTTTCATCAAATTTGTCTACATACTACCAGTCTACTATGCCGGGACCATAAAAATCCCTTCAACAACTCGTTCCTCGAGTTCTTGCCACTTCTTGGCCGCCAATATGCTCCTCCTAACCTCCCTCACGCTTTCCGACAACCGCGCTTCAGCACGATCAACGCGCTCGCTGTCGGCTTTTGCGCAAAAGGAATGGCCGGTCGTTCCGATGTCCAGCTGCAGCACTCTCATAACTTTGAGACTCCCGTTCAGTCCCTCGTTGAAATGGCAGGCCGCCAAATTTGAAGAAATTTCAACATCTTCCTTGCCGCTGTGAATAGTTTTTGAAAACATCGCCCAGATGCTAGCGTTGAAGCTTTCATTGACGTTTTGCGTATATCCGCCGAGACAACGTTCAAGCAAGTTATCGGGACTCACATCTTGATAGGCAGGAAGTATGGCTGTGCAAATTTCCTTTTTCATAGCTGGTTTGTGTTTGTAGTTGCTGAGCTTGCCGTTGAATTTTGCCTTCTGCCATGTGCACCAGGAATCCGCTCCTTCCGGGCAGCCGTCATATTGAGGTTCCTCATCCGTGGGTATCTGGTGGTGCAATGTTGCCATCAGTTCTCTCTTCATGTCTGCTGTCGATGCCGAATTCCTGCTGATAGCAAGTCCAAAATAGATGGTGAGCTCATCTATAAATTTTCCGGTCAATTTACCCTTACCGCTGAGTCTTTTGGTCTTCTTTACTTTCTTTCTTTAGCTGACAAATTCGGCTGCCAATTCGCTTTTGTACATGATCAACGCACTCCCTTTTTGCGAACGATTAAGTTTCCGTATGGCTTTGAATCCAGGATCCCCTTGAAGGTTTTAAAATCACCGTCTCCGATATACTGACTTTATTTTACACCGTGCAAATCGACCGATCTACGAAACATTTCAATGGTCGAATCCACTTCCATTTTCCCAGGAGCTCCTTCGTGGTTTTGTTGACAGCTGCTCTGGTGATTTTCGTACCATTCTTAAAATTCCGTGGACTTTACACTTTACGTCCAGGTCAAGAACCTGTCCAGTGTAGAAATACCCAGCAGAGACGTAAATGCCCTCTTCTTCCAAGAACCTCAACCAAAAAGCGTCAACACGCTGAAGTCGTTGTCCTCTTCAGATAGTTCCTTTTCTCTCTGTGCTGCTTTCTTCGTGATGATTTCTCGTCCGGCTGTGGAGGCTTTATGCATAGCGTAAATGACTTTGTAGTACGCGGTGTTCACAATGGGGTTCGGCAGGCACATAAAAGCGCAAAACTTTGCTAGCCCGCTGTATCGAATTCCGAGTAACCTAGTAACGAAGATGATACGATGTCGATAGCCTGCACTCAAAAAAATCGACACGTTACTTCCACGTGAAACGCACGTAATTTTCGTCCACTGGCAAAACCAGTAATAAACACGTGGAATTCACGTAAGAGCTACGTGATTTCCGCGTAAATTCACATTCTACGTGAAAATCACATAAATTTTACGTGATTTTCACGTACAATTCACTGGACACGTAATTTTCACCTGATTTTACTGAAGAAGATTTAGTTACGTGTTCAGGTGGAAGTTACGTGAAATTTCACGTGAAAACAACGTGTCGATTTTTTTGAGTGTGGCTATTAATTAACGAGTTGGAACTTATTTACTGCCAATTGCAAGTCACACAGCACACTGCAATTTTAAACCCCAGACCACGGATACCAGTTTCTTGAAATCTCACAACGGAGCCGCACTTTTTGCACACTATTAAATGTCAAAACTTTCATTCACGATGATCTCGCCATCTTTCTAAGCTTTTTGGCCAATGTAGAAACACCGTCCACATCACCTTCCAAGAAATATCTAATAATACGAGTAATTATTTAGTTGTTTACAAGGGGATACACCCGTATGAATAGTAGTATTGGGGTTTTGTATTTGCCACCTGATCGTCGAGACGATGTAAACCTCATTCGGCAACATGTTGATTCCATTGGTTCCGTGCTATCGTTCTTAAAACCTAATGATATAGCTCTCCAGTTCGGGGACTATAACCATCCGGAGTTGCAATGGGTTATATCGGAGGACGGCTCCTCTCTTGACATCGACAAAAGCAGATCGCGGTTGACTACATCTGGTTGTGCACTGTATGATGCATTCTGTTTCCATGGTTTGACACAAGTAAATGGCCGAAATCGTTCCATTATGCTTTAAGGTAATTGAGGAAATCCTTAAGTTTCGACGGGTTGACTACAATGTGTTAAATGAAGCATTATCATCGATTCATTGGCAGTTTTTAGACTCACAACGGGATTTGGAGGATGTTGTCGATATGTTCAAAGCAGAGATACGGCAAGTTGTTGAAGCACATGTCCCTCTTCAACGAACCCCAACTAAGCCGGCTTGGGGTAATAGGCATCTCCAGAAACTGAAGCGTCACAGACGAGCTGCTCTCCGAAAATATAATCAACACCGCTCGAACACGTCGAGGCGTCGGTTTGTGCTAGCTAGCAATGAATATAAGCGATATAATCGCATCCTGTACGGGCGCTATATAGATCGTACCCAAACAAGTTTGCGTAGGAATCCTAGGAAGTTCTGGTCTTTTGTCCGCTCAAAACGTAAAGAAGATGGATTGCCAAGCTCTATGTATTTTGTGGACTATTCTGCTAATACAGCCTCTTCCAAATGCGAGCTTTTTGCCGAGCAGTTTAAAAGTGCGTTCTCTCCTAGAATCGCCACACCGCAACACATCGATGCTGCCTTACGTGACACTCCGTTAGATAGCTTTGACTTTGGAATGTTTGAGATTACTGCTGAACATGTTCGTGATGCTATGGTTATTCGCAATTTAAAGCATTCTGCTTGTCCCGATCGGACGGACTGTTGGAGCCTTTAGTCAAGCTGTTCAATCTTTCATTGCAATATGGAACGTTCCCTGCTAGATGGAAAATCTCGAGTCTCACGCTGATTCACAAAAAAACAAATGCAACATTGCAAATTACCTGCGGAATAACGTCGTTAAGTGCCTGCTCTAAAATATTTGAGATAGTTGTGAAAAACGCACTCTTCGCATCCTGTAAGAATTACATATCTTGTGACCAGCATGGATTCTACCCGAAAAGATCTGTCGCAACTAATTTAACCCAGTTTGCTTCCCTGTGTAGTCGCTCGATGGACGCTGGCCTGCAAGTGGATGCTGTGTATACTGATTTTAAAGCCGCCTTTGATCGTGTGAACCATGATATTCTTCTTCATAAGCTAGAGAAAATGGGAGTATCTGCAGCCTTTGCGAGATGGTTCAAATCATATCTTACTGACAGTTCTGTATGCGTTAGGATTGGGACGTCGCAGTCCGAACCTTTCACTGCATGCTCTGGTGTGCCACAAGGAAGCAAACTTGATCCGATATTGTTCTCACTCTTTATTAACGACGTTGCGACTATTCTGCCACCTGGTACGCGGCTCTTCTTTGCGGACGAAAATCATGAAAATATTCATGATAATATCATGTCTCGAGGATTGCCAGAAGATGCAGCATTTGCTGGATTTATTTGACGATTGGAGCAACCGAAACCTTTTAACCTTGTGCGTTGCTAAATGTAATATCATTACGTTTTGAAGAAAACTTCAGCCAATCAATTTTCGCTACAGTTTGTCTGGTCAAACCCTTGAACGCGTTTGCAAAGTCAAAGATTTGGGCGTAATACTGGATAGCGGACTTACGTTTCGGATGCATTACGAGGATGTAATTTCTAGGGCGAACAAGCACCTGAGGTTCATCTTCAAAATTGCCGACGGATTTTGAGACTCGAAATCTCTGTACTGCGCACTAGTACGTTCGATCCTGGAATCTGCTGTTGTTGTCTGGGGCCCGTATAGCAGTATTTGGATCGACCGCATAGAGGTAGTTCAAAAAAGATTCGTTCTTCCCTGGAGTGACGCGGTAAACTTGCCACCTTATGAGCACCGTTGCATGTTGCTGGGAATCGAAACATTGGATAAAAGGCGTTTTTATGCTCAAATATCTTTTGTGGCAAAGGTGCTGACTAATGAAATCGATTCTCCTGCCATTCTCTCTGATCTCAGCCTGTATGCACCAGAAAGGCATCTCAGAAGACGTAACTTTCTTCATCTTGAGTCGAGAAATAGTCGCTATGGACAACACGATCCGGTAAGATTGTTGTCGTCACGATTTAACGAGGTTGCTGAACTATTCGACTTCAACGAGCCTGCCAGCGCATTTCTACATCGCCAAAGAAACGTGTTACGTAGAGTTTAAGTTTTTTGTTGTTTTAGTTAATTTTATTCATTAAGACCCCAATTGGTCAGATGGATGTTTACAAATATACAAATACAAATACAAATACAAATACAAATAAAAACCGTCAATATTAGGTGGACGGCAGCCTTTATAGAACTGCGTTGTGGCCGGAACTGATTATCCTTCGACCTTTTCTGCCTTAGTTTTAGCCGTTTATTTGTCATTTGTGCCGGAAAACTACCTGCGTGCCCGAGAAATGTGTTTATCAATTGACAAGTTAATACCGAGTTAAACTAAAAATATCGTCCGTTCCGTCGACAATGGTCGAGCTTTCCGGGCGCTCGCCGGAGCGCTGCGACACTGCTTCGCTTCTCGGCCTGTTACTTTGGAACGGAGTGTCTCATAAACTTCGGGTGAAGTTTACAATAAAGAAGACGCTCCCAAAAAAATATTTAAGTAAAAAAAAAATTTTTTTTTTTAACTTGCAGAGTGTGCTACCCCCTTAAATTTTCTGTACATTCGTAATTTTTTTTACAGTGATGTGGAACCACAACGATTTATAGTATCTATCGGTAGTTTTTTTTTTTTTTTTAATTTTCGGTAGTTTTCTGTAAATTGCAGAAATTCAGTAGTTTTGATTGTTGAAATTTAGTTAAACGTCATATTTTACCAAATGTTCGGAGAATTTCGGTTTTACAGATCGACTTCAAAAAAAGAAGAACCGTTCATAATTTTGGAAGTTTGGAGTGTAGTTTTTTAACTTCCTCAGCTAACCTCAAATAAAAGGGCCAAAAACGAGTTGGGTGGATCGATAGGCAACATCACTTATACGTATACAAGGATATAAAAATCTCTTCCAACAACAAGATTGAACAATTGGTCAAAAGAGCGAGCTATCTAACATTAGGATGCCCCAATGGGTGGGGAGAAGAGCCTGCCCTCTATTCACAAACTGTTAGCAATGAAGATTTAGCATTCCCACTATTTCCATCCAGATTGCTACAATCGGGTGCCCTGATGATCCCTCCCATTTCCCTGTATTAGCATTAATTGTTTATATTATTATGTTTATATTTATATAAGAGAAAAGTACTACGGCATCCGAATCCCAAGTAAAAATTTTAATTTGTAAAAGCGTTTATCCAAATTCACTGTTGAGCTTAATGCTTATCAACCGTCATTTTATTTTGAATCAAAACTGCTTTTCAACCTTTGTTTACTCAAAATTGGAGAATGTATTCAACATCCACTGCTTCGAAAAGTTTGTTCAACAATTCTCATTTGTATTTATTACACCTCTAACATTATTTAACAATTGGTATAACCGTTGTAAAGCATAAACTCAACTCTTGTAGCACTTGACAAATGAAACAGTTGAACAAATTATGTATCAACCATTGTGGAGCTTCACTTTATCTCTTAAACAAAAACAATGTTTAGATTTAATGAAATTAACTTTCAGAGACCATAATTATTTAACGAAAAACTGTACTATAGCCATTGCTGTTCATGTGACCTGATTTTGGTTTTGCTTAACAATCCACCATTGTGGATTGTTACAATAATTTTATTCAGGAGTTTAATCTAACGTTATTATTGACACCAAAATGTATTGGGCAAACTTTGAAAGGACGTTTTTTTTTTTTTGTTTTTATTTGTTCTTGGCAGTCGTAAGTATAGTTGATTTATTACTTGTTGCATTTATATTTCTTCATTTTTTTGGAAAGAACTTTTTTAAATACAGTACCCAAATTTGACTTTGCTCGATCCCAGACTTGAACTTGCGATCCTTGGATTGAAGGCTGCCTCATTCTCCATCTTCTCCATCCTTGGTTATACATTTGACACAATTAATGGCCGTATTTAAATCTTGAGTCTCTAATTTGTATGAAACTGTTTAACAATCGTTAGTTAACAGTCACATACACAGAACTTTGACTATGAGTCAATATAGTTTTATAACTGCTCTATAAACGTTCCATAACATTTTAAAAAACGATTGTTTTACATGACTGATTAAGCGTTGCACAATTTCCGAATAAATGTCTTAATGTCTTAATTTATATCTTGTAACACTGTCTTATACCAACACATTTATTGTTGGGTCATCATTTCAACGAATTTTACTGTACTTAAGATGAACAAGGGTTTGTTTGTAATCAGCCAGTATTTCATTATTTAAATCGTGTGACTGAGGCTTATACAACGGTTTTTAAGCGTCAATTACTTTTGATGTTGTACAAATCCATTTTTAGGTTCTAATTTGACTGCTTCGGGAGCGCAATAAACATCCCAGATATCGTAGTATAGCTGAACAATACGTCTAATGATGATTGTTCAAACGTTTTTCAATAATTAGATCTAGCAGTTATTTAATAATAACGATTTTAGAGTTAGATGCTTTTATTCCATGTTTTTTTAACTTTCCCTGATGATTGAGCAGTACAGTAATAAAAAATATAGTGCAACTTATAAAACATCTTTTTTACCCAAATGCAAGTTATCATTTAAAAACTTTTTGTTCTGTTTCAAGAATTGTTATTCCTAAAAACAAAACGACTACAGTTTTCTTCAGCTCGGGAAGCTATATTTACACATTTCATCAACATGAGAGTTTGTTAATCGCTTTGAATTGTTTGTTGGGTGAAGTTTATATCACGCTTGTTAAGCGTCAATTTCTTTTATTACAAATCCATTTAATGTTGGTTAAATTCTATTTTAGGTTTAAGTTTGCCTTCTTTGGGAGCGCAATAAACGTCCCAGTTATATTGTTGTGTAGCTGAATAATGCATCTAGTAATGATTTTTTAAACGTTTTTCAATAATTATATCTAGCTTTTATATAACGGTAACGATTTTGGTGTTACATACTTTTATTCCATCTTTTTTTGAGCTGTTCTCCGATGATTGAATTGAAGAGTAATAAAAAAAGTACAGCTCATAAAACATGTTTTTCAACCATATGCAAGTAATCATTTAAAAAGCACACAAAATATACAAAAGAGATGGTAACAGCAATAACCTGGCAAACTACTTGAGTATTTGCGATGAACTGAATCTAACCATAAAAAATGCATTTGATGAGCACTATTCAAAAACTGAACTTGAAATTAAGTCTTGTCCAAAACAAAATTTTCAATTATGTTAAAACTACATTGAAATCTGACAATTTCCCATCTAGAATGCATCTTAACTCAAATGTTGGTAATAACGCGGAAGAAATTTTCAATCTATTTGCAACATTCTTTCAAAAAATATATACCACATTTGCTGAACAAGATCGCAATTATGAATATTTCGATTTCTTCCCATTTGCCATTTTATCTTGCATTCCTAAACTTTTTGAAGCAATTATTAATGAAAAATTGTTCACTCAAATCAAAAACAGAATGACTACCAAGCAACATGGATTCTTCAAAGGACGATCAACTAGCACAAATTTACTGGAATTCGTTAACTACTCTCTGATAGCAATGGACTATGGTAACCATGTAGAAGCCCTTTATACAGACTTCAGCAAGGCTTTTGATCGCCTTGACATACCTATGCTTCTTTTTAAATTGCGAAAAATGGGGATCGAGCCAGGAATTCTCAAATGGATCGAATCCTATCTTACTAACCGTCAACAAATAGTTAGATTCAAAAGGAAGAAATCAAACCCTATTCATGTCACCTATGGAGTCCCCCAAGGCTCTCATTTAGGCCCCCTCTTATTTATTTTGTTTGTAAATGACGTTTCCTTTATTCTCAAAAAACATTAAATTTCTTGTTTATGCTGATGACATGAAACTATTTTTAGAAATAAGAAATAAAGAAGATATCATGACATTACAGAAGGAAATAAATGTTTTCTATGTCTGGTGTAACAAAAGTCTTTTGCAGCTGAACGTAAAAAAAATTTAATTCGATAACTTTTAGTAGGAAACGAAGCCCCCCAGACGTAACTATTAATTTAGGGACTCAGCCAGTTGAAAAGTGAAAAAGAGTAAAGGACTTAGGGGTAATCTTGGATTTCAAACACATATTCATTGAACATTACAATACTATCATCAACAGAGCAAATAATATGCTTGGATTTATAAAACGTTTTTGTTACAATTTTCATGACCCGTGCACAATAAAAACATTGTACATTGCATATGTGAGGTCAATACTGGAATATTGCAGCATAGTTTGGTCACCCTTTTCAGTCATACAAGAAGAACGAATAGAATCGGTACAGAAGCAGTTTTTACAGTTTGCGCTTTGTAAATTAGGTTGGACAAGGTTACCTCTTCCATCTTATGAAGCACGTTGTATGCTTATCAGCATCCAATCATTAGAGGAGCGCCGTGAATTTGCGTTAGTTTCATTCGTAAATGATATTGTTGCGCAACGCGTTAACTCAGAAGAACTTTTATCAAAACTAATTTTTTACATTCCGCCCCGGCAATTACGAAATAGAAATATATTTACAACAAGCCATCATCGCAAAAATAACGCCAAATTTGGACCTCTTAATCAGATGATGGCAACTTACAATAAGAGAAAATGTTGACTTCACTATGACTAAAACAAAATTGAAGCAATACTTCAATGTACTTAGATAACCTAAACATTAAAAATATAAACTTGATAGGTTAGTTTTTTAAGGCGTACTATATATTTAAGAAGTGAGACATAAAATGTAAATATCATTGTAACAAAACGGTCAACTACTCTGGTTGACGACAAATAAAATATATAAATAAAAAATAAATATATATAAAATATATAAGAAAAGTAAGGATGCTAAAGAGGAAGACTGAGGGAAAAGTGGCTACATCACTGCGTGCGCTTGGCCGGGAGGTCGGCTCAACCGGCCAAACAGTGAAAAAGTACCTGGCGAACAGGAACATACATGTCAGGAAGCGGAAGTCACGTCCACCGTTATCGAAACTGCAGGCAATGACGCAGTGGCAGCGGCTGAATAAGATGGTTAACTCGATTTTACCGGCGAATCGCGATGTGGCGGTGGTGATGGAAGACGAGACCAATCTCACCCTGGATGGCAACGACTGGCAGGGCACTTCGTATTTTACTTCCCCCACGAAAGAAGTGAGCTCAGAGGTGAAGTTCATTTCACACACCAAGTTCCCCAAGAAGGTGCTGCTGTGGCTGACAATCAGCGAGAAGGGGATGTCAAAGCCGCTCTTCTTTCGCTCCGGACTGGCCGTGAACGGGGAAATTTATAGTACGAAATGCCTGCCGGAAGTTGCGTCGTGCATCAAGAAATACCATAAGGGCAAAGACGCGGTGTTCTGGCCGGATCTGGCGTCGGCCCACTACTCGAAGCGATCGTTGGAGGAGATGAAGCGGCTGAATATCGATGTGGTAGCTAGGTCGGCGAACCCGCCCAACGTCTCCCAGCTGCGTCCCATCGAGAATTTCTGGGCCAACCTGAAGCGAAAGATCTACTTCAACCATTTGAGGAGGAATTGATAAATAAAACGAAGAAAGAACTCAAAAACATGCCTACACGCATGTTTTCGTCCGCCATGGCAAATGTTCCGGTTAACTGATTTTTTTTTTTGCAAGTAAGCTTAAATAATTACCTTCCATGGGAAATTTATCAAAAGCAATTACCGTCAGGTCACCATTCACCGTGAATTAAAGGCAATATGGCGAGACTTAAGGGTCTTTCTTTTCACTAAATTCAACCACAGTCATGAGTGTATCGCTAAATACATTCATTTTTTATAATGATTCAAGTAAAAATCATAAACTACTGTTATCTGAACTTAGGAAATTGTTGTGAATCATTTTATAAGGTACATTAGGGTCTTCTATCACCGTGGTAGGGCACCATTCACCGTGGGGGTAGGGACCCATTTATCGTGCATCTAGTATTTTCATTCAATTCCGGCAAAATAGCATCTTAATCATCAAACAACGTGTGTAACTCATTGTTATATTCAGTTCAAACATCAAAAGTGCAATCTTTGAACGATTTCCTTATCAAATCAAATCAAATTCATATCGATATAAAAAAAAGGAAATTCTCAGTTATAAAACGGTTTTGAAACATAGTTCCGCTTCTTCTTTGCCTTTGAAGCCTTCGTCAGAGAATCAGCTATTTTTCTTTTCTTATCCTTTTCCTGCCTCTTCACCATTGCTTCAGTTTGCTTGACGGTGCGTTTCTGCTCACGTTCCTTCCACTTTAGCTCCTTCGCTTCCTGAACTACTTCCTTCTCTAGTTCTTTTGCTTCCATAAACTCAACGAATGCTTTGCTTGTGGCGACCGATGGAGGATGAATGATTTTTCGTTTTTCTTTTGCTGGACCAGGGATTTTAGAAGTTCGAACGGAGAAGGATTTATGAAACGCCTCATCTTCTGAATCTGGTAACGGATCTCCATGTTCGATTAGCGGCAAGCCTGATGTACTACTTTCGTTCTCGATTGTGGAATCAGCAACTGTTTAAGAAGAGCAGTAGAATTATATTAAAGAAAATCAATTTTTAATTTAACACAACAATCGTTTACCATTTGCAGCAGAGCTAACAGCATCTCCGCATTCAATTGTGGCAGGGTCCTTAGGATGAGGAGCAGGTACTGTAGTAGCTGGACAATCTTTCTTCATTCCTCGCCATAAATAGAACAGGTTGGTATCTGCAACGTTTCCCTTCCAAATCAAATCTTTCTCCACCTTCTGAAACTCAGCGAACTGCCTAACCGTCAAGCGCCCTTCAAGTGCTTCCAACAACTTGATCTCCTCAGGTTCCAGAGGTTCAGATCCAGCGATTTCCGCATTTGAAGCCGCAGATTCATGGCCAGCACTAGATGGCAGAGACTTATAGACTTATAGACTTATCTTATGAGGAGGAATTGATAAATAAAACGAAGAAAGAACTCAAAAACATACCTACACGCATGTTTTCGTCCGCCATGGCAAATGTTCCGGTTAACTGCCGGAAGGCCGCTCGCAAGGGCGTAGATTTTTTTTTGCAAGGAAGCTTTAATAATTACCTTCCATGGGAAATTTACCAAAAGCAATTATCTGTTTTAGCTTTTTTTTATCACCATCCGAAAAAAGTCCAGTTTTTAATGCAAACGTTATGTTACTAAGGTAATTATACAAAAAAGCGAGTAGGTAAATACAGTGCAAAAACTAATAAAGGTGATATTACCACAATGGAACTGACTTTTAGCTTCGGGTCTTGACAAAGAATCCCAACTGAGCCCTTGCGGCACGTCAAGCCAGTTCAGCGCAAGGGTCAGTTTACGTGAATAGGGTGTTGTACCAAAATTGAACTGGTCCGGTAAGTTCATGAATTGTTGTGAATCTTCTCTTATGGAAAATCTGATACTGATTTGAATTAAGTATGCCAAAAGATTGCGAAAAAGGCATCAAAATTTATGCAAATTCTGTAAAGATTTGACTATAATGAGCCATATTACAGCGAACATAAAATCGACTCGTTTTTAATGGCCCATGCACATCCGTGATGACTATAGAGCCATAGTATGTTTACTAAATGCATACAATATTACTCTGATGATCAACAAATCAAATTTGTTTTTAAATTATACGATTAAAACAGCACAATTACCAAAACTAATTAAACTATATTATACAGCCGCTGGCACGGTGTATTGGATCAGTAAAAAAATTTCTCTATCATTGCTGTTCAACGTATCCCGTACACATCAAATCGATTTAAGTTTTTCCCTCCATTCGGAATTTTCTACATTTTTTTTATACACACACAACCGGACGAGCCTGCGAGTACCGAGTCGACCACAAGCTGACAGACACCGCATATATGCCGTTCTTTTTTATAGAGCTCTGTTCGTTCTCGCTGTTTTTATTCTACAGGACATTTTCGACATCTCGTCCATGTACACATCGGCAAAAAACGTATTATTCCATTGACACACGGCCACTTCGAGGTGAACAAAATACTCCACTGGGATCAGACCAACAATTTTGTGTGGGTATTTTGCAACTGTATTCTGCCAGAAGGATTATCATTATAGGTTTTTTTTTTATTTTCATTTTCCCTCAGTTATTATCTGGGCATCCCCGAACACTCGCCCGGACAGCAACATCTGTATCGTGCCTCATCACTGCCACCAAAACAAGGCACACCACCACGTGCCCCTCGATGCCTAACATGCAGCCATCAGCATAGTGGCCATGCTCACGTGACCAAAGTGAAAGCTTCCAACAAAGTGCAACAACAGTGGAATGACGATTGGGAAGAAGAGCATGGTGACGAAGAGGAAGAGGAAGAGTATATTGAAATTCCTGTCACAACTCCATCACCGAAGAAGAAACGACAACCCACAGAGGAACCCCAAAGCCCACCAACACCATGTCAATTTTTTACAGCAACTTTTGCGCCCTACAGTAACGAGTTCGCTCTGATCGAGTGTCTTGGACCGGTGGTGCCATTCAGTGCCATCTATCGAATTTTGATAGATCCAACCAAGAGCCCAACGCAGGTCTTGTTCTTTTTGCAAAACAACACTGCACTAGCAGAGAGGATATCAAAAGTGGCACTTCCACAGGTGAAATCATTCCCGGTGATGATTTCCGGAGGATATCACGCCCAGGTTCGTCTGTTCCTACCGCCTGGGTTGCGGGAGGATGAAATCACGCAGTACCCGATGGTCGTACATGTGTAAGTGTCAGCCAATTGCAATGAAACGGGGATAATCTCACACGGTGATTTTGTATCAATTTTCATTTCAGCTACTCAGCTCCGGGAACACAGCTCGTGACGGACAAGTGGCGCATCGATTGGAACACCTATCTGGCTGGAACGAAAGACTACATCGTTACTCAAATCGACGGGCGGGGTTCTAGTGGTCAGGGCTATCAACTTCTTCATGAGGTGTACCGCAGACTCGGTACGGTAGAAGTCTCCGATCAACTAGAGGTCGCTGAGTATCTGCGGGACAGTTTGCACTTTGTTGATAAACGACGTGTGGGCATTTGGGGCTGGAGCTACGGTGGCTATACAGCGGCTCTAGCAATGGCCAGCCCAACCCCACTGTTTCAGTGTGGCATCAGTGTTGCGCCCGTTACTAATTGGAAACTTTACGGTAGGTTAGCGCGCGGAAATTCCCCATAGAGTGCCTGTCTACCATAGCGTAATTAATTCCAACTGTAACATATATATATATATATATTCATTCTATCCACCCTAGACTCGACATACACGGAGCGCTACATGGGTCTACCGAACGTGACCGACAATTACAAGGGCTACGAGGATAGCGATTTATCAAAACACGCTGAAAAGCTGCGTGATAAGCAATTTCTTATGGTGAGTCCATTACCGAGCTATTCATCGCCTAAGCACACTTTTACACATACACGCACGTACGCCCGGCCGCCCCCAGCTACCACCAACTGAGGCTGAGTGGCCACACTTTGCTGAACGAAATCTTCCCCTCCTATTTGGAAAAAAAAATATCCACAATTCGTCCGTGGTTAGAAAAAACCACACTGCCCATGTTGACAAGGGATGAATTTTTGCTTCCCACTTTTGTCGGCTATCGGTTACATCCTACAATCAGTGAAGATTAGATTGGTTTTGTGATTAAAATTCATTGTCTTGTTTTTATTCTAACATTGATTGAACATAACCAAATAATATGACGGTTTTTTATCATACCTTTTTATTTTCCGAGATCAGTCCGTTATATATTCAAACGCAACCAATGACTAAGCACACTCTTGGGACCGTATCCAACCGTGAAAAACCTCCCTTCACCGAACAGGGAATATTAAGTCATAAATCATTTAATTATTCACCCCTGTGGGGGTTGGTTAGCCGAAAATCCCTCGGACGAAAAAAGTGCTGCCCTTTGCTTCCCATCTCCGATGGCAATCAAACCTCTGACCTTAAATGCGTGCGTGTTTGTGTAGGGACTGCCCGAAAACATTTAAGAAGGGATACGAGTGCTGCCAAGAAACACGTTAGAAATTAAATTATATCTCTTCCTTTTCCGTTTCATCGTAAAAAGGTTCATGGCACTGCGGACGATAATGTACACTTCCAGCAGACGATGATTTTCTCGAAGGAACTATCAGCGAAGGGTGCCCTGTATAAGCAACTGATCTACCCAGACGAGGGTCACAACCTGGTCGGTGTGAAAAAGCATCTCTATCGATCAATGACCATTTTCTTCGAGGAGTGCTTTCGAAAGCTGGTGCGTAACTTTATAGGAGTTTTTTTTTTTTTCAAAATATGTTCAAGTCATTTGCATTAATTATTTTATTTTTTTTTCTACTCAGGTGCCTCAAGACGTCAAAGCAGGTCTCGGCAACGGTGGCTCGAGTGATTAATATTTGCTCGACTACTTCGGTAACACTGACTCAGCTTCAAGTTTCATGTAAAAGTTTCTTCCTACTTCTTCGATCGACTTAGAACTCTCAGCAGTTACGCAGTATAGCAACATCAACTTTCGAGTTCTGATGGTAGCCGTTTCTTCATAATAACCACGGTTCCGTGGCATTAAACGTTTGGACAAGCGGCAGCGGATAAACCATGGGAACCGTGGAGTAGTGTTTTTACAGACGTTATCTTAAATGACGAGTCGGTAGACCAGAAACAAAAACTCATCCTCTAGAGGAAAATCAGCGTTGAGAGAAAATGCAAAGAAAACGTAGGAAACTTTATCAGTAAACTTGTAGCCGTTTTGAATATTGAATTCAAAGATAGTCACGTAGTGTTACCAGAAGTAAACATCTCTAGATTAATAACACAAAGCAATTACTATTGAGCAGCATGCAAAGTAAAAAGAAAATCAAGAACAAACCATGGTTGTGACAAACTCGGAAAGGATTACGCGGAAATCAATCCGCCTCGGTTCATCCTCGCTAAGGTGAATATCGATCTGATGGCAATGTACAGATAGAAAAAAAAAATCGTTCATACGATGATTGCTCAAATCAATGGCAGAAAATGGATGGTGGTGTTTGATACTGAAGATAATTGGCACTAAATTTGGCGCTTTATCAGTTAGAATGATAAGAGTTTGTTTATGATTTTAGGTGCTCAAAATTTTAGACATTCGCTAGGTGAAAGATCTTCAACTAAAATTCGCTAGCTGAAACAAAATGTCAGATTAAAACCTTTTAACATCATCGTTTTTGGATACATTAAACGACTGATTTGACAAATGGATTGTATTTTTGATAGTATGGGAGAAGGTTTCGTAGTTGGCGAACAGTGATTCGTGAAGTGTACATACCATAAAAAAAATCGTCTAATCTCGTACTGCCCAGAACCAAAGAAAAATAACGGAAAGTTTAAAGGTCCTGCGACCAAACGTGAAAGGTACCTGTACTACTTGCTTTTAGGAATCACATAAGCAAGTAAATAGACCTACCGCTTGTAACCCACTGCAATTATAGGATCATCTAGCCGAAATTTGAATAAAATTTTATACCTGTGATACTTCTAAATTCTAAAAAATAAACGAGAAATTTCAAGGTTCAAGAGATTAACCTTTGGCCTAACGATAGACTTATCTATTAAGAAAAGGACTGCCTCAGAAAGTATGGAAGCACTCAGTTTTCAGTAAAAATACTACACAAGTGTTGGAAATTCAATTTTTATTGGAAATACTGTTAACATTAGAGTAGCACATCAGGTTTTCTCAATATTTCCAATCTAGCGATTGCACCTTATTGCGAACGTTCTTCATATGATTCATCACAGACTTCTTAGCGACAAGTTTTGACACTTCCTTCCAATCTTTTTCAAACTGTGTAATGGTACAGGGATGTACAGGGTGAGGAAATATTATCCGTGTTCACTTTATCAGTCATTACTTTATTAATCGTTGATTGAATAATAATGTATTTATGGAAAATTTAGATACACTAACAAAGATAGTAATATTTACATTGATGTCTCAAAATATCCTCCTCTAGGTAGTACACACGCCGTCAATGGCTTAGGTAAATCATCGACGATGGACGTTAGTTCCTCCATAGATAGGCTTCGGTTAGACTGGCTTTTAAATAATCCAATGATATGTGTGGCTTAGTGGCTCTGGATTCAAGAATGGACCAGTCGGAGTAATCTATTGGATTCAGGTCAGAAGAGTTGGAGGGCCATTCATCTTTGGTCAAATATATCGGGAAAAGCATGTTACAGAGTTTCAGCGTCCTTTTTGATCCATGTGATGGTGCCCAATCGTGTTGAATCGTTCATTTGTTCTTACTTGACGCTTTTCTCAATGAATATTAATGGGGACTTACATGAAGCAGTAATTCCCGCCCAAACCGTCCACGAAGCTTGATGTTGTGATCTGGCTATATTCATGCGGTTAGAGCAACCCTTTGGCAAAAGCTGGCGATCGTTTGGTGCTTGTGGTATTCACAGTGAAAATTTTCTCATCGGTGAATAAAATTGTACGATGACGTTTATTATAGAAGTACTTCAACAAAATCTTTGCTTTCCGGTATCGTTTATCTTCTATCCAATCATTTAGGTAGTGGTTCTTTGAAAACTTATAAGAACGTAAGTTTCAATCCTCATAAAGAATAGTTCGTACTAATTTGGGGTCGATTTTCAGTGATTTTGCCATTTTTCGGAATGACCGTCTAGAATTTCGATTAACCCTTTGACGAAGTATACTTCCAATTTGAGGGGTGCTCGCAGTTCTTTTTCTGCCGCTTTCTGAACGATCCTACAAATTTCCTAGCTCATTGTATCGTTTTATAGCAGATCGAACTGTTTGTATTGGCATTTTCAATGTCCTAGCGATAAACACAGGAGGGTTTCCTTTCTTATACAGCTCAATCACCACACTTCGTAATGGGTTTGGCTACATTGTGACACAATACGTGAACGAATTAAAATGAAACGTTGTGCTTTTGTTTGTGTTGAACCAAGGTAACGCCATAGCTGTGCTTGTTTCAGCATCTGTCAAATCCGAGCTATACACTGCGCAAAAAAAACGGATAGTATTTCCTCATCCTGTAATGTCAGCCTAGCTCCTTCATTCGACCTATGTATCAAATGTGTCATCAATCCAGCGATGATCGGAATATACATGTTGGCATCATGATGATCAATTTATTTTTCAGTAGTTGAGACATAATTCATCAATTTAAAGTTATATACTGCTGTTATATTTTGGATTTAATTAACTTCTTAATCACCATGGCATCACTGGCTAAGTTGAACATGTTATCTTGATAATCTCCAAATGACCTAAATTTGGCTAAATTGAACCGAAATTGTTAGTGGCACATCCTAGATATACAAAAAATGTCAAACGTTATAAATCAACTATTCACATAGAACATGAACAACGTTTTCACAAGAAACCCGGAGACCCAATTTTAGGAACCTATGTTTCCAACTACAGGCTAATTTATTTATTACATGGTTAAATGTTGATATTGATAACGTTTTCAATGGAAATGTATGAGTATAACATTGTAATTTTTTAAAAGAGCTTATCCAAACCAAAACCTAAGCCAAACCTTACATAGCATGAATTTCAATGTATTGAAATGGAATGGCTAAATAGAGCATATGTGAAAATCATTTAGACGTGATAAAGTAGTTTTATTTCCATTTGTATTGTGAAGTTTGGTGCTGAGTATAGCGAATATAACATAAAAGAGAATGCCTAAAGAGATAATAAAAATAAACTTTCTGACGATTGTTTTGAACAAGAATCTTTAATTATGCGACATAGTGGCATGCATGCATAAACCCAACATGGTTCTATAGGCCGACATGACATCCATTCCCGGCGGAATTTTTTGACTTAATAAAGTTAGTTAGTAAACTTTCCATGGTTTAGAACAGCGAACGTCTTATTAAGCATCGCTAAGCAAAGGTATTACTACAGGGTGTACGGAATCGAATTGCCAAACTGACCCATTCAACCGATTGTATTCAAACTTCCAGAGAATAAAACAAAACATATTATTTAACTTTCCCCATGTTCGCGTTATTCAATTTCTTTACCATTCTCAATTTCACGAACCATCCTTTTAAATTGACCTCCCTAGCCTTGTATCACTACAGAACATCTTTTGATTAATGACTTAAACCTAAATTTGTCCAGAAAAGCGTAGGACCATCGTGTGGCCTCAGAAGGGGAATTAAATGCTTTTGGAGGCATTCCTTTAGGTATACCTGCCTATTGACCATCCCGGTTGTCACGAATATGGTGCTCCGCTTTTCACACGAGCATTACTTCCCAAATTATGTTTTTTTTTTTTTTTTAATCTTTATTTTACGTCGGCCTATTTCCTCACATGGTGACAATCACCGACGCCAGGAAGACGACTCCACCACCTGGACCCTACCTAACGACTCATGAATATGAACCGGGACCAACGGCTTTACTTCCCTTCCGAAGGAAGACGTGACCAGATTTTTTCGCCTCAGAAAAACCACCGACGTCGACTGGGATTGAACCCAGACCCACTGGGGTGCCAAGTAGCAGTCACGCTTTACCACTACACCACCGACGCCGGCATCCCAAATTATGTATATTTTGGCAAATTTTAACATTTTCTGCTTCCTAACGTCTTCAAGAACATCGAATTTATGATAAGCAGTAAAGAACAGGAGCCTCGGAAATTGCCAGATGTCTGCTTTTACATAAGTCTCGTCATCCTTTTTTGAGACAATGTGGTTTGGCCAACAGCTTGCCGTTCATCGCGGTTCAACGCCTTATGAACTTTGTACGTGTATAGTCCTTCAAGTTTTTTCACGTCTTGCACGACTATTTCGCTTAAATGCAGTTTTTTGGCCACTTCTTAAATTGAACTGTTTGGATTCCTCTTGAAATCTTTCACTACCCTCTTGTGATCCTTTACACTATACGGAGATCTATTTTGGCCACATTTCTTCTTCCAATCGATGGTCAAACGTTCGTTGTACCGGTTTGAAATACAAGTTATCGTAGATTGTTCCATTCCCAGCTTCTTGCTGATTGCATGATGAGAGAGATCCGGATTTTCATGCTGAGTCAAGTTTCCTAAGACGTGCTTTCGTCAATGCCCAAAATTCTTGAATTGGGTCTTCAGTTCATTTCTTTACTATTCTACCGTTGCTTTCGCGTAATGGCAAGACGCAAGATCTGGTAAGTTGACAACATGATCCTTTTGGCTTCAATTCATGGGTTGAAGTCGTTTTTGTAAGCACTCTTAGATGTATATTTCAATGTTCATCGAAACCGTTGCGAAATTTTACCACAGCCAAAATTAGGTTGCCAGACTATAGCTTTCTTACCAATCTTTTCGATTTGAATGGATATCTCAGACTGATTCAATACTCCTTCACGCACCGCAAAGATTCGAAGCCGAAATTCATTTCGTCATTCCTGATTATGCGTTTCGAATTCCCAGCAAGCATCGTATAGTACAGCTTTCACACTCTGTACCTAATCGATGCTGCTTGTTTCGGACTCCGTTTCAGCTGTTTCTGCTTCTTACAGGTTCGAAGATTCAAACGTTTTTTGGCACAACGAACATTAGACTTCGAAGTGATAACTGGGTGTCCCAGTAAGTCCAAGCTCGATTTGTAAATAACAGTACGAGCTCGGTTTTTTAGTAAATTGAGTTTTTACTGCACTTTTATGCTCTCTAGAATATTCTTCTACAGTTCTACAGTCCGAGATTGACAATGATTTTTAAACCTTTTAACAGTCTCTTTCAAAAGTTTCGATGGAATGTTTGCGCAAATATGCCTTTGTCGGAGCCCAAAAAGTTTCAATTGGTCTTACCTGGGGACAGTTTGCAGGATTCATCTCCCTGGGTACGAGTTTGACTCCGTTGGCTTTGTACCAGGCTACCGTGTCCTTCACGTAATGCACTGATGCCAAATCCGGCCAAAACAGTACTGGATTATTATGTTTCCGGATCATGGGGAGCAGGCACCGCTCCAAGCATTCCCGAACGTAAATACAGCAGTCACCGTATCGGTTGTTACAAAAGGATTTGAAAGCATTCCACACTCACAAATTGCTTGCCAAACGATTGTTTTTTTACCGAATTTTTCGGTAAAAATTGACATATCGGTATCGGCACGGACCGTGTAGAACTGGTCATCCGGAAGCGTCTTATAATCAAATTTCACGCTTGGTTTGACAGATGCTGTTTGTTTTTCACTTTTGGCTTATTCTGCTTGTTGAATGCCGTACATCCATTTTGTGTCTTTGCTCGGTCGACACTACTCTTCGAAGTTCCCAGCTTTCTATCCACATCTCGAACGGGAGTATCCATTTTACGGGCGAAAGCTAGTGTGATTTTCCAGTCCAGGTTTTGGTCCACAGGGCCCGGTTTACGTCCAGATTTTTTCTTGTCCTGAAAGGAAGACTCCTCACCATACTTCCGAATTGCGTTACGAACTGCTCCGATGCTCACACCTTCCATTTTCGCCAACTGACTCAGTGAAACGTTTTGAAAAGTACACCATTTGTGCACGATCTGTTTGCGCTTTTCCGAGGAAATGCTTCACATTTTCATGAAAAGAAAGTGCACCGGTACTGGAGACTCTTCTTCTTCTTCTTTTTGATTGAGCGACGTTTGCTCAGTAAGGGCCAGTAACTGCGACTATATGCCCTACTGGAGACTCACAGAGTTATAGATTGAAATGTAAACAATGATATACAGTAATGATCAGCTGTTTAAACGTCATCTGGAAGCAACAGAGGCGCATCAAAAAGTGCTTTCTGGGTCATCCCATATTCCGGGTTCTGTGCACAATATTTCATTATTTCGTAAACGACAGGATGCAGCCATAAGAAATAACTAGTTATCCATTATTGCGAACTGGCATTTGTTCATACTTTCTGGGGCAGTCTTTATAGCCATCCGTACCGGCGAGTTTGTTTGGATTCATTAATTAATTTCACTAGACTATTATAAGGCACAGCTTAAGCAAAAACAGTATAGTTATAACCTATGTGAGTTTATATCACAAAAGTTCAATTCAGTGGATGCTGTGTTTTTACGCCCCAACAAAAAAAAACCTAGGGGAAAGTGCTCTAATGTCTATGGGTCTATGGATCTAGAATTCGGCCTATCGTTAAAAATTGCATGTCTTATATTCGTCTTCATATTGATAAGTCAGTGAGACAATACTACTGTATATTTTTGATTTTCAGGGTAAAAATAGTGAATTAACATTTACTTCCAATTTTAAGCATGGGCCGAATCCTAGATCCATAAACCCACATTAGAGCACCTTCCCCTATGTGAGTTCACGTAATTACGAACTATTTATAGATAATTTACCTTATCGTTGATGACCATTTCCATCATTGTTGTGACCATTGCCTTCGCAGTTGACCACTATCAATCTCGGGAGATGAACCAGCCCGAGGCTGAGAATCTCAATAATACAGAAAAAAAACAAAAACTATCAATCTCCTCTATAGTTTAAACATTATGTCAGATGGTAAAAGGCCATATAACAATACTCTAAGCAGGTGACACATAAAAAATATTAATCAAACTTAATTACAGCTTACCAAACCAATAAGGACCCGAATTCTAACACAATCACAAAACTTTTTCTGACGACTGCGGTGGGTACTTCCGCGATTGTGAACATTGGACGACCATCTTGATTTCATTCTAATGGTGTTCGGTGCAATGGCATTGGCCTAATGACCTTACTCCTGGTAGCCGGATCCGCTAGTTCACACGCTGAGACCGGTTACATACAACGCCGGCTACCGAACATGCCAGCGTCATGATTTTCTCTGCCATACGATCCGTCTTCTACCTTGCATTCTGCTCGCGTGTCCAACCTTCCGATAGAGTGTCAAATGTTTCGTCAGGTTGATTTATGAAACCTGAAATCTCTGGTAATTCACAGTTTGAAAATGGTAATTTTCAAAAATGTTCGATCAAATCAGCAGCCAACCAATAGATTACAGCGAGAATCACTTTTATCGCCACGTAGCTTAAATCAGAACTACATAAGTTGATAATTTTAAAGTTTTTCACGACCTTGAAAATAAGGCAGCGAAAACAAACACGTCTTGCGTAACGTAGCCTACTACCTACGTAGCCTACTACCTACCTACCTATTAAAGCATCTAAACATCAATGTTTTAGAGATGAATCTGCACCATTCTTGGACGTTTCAAATCGTTTCCTGACCGCCTTATTACAAATTTAACTTATTTAGTTAAAAACTGACCAGACTAACCATGAAAAGTTTCAATGAGAATTTCTATGTTAGGAGCAAGCTTTGTGTCTATTGTCTGTAAACCTTCACTCAAATCCTTCTGATGAAATGTTCTTTAACTAACACAGGAAAAAATAATGAATTTTAGCAGGCGCGCAAAATTTCTCCTCGTTTAATTTCGCAGCCATATTAAGCATAAACAACGAAATTGTTTGCAATCTTTCACACAAAAGACCTAAATCCTGCGATATCTGGCTTCAACTTTCATTAATGATCCCATTAATTTCTGCCAAATCTAACATTCTCTTTATGTGCATTAGATACGGCTGAAAATTGAATGTGTCCTTCAAACTGTGAATGTTTGTTGAATGGTTTCGCAATTTGCGAGAAATCGACATTGGAGGAGCTTAGTGCCGTGAACAAGAAATCGTGGTATGAGCATAAGATAACTCAAAAAATTACATGTTTCTTTCAAATGATGTACCCTTGCGTACAACTTTGTCAAAGATCGTTTATCAGCCAAACGTCAAAAAAAATAGTTATTCATTATTCAAAAGACCTAGCAGATGCCGCGTGTCATACACAGAAAAAAATAATTAATTTAAAAAACGTGTAAAATTTCCTCTCGTTTAATTCCAAGCCAAAGCAGGCGTAGGCAACGTAACTGTTTGCGACTTTTCATAATGCATACAACATTGTTTGTAATCTTCTATACAACAGACCTCGTTCCAGTGATATCTGGTCTACATTTACATAGAATATCCTACTTATTTATGCCAAATCTAGCAACCCATTAGATAACTTAGAAAATTAAATGTTTCTTTCAAACTGTGTTAGTAGCCACAATTTTTGTGCAAGGGCTATTGATACACGGAAACAAAACCGTTCTCGTATTTGTGAAAAAACTCACGAAAAGCTGAACTGCTATTCCACATTTATTCATGACTTAGTTCTCGTAAATGTGATCTAGTGAAATACATTTTTTTGAAAATTATCCCAAATTCATGAACTTAGTTCAAATTTGTTTAGCGCTAGTAACAGTCTCTTAACGCTCTAGAAGACACAAAATAAAACCATGAATGCATGTTACCATTACCTCAAATGTGTGATTTTGTTCCTATATTCGTGAATTTAGATCACGTAAAACTGCAGCTGTCATTTTGCTTGTTTTGTTTTGACAATTATTTCAAAGCAGCTGTTTCATCGATCGTCATCTACATTCAGGAGAAATCTGCTTTGACGGTTCCTCAACGCCTAGTAGCAGCCTGATAGTGGATTGGATAGATTGACAATATTTTCTGCTCATTCAAAACAGCAATATTAGGAGCAGTGAGCAGCCCCGAAACATGTCATCTGACCTCATGCTTGTTGTAATGATGTCGATCGTTTCAGATCAATATCAATATGAAAACATTAAAAAGTATATTCTAGCAGTCATTTTAAGGTCTATGAATTACATTTCCTTTTTCATGGACAAAATCATGATGTCAAGAATAGTTCATGAACGTTCATCATGTTTACCGGAACTAAATCATGATTTTCAGAACCAAGTTCATGCTTCCATAACTTTTGTTATCTCTGCTCACTGACCTTAGTAACACATCTTCTTGCATTTATGTTGAGGAAGCTTCTATATAACCAAATCTAGTCACATAAAAGTATTTTCAACCGTTATAAAACTTGTATGTTGCTTGGGGATGGTGAACTAAAATGAAGGCGTTATTATTATTTTGTAGAACAATGTTCACGTTCCCAAGATTTTTGTTCATGGTGTTTATTCTAAAAGGAAAAAATTACACATTCCAAAATTTGTGACTCTATGTTGACATATGTTGGGACGGATTTTTTTTCGTGTTAAGCTTATTCATAAGCCTATGTAGAGTTTTGTAACGAGTTTAATTGGTAACAATTTAAATTCAAAAACATTCTTCAGAGCAGTCAGATAATTGTGCAAACACTAAAGGAACTTGCCATACAAATTTCATATATTTTGTGCGACGTGAGTTAAATGTCAGCCTAAATGTCTTAAAACTTTGGAACAGTTCTAAGGATCTAATTTGATACATTATTAGAAATGTGGAGTGATGATTTAAATTTTTGCATCAATTTGCTAAAAATCAATAAAATTTCATTTTTTTTAAATTCTGCATTCAAAGAAAACAAATGGAAGCAGAGTGAAAACTAACGAAATAAACAAAAATAAGAGTGAATGGAAAATTGAAAGATGTGTTTTCTAGACTTGTTTCAAATTGTTGAGTGTTACATAAGTATCATTTTCAATTACAAAACGATGAAAATCGTTAAATTAAATCAAACTTTTCTTGCAGCACTGTTATTACCGTATGAAAATCAACTGAATTAACTGTGATTTAACAACATCCTTTAAACAAAAGATTTACGTCATCTTAGTAATTAAACTTTGAATTCAACTCTTCAAATTGATCGTGTTTCTGTTTTATTTCTATTGATTGAAGACTTATTTCATTCATAAGTTGTAATCCGGATTACTAATTGAAGCGCTACGCCATATTCGATCACCATCAGAATGAAAATGGAATTAAAACATTGCACTGATGTGCATGCCAAAATATCTTTCAGTTTTGAACTCCACTGCACCATTCGATAATTATAGTGAATTCGATACCAACAAATTAAAAATTATTGTAAGGCCCACTTTATTGAGATAATTTTAAATAACAATTCCGCACGCAGTACCGGAAACTGGAGAAAGGTTATAAATCTAATTTGATTTCCTCGGAAAACATATTAATCCATTTAACACTCCATCCCTAATGATATACAGCAGACGGATCAAATTTTCGCTCCCATCGTATCGTAGCACGTAGAAGTATTTAAATTGTAAATAGAAATGTGATATAGGCTATCCGAAAGTGAATGAGGAGTAAAAGCTAGTCTGCAAGCGACAGAGGGAACGGTGGCTCGAGCGTGCGACGAACAAGGAAAGCATTAGAATAATGAAAACAAACTTATAAAATCATCGTCTCCGGCTCCAGATCAAGATGCAAGTGAACGTTGAAGAAAAAAATAGCAAACTTCATTATACTCACAGAAAACTCAAATTTCAACGAACCCATGTCGTACCGAATTGAAGATTGGTTAAGTATTGTAAATTATAATTTTAAGTAAATTGAGTCTGCGGAAATGTAAATTGAAAAACATGAATAATCCCATTTTTCATACAGCGCCAGAAGGCGTCGAAGATAGCCAGAATCTCCCACGGAAATTCTCATTTAAAGAAAACAACATAACCACAACAAATAAGAACAAAACCAATGACGTAGTCGGCAAACCGAAGACAATATCCTTTTACTCGATTTCTAAACTCCACCCAAAAGATGAAATCCATTCATCACTCGATTCATTCTCACGTATTCATTAGCACCAGATTAGGTTGGGTACGATTATGCTGCCATACTGCCGCACAATTATGTGGATGAGAGAGTAGCCGATGTATGATGTGAGGAAAATTCGGTGCATAATTAGTGCTTCGTATCGTGTTTTTTTTTTACCTTGGTTCGTGTACGTAGATTTGCTGTAGAGGCCGGGGGCGTTGGAAGAACGATAAAATTAAACTGGCCGGGTTCCAAAAATGGCAAAGACCATTTACACCTTCGCCTAATTTTTTCACAGATCGTTAATATCGGTGCGGTTTGGTGCTTTCGGTTCACATGACGCCACTGTCAGCCCAATTCATTGGTCGGTTGAAATGGTATGTTAAATTTTTAATTAAATCATTTCCCCCGGCGGAGCTCGAATTTTGAATCTGATACTCTGATCCTTTTTTGAAAAAGGTGAAAAGGGTGTCAGAACCATTGCTAAGTAGATGTGACATGAGTTTTTTTTTAAATATTTATGTAGTACCATTAAATGAAAATTAATTTAATTTGATAGATGTATTCGCAAGCAAAAATAAATGTGTTTTAACAGCATAAGAGGATGAATTTATCAAACTAAGTACAACAAGTACACATCACGTTTATTTTTCGAACAGAAAGGAAATAGGAAACAACTGTCCAATAGTTATTCACTATCCTAAATCTTGAGAACCGTTCGGTGCATTAAGCTTTACAGTTCCCCAGTTCCAAACTTGATGAGTTCCGGCGCAAGACCATCTTTACCAGCAACTTTAGCTTCTTTAGCTGTCATTCATAGTGGGAGCTGCAACTGGGATGTCCTCTGTTTCGGTTGCTTGTTCATCTACACCATTCAGGTATTCATCGAAGTGCTGCCTCCATCTTCCGATCATCTCACACTCATTAGTCAAAACGCTACCATTGCTGCTTCTTCACCTCTCAGCACGTGGCACAAAAACTTTGTGTGAAGCCTTTAACTTTTTGTTGAACTTGCGTATTTCTTGTGACTTGTGGTACAGCAACTCCATCTCCTCTCTCTCTGCTTCTTCCAAGCGGCGCTTGTACCGATGGGCACAGAGCCCGAAATCAGAGGCCTGGCGGACAGAGATTTTCCTGTTGCCAATATCTCTAACAACCAAACGTCAAAAGATGCATTGTTTGTAAACAATGCTGGCGTTCCTACCCGTAGTAACTATAGACACTGTATATAGACCGGACAACAATTGTCTTATGCAGCCAAACGACCTGTCAAAAAATGTAGCCAAACGGACTGTCAACTTTTGATTCACTTTAAAGGAGCAAGTATTGTGATCAAGCATTGTTTTGACAAAAGCCAGTAATGAACAAATACGGGATTTTCTACATCCATATTTAGTAAATGTAAGTATTTTCGGTGTATTATTTATTGCCGTTTGTATTACTAAAAATGAACAAAATCCTTTCTCTACACAGTGCCGAGCATAGGACCACCATTTCAACGTGTATTTCACAGCACTATCAATTATCGTTTTTACAAATGATACATTAACTCCCGAAATTGTAGTACAAACCATTTTAGCTTTAGTTGAGGCTATGGCTACATTATTTGAGGTTATTACGAGTACCAGAAAATGGCCAGCGGAAAGACTTGAAGTTTATACCGGAAAACCTCTTGCAGCCTGCTGGCCCTCAGCATCGGATGATACTTGAACGCAATCTACGATGAGCTGCATCAGGACCCGACATACACATGCGACGTGTTCTAGCCATAGCGCATGAAAAATTTGATCAAAACTAGTGAAAAACATCAATCAAACAAAATTCAAACAACAGAATCTATGTAAACTTTAGTTATGCTATGAGCATGCCATTTCTGCCTTACATTATCTTTCTTTGGAAACCGGAAGAAACCCACAGAATTCACTTCACATCGCGAGTTATTGCCACAATTTCGCTCTAAACAATTCATTTTTTACACGGCATTTTAACTATAGATGCTTTTTAATGAATATCTTCAAACGGAATCAAAACAAACTACCAACATCAAAACCGAATCTTTTTTTTAGCCTATTGCTTCAAGTATGTACAAATACAAGTGGTGCCAGATCAATTGCTCAAATTTATGACATTTTTCAGGGTTGGCAGATTGTATGTTTTTGCGTTTTCCGGTCTATATACAGTGTCTATAGTAGTAACAAACCTCAGACGGGCCTTTTTCAGATAAGGCATGTTGCATACTATCAAACGCTAGTAAATAGTATAGGGTTGCCAGGTACCAGCCCGAAATACACGAGTCTGATGTTTGCAGCATTTGTTCTGGATAGCGAAAGCTTCCAAAAACTGAGAGGTACATTAATAATTTATTATAATAATTTAAAATGCTTACATTTCATCAGTAAAATCGTACTTTCGAGTATGTGTTACTTCCGGAGAGCAAAATCCAAGCTCTCATCAAGTTGACATCAAAATTATTTAAATCTTATCAGATATATTCCACGAAAGCCTTCAGGAATTGTTTGGGCGATGTAGAAATCTCTCTGGATGATAAGGATGTGATGACCGCTTCAATGGACCACTTGAACGTCGCCGGAATATTTACCGATGTGAAAACCCTCGAACGAAACATAACATACCTTAGACGTAAAAGGCCTGTGACAAAAGGGTTATCGTTAGGAATAAATACACAAATGCAAATACAAATACAGTTATTGCGATCTA
Source organism: Aedes koreicus (assembly GCA_024533555.2). NCBI lineage: Eukaryota > Metazoa > Arthropoda > Insecta > Diptera > Culicidae > Aedes > Aedes koreicus. The sequence goes on along the minus strand of JAHHFK020000808.1, from coordinate 857,638 downwards.
TTATGTTTATTCTAATGCTCATTATTTAATATCACAAGAAAAAACAAATCACGAAAAATGGGTATTTCATACTCATTTCCCAAATAACAAACGTTTTGAAAAATGGGTATTTCATACCCATTTCCCATATAACAAAAATTCTGAAAAATGGGTTAAAATACCCGATAGGCTGACGTACAGGCTCTTTCCCCATTAATGGGTAAAATCGTTGTACCCATTAAAGGAGTTAACCCACATAAGTTTGAAATGGGTGATATTTTACCCATTGATGGGTAGTGGCCATTTACAGTGTACAGTTAGTATTGTTTGTAACAGTTGTTTATCCATAGCAAGTTTTAGTTAAATAAATTACAACGTAGGATCGATTGGAGTACAGCGCCAACACAACGTTTATCGGCAATGGTAGGGGTCAAATAAAAACTGGAAAAATAGCGGCCGTGGCGAATAATTGACACACTTTGAACGCTAATAATTTATCGTTTCTCAATAGATTTTCTTCAAATTAGTTGGAGATTTTTGTTCGTTCGCTTCAATCAGTTGGATATTTTCGCGACTGTCAAATCAATTTTCAGAAATATCACGAATAATTGACTTTGAACTCCCAAACAGACCCTCAAACATCCACAACGCCATAAGGATAATGGTTTCCAGCTAGTCGATGATATCAACACAATCATCCCTGCCAACACAACCGTTTCCCTTTAATCATACCAACATTCAAACCAAACGTCCCTTTTTAGGGCTAAATGATTTTTAAAGTGCAAAACATAGAATTTTTTAACATACTAACTTATTTATGCCGATCCAACGTCCTATTAGAATTGTGTTATACACAACCCCACTGATTTTTAGCAAGCCTTTAACAGATAATTGCTTGCTCCAATCGATCAATGTCACCTCTTTTCTAACACAGGCTGTTTAAAAATACTAACATTCATTCACATTGCTACGTAGTCCTACATCACTTTTGCGTACAAACCCATGGGCTGTCCCTTGTAGTTTTTTATGGATCATTTATTCAATGTTTAATGTTCAAACTTAGGGATGCCCTTCTCTTGTTCTTTTTTTTTTATTTGTGTGTCTGAAGACAGTTGGCTAGGGCCGAACATGGTCCATCTCGCCCTTCCCTTGTTTTTTTTCTGTGACAGGAGAGAGGATCGTTATTCATTATTCGTAAACAGCTGGTGTCCAATTCAAGTAAACATTGCCCCAATCTCTTGACAAATTTTCATCAGTGCATGAACTAAAATTCACCCGTGTACTCATCTATGCGAAGCGCAACGCGAAAGCAGAGCTCACCACGTGGAGAGTGTGGGACTCCGTAAACCGTGTGAATCCTCGCACGTGTGTATGAGTTTTGACTTTGGTCGTTGCCTTCGAAAATCAAATGGCTGTTTTCTCCAATGCAGTGGTTTCTTTATAAAAAAAAACCTTCACTCCATACTCAGCATGAAATGAAAATCCCTCGAGATAGGGTGACTCCCAAAAGATAAGAAAAAGTACTCAAAGGATCAATTGTGGTTTGTTAAATAACTTGTTTGCACGGAATTCTGAAGAAAACACTAATTATTCTGGAGAAAACCACACACATATTGTATTAATATAAAACTTTTTGAAAACAAGTGCGTTGAGATAGTTTATCATAGAGAGCTTGATAATTTAACATGAGAATTGAAATCATACTGCATCATTGGAAACCGTCATATCATGTAAAAATCGATGATTTGAAAAATATATTAGAAATTGACCTTCAATTTGCTTGTATTCTGAGATTTCTGCAACTTGAAAATTTCACTACAATTTATGCAAAAACCTGAAATTCTATGTTTGAAACAATAGAGGGAAATAATAAATATATTTTTGAGCAATATAATATTTTGTGATTTTTTTCACGTTTAAAGCTTTACTAGTAAGGCTTAAAAATTGTTTCTATACATTTTTTTTTATAGTACCAATGGATGCCGAAATAAAAATTATAAGTCTATGCTTCCGCCCTTTTCAAATATTACTCTTCATACAATTTTTTTTTCAATAATGGAAAACACTCAGTTTCCTCCTTAAAGTTTTATTTAAATCAAACCACTCGAATGTGAAAAGTTGAGAACCGACAATAAGCTCACTGATATACAAAGAAAGAACAAAAGATTCATTAGGTATCCGTTTATTCTATAACAGATATTATCATCAAAACTCTGTTGATGTCCATAACGGTGTTTTTCAAACCAGCTTTGTTCCTCTATTTAACATCGCCTAAATTACTTCTGAAAAATATTTTGTAAACAAAATTAAACACAGGTTTGACCTTATGTGAGTTCTAGTAGGAACTAATATGAATTCAATTAAAATATAAATAGTAGATCGTGTGCCAGAGTTCTTTTTTGGAGAAATCTTACAGTTTTAAAAAGCAAGACAAGATTATTCTATCCGATTTCAATAATGACCTATGAGAAAACTCAAATCAACCATCCAGTGAAGAGCTTCTAGGCAGTTTCAAAATAGTCTAGTATATAAAAGAAAAAAAAATACAAATTCAGGTTTTAGAGAGCAAGCTCATCGTACTGTGGAAAAATGTTTGCTCTATATTATAAAAACAATCTTCAGAACCAACATCATTTTCATTTAATAAAAATCGAAAATAAATTTAAATTTCACCAAAACAAACAACATATCTCCACGGATTTATGATTCACCTTAAACCCTAAAGCTCAATTGTCAAGGTAAAATAAGCACTTCGAAATACAAAACGTCCAAGCAAACAGGCTTCGTCAATCATCCAACATAATAACTCAATTCCTTACGATGGAACTGTCGATCGCATATTGTAATTATTCCATCTGATAATATATTTAATAAACCATATCAAATCGATGAATTAAAACTACCTTGGAAAACTCTCCAATGGTAAGAGGTTATTCGTTCGGCGCACGAAACATGTGTACATTTGTAAAAATAAAAAGTGAATATATTCATCCCAAACCAAATAGAGTGAAACCTAGCGTAGAACATGGATTGGATTAGCAAGCATGCAAACAACGTTGAAAAATCAACGTTTCTGACTATAAAGATGAAGTTTCATTAAACGCTAAGTAGTATTCACAGTTACACAATATTGGTAGAATAACTAAATTAAGGGGTCCAAAACTAATTCTAGGTCAAGACTTAAGTAGAAAAAAAACCGGTTCTCTGAATGTCGTCATCGCCACCAAGTAAGTAGATGTTGTATTGCTAGCAATGGAAAACAATGCTTATACAGTTTAGATATTCAAAGCCCGAGTGATTGTTGTTTTTCGTCGTTCCCAAGTGGATGTAGATCGATAGAATTGAAGAAAATGTACATAGAAGAATAAATTTGTAAAAAATACAAACAATCTAACCACGTTGATCTTACTGATAACAATAAAATTTACCAAAGCAGAACATTGAAACTTGTTACAAAAAATATGATAAATTTGTTCAAAACTGTGATTCTTTGAGTTGAATGTTAATCTGTGATTCGTTTCGTTAGTGCTACAAAGCAGAAGAGACATTTAAATAATTTGTTATACGACTCGTGTTTACGATCCGCAACTATTTCTCTTCTATGAAAAGGAGCAGCAAAGATACTACTAGTTCATCCCCCAAAGTCGAAAATCACTGTCTGTCTCGCAGGGAGTGCAAAACAGAACGTCTACATATTTACAAACACTTTGATTGACAAATATAGTTTGAACTGTTTCAACCGATTGAACTAAACAAGTTAATTGCATTGGCGTGAAGTTTGGGCGAATCAATAAAATAAGGGATCACGCGATAGATGGTTGAATTGCGAAGCAAAATGAGTGGGTGAAAAGCTCTCGTCCCTATTTGTTGAATCCAGCACACGAAGAGCACGATAGAATTAATCTAAAGCAAACGGAAAACATACGCAGCGTCAAAAAAAAACGTTACTGGAGAAGAAAAATAAGAAGAAGAAGGGTATTATTTATTGGGGTTGATAAACGAAAGCACGCTGGGTAGGTGGTTTTATGCAAGAATAAAACTATGATCTCTCACTTATTTTTTAGAAAAAATCAATCTAGTTTAGACATTGGTTACAAAGGGCCAATATTCTACTATGCCAAAAGGTACGGGTATGATTTTTGAGCAGAGTTTGCAAAAGACGTCAGTATATATTCTAGGCAGAAATCATTTGTTTTTAATAATACATTGGAACTCAGAACAATCGCTCTTTGCATTGAAAATCATCAAAGAGCCCTTTTTATGAAAGATAGGGGAAATGTCAGCTATGGCAGCGTTGGGTGTTCATGGAAACCAATTTTCAAACCTCCAACACTCGACAACTTATACAAAACGAAGTATCTGATTCTTTGATCAAACAAGTTCAAATTATTTGTTATTTGCCTCGATATATCAGCTGATAGAAATGGTAGAGGGTAAGTTTTGTCTGGGCATAGAAAGTATTTTTATACAAAAATATTGTGCCGGCATGGAAAATATAGGAATGTGCATGACTTGCTCTTATATTAAATAATGTATTGCTAAGGCGGTATTTCAAAATGGGCAAAATAAATGCTTTGACTTTATTCTTTAACTTTCAATACTTAGTGTGACCCCTCTAAGCCTTCGGACACTGCTTCCAGTCGACGCGGTATACTTTCGACAACCTTTTTGAAAGCTTCAAAATATTTATTTTTGTTAGTTACCGATGTCCACTTTATCGTCCAAATAACTCCGCAGATTTTCTATCGGATTCAAACCAGGGTATTGCAAAGGCCATTCGATCATTTTGATTCGGTTTGACTTGAAGAACACAGTAGTTTTCTTCGCAGTGTGCTTTGGCCAGTTATCAAAAGAAACACCTCAAAATTTTCACAGAGCATGTCGATATATATATCCGCAGGCATGATTCCTTTGATATGTGCCAAATTTCCTACTCCAGACCATGTGAACGCTACCCAGACCATGATATTCCCACCTCCATGCTTCATTGTCTTCTGGATGTATCGATTCTTGTGTGCTTGACCAGAAGCTCTCCAAACTTCCGAGCACCGTTTTGGTCGGAATAGCTCAAACTTGCTGTTATCCATCCATAGAACATATTTCCAGAAGTTTACCGACATGCCAGCGTATTTTTTCGCAAACGCCAGCGCTTCAGCTGGTTCCGCTTGCTAGTGAAAGGTCCCTTGGACGCCAAACAGCTCTTTAATCCAATGTCGTTGATCCGTCGACGAACTGTACGTCAATCAACACATACACACTTAGATTTTTTTTACAGAAATCTGTGAAATTTTACCAAATTCTTAACAGCTGAACGTTTGGTAATCCGATTTAACAGGTTTCGGTAAAATTTTAAAAATTCTGTTAATTTTTTTACAGATAACGGTAAAATTTCACCGATTAAATCGGATTACCGAACGCTCAGCTGTTGAGAATTCGGTAAAATTTTACAGATTTCTGTAAAAAAAATCTAAGTGTGAATGATTTCTTTTTATACAAAATACCGATTTTTAGATATAAACCAGTCTGACAAAACAAATAATAACTTTTAACGATTTACGTCTTTACCTCTAGATTAAGCACACTAAGCAGTTAAACTTTCCCTTATGTGCCACAGATGTATCTATCAAAACGAGAATAATATAACATATAATGCGTTTTCAGGCCAAGTTTATGATTTATTTTGTCCAGTACTGTTCGTCGTACATAAATGTAAATACTGTACATAAATATAAAACTTTCAAGCCCTGATAAAATAATGAAAACTTGCTGATCCCTCCACCAACCAAACACAGGGCTCATTTCCAATGCAGGCAAAACTTGCAAGCAAGCGAAAAGCTTTCATTCCAGCGCCTCTATCGGATAAAGTCAGCTAAAACCACCTATCTATCCGCATGCTTTCGCTGCTAGTCGACCGCACAAACAGACGACGACGGTTACAACCAAGTCGAAAAGAGTAGGGACGTGGCCTTATGGATCGCATCGCCACAACGCTAAAAAAAAGGAAAGAGTATATTTATTAAACTAAATCTTTTTAGCTGCAAAAGAGTATCACACTAGCAATAATTAAAACCAACAATATACAGTTAATGCCTTCACTTCTAAAGCGGTCATCATTTACCAATATGTGTGTAGAAATTATTCAGATAGATGCCGGAAACCCGTACGTTATTGCAGTGAATTCAAATGACATTAATGAAAGAAAATTTCATTTTTTTTTTTAAGAATCTTAAGGGCATACATAGAGTTCGAGATAAGATCAAACGCGAAGAAATTCGAAGAAAACGTTGATCCTTAACCGTAGAAAGTTGAAACCAAAGAGACAAACTATCACTTGAACACACATCATTATCAGATAAGTATCATTGAACGATCGGAATGGTCGAAAATTCTAGTCGATAAAATACTAAAACAAATTCAATCAAAACATGCATCATACGATTGTCGATTGCGAACAATATCAATTTGAGTTTAACCTAATAGTTTACATCCCCGCGCGGATGTGAATTTCGAGGAAAATATATATGCTAGGAGATAATGAGAGGAAGCACGATTACCCGTAACGGGTATGGTATTTACACTGTAAAAATATCATTGAAATTCATTTGTTGCATTGACAGGGAATTCTAAGAGTTCAATAAAACTAATTTCATCTGAATTGAATTAAAATAATGATTTATTTCCGGACAATATCACATGATTTCATCATTCTTAAAAACCTTGAACAGGAAAGCTAGTGCTGAAATTTGTGACATTTAACCAGAAGGGTAAGTACAAAATCAAAGTTTTATGCAAAGTGTAATATTCTAGCAATACTTTACGAGTAAGATGAATCTTAGGTTTAATATAATTTATACAAAGTGTTTACTAAGAAGGAAAAAGTTTAATCAAGCGATGCGTACTTTACAGTGGAACGAATATTGGAAAGCACTTACTTTGTATAATGAAGAGATAAGAAGATCTAAACGAAGAAACTGGAGGCACACATGTGAAAACATTGAAAGTACTCCAGTAGTTGCTAGATTACAAAAGGTGTTTTAGAATGAACACTCTAATGGTCTAGGTACTCTCAAAAAGGACAACGGAAGCTTTACGGCTAATGCATCAGAAACTTTAAATTTGATGATGCAAGTACACTTTCCAGGATCTCTGGAAAGCTGGAAAAGCTGCAAAGACTAGCTACAATCTCTATCTCAGGAGCAATTTGTAGTACGCCTTCTAAAGCACTTGATACAGTTTTATATCTTCTTCCCTTGCCTCTATTTGTGCAATTGGAAGCTGAGAAAAACGCACTACGGTTAAAAACAGTTTTTTGATAAAGATCTTAGTAGTCATCTCAGAAAACTTGCTGATTTTGCTGCCGCTAATTTTCTTTTACAATTTACAGTTAGAAGTACCCATCAGCTTGTGAATTCTTGTTTCCGAAAAACATGTTTAATGAAGAAAGGAAGATCTAATTGAATCTGGTGTTATTTTGGGAGTGAAAATTGATGAGCTCCATCCGGGAATCAATACTAAAAAAATTTTAAAAAAAAAAAAAAAAAAAAGAAAATATAAAAAAATAAAATATTTAATATAGAAAAAAAAAAAAAAAAAAAACCACAAAAAAAAATAAAAAAAAAAACAAAAAACAAAAAAAAACGAAAACTTTTTCCCCACCACAAAAAAAAAAGTGGGGTTTTGGGGTTTTAAACTCCCCCAACCCCGCGCAAAGGGGGTGAAATTTTTCCCCCGGGGGGTTTTTAATTTTTTTTTTTTTTTTTTTTTTTTTTCATCCCCAACCCCACACAATTTTCCCCGGGGTTTTTTTATGCTGATATTGCTGAAAGTGGCTTCTGGTCATAAAAATTATTTTTTATCATCATTATTTCTTAAAACCATATGTAAACTTTTTATTTATTTATTTGTCGTCAATCGAGTTTGTAGACCGTTTTGTTACATACAGCTTGCTTCAGATAGAATTGGAACAAAACAATTGCCTGTATTTCAGTTATTTATTATTGAATTCAAGATCTTTTTTTATACAAATGTAGCGTTTTCTTCATACTTTTAAGAAAAAATACGGATAAAATTATTCGTCACGGTTTCGAAGGAATTCTCGAATTTTTCCTGTAACACGGCTCATTAGGCGGCGCACACCTTCTTCGTCCATCGTTTTAGCTATCTTATTCCACCAGGTCTTCATCTGATTGATGTCTTTGACAACCTTTCCCTTTGCCTTGAGTCTCCTCTTCATGATTGCCCAGTATTTCTCAATAGGGCGGAACTGGGGGCAGTTGGGTGGGTTAAGGTTTTTCGGAACAACCTGGACCCCTTTCTCTGCATACCATTCTTGAACGACTTTGCTGTAATGACAATTTGCCAAATCTGGCCAAATATTACGGGATGAAGGCCAAAATTCGTTTTTGGAGATACTCTTTTTGGTATAGTTCCGACGTCATTGTCTTATTTGTAACGAAAACTTTCGTTTTTTTGCCACAGCTGCAAATGCCCTGCCAAATCTTGAATTTTCGTGCAAATTTGTCGGCAAAAACACATTTAAATTTGGCTGGAATATCCCCCTGAGCCGTTGCCAAGTAAAATTTTTGACCTGGGATTTGCCCGAAGTCAGCCTTGACATAGGTTTCATCGTCCATCAGAAGACACCCGTCGAACTTGGTCAGCACCTGGTCGTATAGCTTCCGAGCACGGATTTTGGCCACACTATTCTGATTTATGGTCCGATTTGGCTGTTTGCTAGCTCGATACGACTTGATTCCTTCCCGGAGTCGAGTTCTCCTCACGGTACTATGGGCAGCACCGAATTTTCTGGCCAAATCACGGTCCGACAGATTGGGATTCCTCTTAATCGTCTTCAAAATCTTACCACGCAGTTTCCGGTCGACAGTTCCACTCCGACGATTGGCTTGAGGCTTCCGAATCGTCGTCAATGTTTCCTTATACCGTTTTATAACACGCCATACGGTATTTCTGGGCAATTTCAGCTGTTTAGCTAGCCTAGATGCACAATGGATTTTCCAAATAACTGTGCACAATTTTTTCCCTTCTTTCGGCTTCCATGTTGATTGTTTACAAAGTACAGTCGATTTGCGGAATGTCAAAAATACATACGTGAATCTGACAAAATTCCCGACACGTAGGCACCAAGAACTTCCAAATCCGTCCACCAGGAGCGCCACAATATGAGCAAAAGTTTGTTCCAATTCTAAATGAAGCAAGCCTTAGTTTATCTTATACGCAAAATTGTTTTGAATACAAATTTGTTTTAATACAATATAGTATGCATGGGCAAATCTTACTAAATATAAAGACCTCTTAGCTATTACTGCGCGCAGAAATAATGCTTTAATTTTGTTTTGGACATTGTAAAATCAATATTATTTCAATGTTTATTGTAAGTGGTCATCATTTGATTCATTGGTCCAAATTTTCCGTAGTTCGTACGATGGTAATTAGTTGCAAATAACTGTCGGTGCCTCAAATAACGTGTTGGTGTGTAGAAGTTTAATTTTGATAAAAGTTCCATCGAATCAATTCTGTGTGAGACAATGTTATTTAAAAATGAAACCATCGCAAATTCTCGACGCTCTTTCAGTGTTTGAATGTTGATAAGCATGCATCGAGCTTCATACGATGGTAACGGAAATACAGTCCAGCCTAACTTACGAAGTGCGTATAATAAAAACTGTTTTTGCACAGATTCTATTTTATTTTCATGTGTAATTGAGAATGGGGACCAAACTATGCTACAATATTCAAGTATTGATCTGACATAAGCAACGTATAGTGTTTTTATTGTGTATGGATCACGGAAATTATAGCAAAACCGTTTTATAAAGCCTAGCATATTACTGGCTCTGTTTATAATTGCGTTATAATGAACAATGAATGAAAGTTTAGAGTCTAACATAATACCTAAGTCCCTGACTCTATCACACCTTTCAACATTCTGATTTCTTTAAGTATACACAGAAAAAAATAATGAAGTTTAACAGGCGCGTAAAATTTCCCCTCGTTTAATTTTAAGCCAAAGGAAGCGTAGACAACGAAATTGTTTGCAATCTTTCATGCGCCATACAACAATGTTGACAATCTTTCATACAACAGACTAGATTCAGGCGTTATATGGCTTAAATGTACATGGAATATCCTATTAATTTCAGACAAATCTAGCGTTCCTTTTATGTGTATTAGAAACGCAGAAAATTACATGTTTTTTAAAAACAGTGTAATTACTAAGTTAGGTACGTCTAGTTTTCTTGTGAACGTGATCAAATTAGGAGGCTTTTGTTACACAATCTTACAATTTGTTCACGGTTGGGTGAGTTTAGGCTGTATTCCCAACTTTTGTAATTTAAAAAGAAGCATGGGTATGTCGACGCGGTCAAATGCTTTGCTAAAATCCGTGTAAAAAACCTCTACATGGCTTCCGCTATCCATTGCTTCCAGAGAATAATTTACAAATTCGAGTAGATTAGTGGTTGCTGAACGGCCTTTGAAAAATCCGTGCTGTGAGGTAGTTATTCTATTTTTTATTTGGTTAAATAGTTTTTCATTTATGATCGCCTCAAAAAGTTTTGGGATGCAAGAGATAAGGGCTATACCACGATAATTGCTGACGTCAGATTTTTTACCAGATTTGAAAATAGGTATATACTAGGAATGACTTGTTCCATATTTCTGGAAAGTCCCCGGATTCCAGTGACATATTGAAATAAAAACCACATGATAGTCGAATCAACAATGTGTTAGTGTGCGTGGGTTGAGACCGACAGTATTCAACTCAAATGCACGAGAATATTCGTGGAGTGACTTGTGTTTGTTTGAATCAGCCGGAAATTATGAAGAGTAAAATGCGTGAATTTTGAGAAACGACTCCTCGATTGTTGTTTTGTTTTGATTTTCTCGATGCATCATCGCTGCTGTGTGATGAAATTTAATCCCAGCGGTGAAATCCCTGAACCAAACTAGGGAGCAGATGAGGCGTCTGTGGTATTAGTTTATCTTCTTAGATGTGTTGCTGGAGACGACTACTGTTCGGTTTGTTGTTCGTTGCTGGTTTTCAGCTTGGGTGAAATACAAGACCGAATGGAATAGTGCAGCTAAGTATCATTATATATTTTGCATAATGTAGTATCGTGAAAATTGTCATTTATGTAAGGACAGCGTCGGCCATTTTGTAGTATATGTGATGTGGGAAGTGGTGAACACCTTTGTAAGTTATAGGCTACCTGTGTGGGGGGGGGGGGTCTATAAGCGTTTGACTCTCTGTCGGCGCGGTCCCTCTTCTATTTTCAGAAGGGGAGCGGTGGCGCTATAACCAGGAGCCATGGGAGGATAGGACTTTGGTGCTCATGTCCCGACCGACAGACAAGCTCTGGCTAGAAGTGGGAGACGTCAGTGTTCCAGCCTGGAGGGTATTTTTTGTTTTTTTTTTTTTACTTTTTACTCATTTCAGAGAGCGAACAATGGCGCTTAAACCTAGGCTCGTAAGCCAGGACACAAGGTGGAAATACCTTTGTCTTTCTCAAAGAAGTCAGTAAAACTGGAGTGACATTAACCTTCTCAGCTACGTCACTCCCAACGATTCACCTACAAAAACGAGACGGAAGGACGGTTGTCCCCGTTTTTCTCTTTCTTACGATCCGAAATTATTCGTTGATTAACTTATTCATCAAATGGATAATTTAATTGCCGTTTAATTTTGAATCTCCCTTTACCGCCAACGCTACACAATATTTTTAATATTTTTGTCATATTACAAATATCAATGTTGCAAACAAAATACTGGTTAAGTATTTTCCAAGATGCTTTTCATTACTGGCTGTGTAAGCGTTAGAATAGAATAGAATAGAATAGAATAGAATAGAATAGAATAGAATAGAATAGAATAGAATAGAATAGAATAGAATAGAGATCTTAGTGGTCATCTCAGTATTCTTAAGGAATTTAAAATTAATCCATTATTAACTCATGGAGATTGGATGAATATGCAATATAATTTTGAACGACTATTTAATGTGACTGAGCCAAACCGCGTTGAATGGGAATCCGGGGGACCTAATAATCAACCAAGTTCAGTGATTTTTTACACTGATGGTTCCAAATTAAACAACAGAGTTGGGGCAGGGGTAACGGGCCCTGGAGTCAGTATATCAATATCTATGGGTAAATGGCCAACTGTCTTTCAAGCAGAAATAATGGCAATTATTGAATGTGCTACGATTTGCTTACCCAAGTAATATTGCTAACACCATCATGCTTTATGAAGTTTTATTAAAGTTTTATGAAAGTCACTTGAAATCAGTTTGGTTTTATTATGGCACCAAGAGGTGCCAATAGGTTTCATATTTTAGTCAGGTTTATGAGAACTTACACAACTTGTTTACAACGATCTTAAAACCTTGTTTTTTTAAATCCTTTTACTCCTATCAAAGGTTTTATTTCGACTTTAAGAACTCATAAAATGCTGTATTGAAATGCCGTTTTTAGACACGTTTATATTATCTTATTATGGTCAGTTGAAAAAGCATTTTAAAACCATTTTGCTTCCAGTATATGCATTAAACGGCAAATTGGCATTGAAGGAAGTCACCATAAGACCAAATAGTTTTATAATAGTCATTGGGAAGAAAAATTGGCTTTATGGCAAAACTGTGGTTTTTTTTTCAATCATATTGAAATATAAGAAATAATTGAAATGTGGAAAAATAAATGCATCAAATTTTCAATGCTATGCAAATAAACTGTAGATCGGAGACTAATTTCGGCATTCTTTTAGATAATCTCATCCAATTTCAAGCACTTTTCAGGAAATTCATGATTGATTTATCGAATAAATTTGTTTTAATTTGATTTATGTTGTTGTAAATTTTGCTATCAAACAAAATTTCCCGCAAAACTAGACCTTTTTTTACTGCTAAATGAATCAGAAGAGCAGAGAAGCGAACAAAGCAGAACATCGAAAAACAACCTCGATTTCACAGTGAAGTTTGACAGCTGTGGCCATTTGGCCACATTCTGGTTTTCATGGCAGCCAATAGGTTTTATGAAGGTTCTCAAGTGGTCATAACATCTTTCACTAGAACATTTTCGAAAAAATTATGTTCTTATAAAGGTTTTACTACAAATTTTGTGTTTAAATTTTGCCATTTTGTACAAATTTCGGCTTTAAAGAATCATAGAGGAGGTGTTGGTAGACAAAACCGTTTTCAATTTAGTTTTATCAACCAAACCGGGAGGAGTGCTATACGGCTGGAATAAAACTAAATTTGTTACTTGGGTACACCGTAACTATAGACGTGCAAATAAATGTATTTTTTCTGACAATCAAGCTGCCTTAAAAGCAGTAAAGTTTTCAGTTACCTGTACTTCAAAATTGGTATGGGAATGTATTGAATTGCTACAGCGGGTGGCTAAAAGTAGTACAGTGAATCTAGTTTGGGTACCCGGGCACTGTGGAGTCGAAAGCTTTTTCATTACTGATTTATTAGCACGATGTGCTTCATCGAAACCATTCCGAGGGCCTGAACCATTGTGTGGAGCCTCAGAATTTACCCTCAAAATGGAAATAAAGAACTGAGGAAAAACGATGATAGAGGACGTTTGGAAAAATAATACAACAGCTCGACAATCTAAAAGATTTATAACACCTAATAAAAAAGTAACTCAAAGACTTCTAAGTTTAACCAAAAAAGATTTATGTACTTACAGTGGCCTAATAACGGGCCACTCGCCACTCACCACGTAACTTCTGCAACCTAGATAGTGAAAACTCGGAACACTTATTATGCCACTGTGAAGCACTGTTTCATAAAAGGAATTTATTTGATAAAGGTTTAATACAACCCTCAGATGTATGGATGAACTCTCCCAGTAAGGCAATAAAGTTTATTCGTTCTATAATACCTTACTGGGATAATGCCTATAGTCAGCAAGTGGAAATCACTCAATCTAATAGTGATACGACACCCTGAGATGTGGTGTAAATAAAATAAAATAGGGGCTCGCCACAATAGATCAAAAAACTGGTAGCAGTGGAAAATGTTTCCAGCCGGAAAAAAAAGAAAAAAAAGAAGGAATCCACAAAATTTAACCCAACCTTTATTGCTAAACAAAATCTTTTTCAAATTCTTTTATTCAAAAATATGCTCCTTCTACTAATGAATTGATTGTTCAACTTCAAATCGGCTGAAATTTTTTGTTGGGAGTTCTTTTTTGAATCGCGCTGAAAAATCCTGAAATCATGATTCATGAATATTGATAACTCGAAATGATGGGCTTAAAATGAAATTACAGAAAAACAAAAATAAATAGCAAAAACGAATCATAGAACGCGTTGAGAGGTTTTATTTTGTTGAGCGAAATGATGGAATTTATTATGCATTTCTAAGAAAACATTGACAAAAATACTATATTTATAATTTCTTACTTTAAAAATGTTCATCAATTTCATTAACAGACTAATTTCTGGATGTTGTTCACTAGGAAATTTTCTCTGAAATTAAAAAAAAATGCGCTAAGTATTCTCTTGGAGGTGGATCTAGCTCAAAATAAAAAAGGGTCAATAACTCTGTAATAGTTGAGATTTGATCACTAGCGTATTTAGAAGGATTTTCATCAAATATGTTCATCTCCCATTGAATATCTTCTTCTTCTTTAGCATTTCAAGCTTATTGCTTTCACAATTAGCTTATTGCTTGCTCTCAACTTAGTGTTCTAAATGCACTTCCACAGTTATTAATTAAGAGCTTTCGATGCCACGTACCACGTTTGCATGAGTATAATGGTGTGGCAAGTACAATCATACGCTATGCCCAGGGAGTCGAGAAATTTTCCTTAACGAAAAATTCCTAGACCAGACCGAGAATCGAACCCAGCCACCTCCAGCATGGTGTTGCTTTGTAGCTGCGCCTTTACCGACTGAGCTAAGGGAGGACCCGGGGAGCTAAGGGAGAACCATTGAATATTATCAGTATCATTACCTTAAATATCGTGTCCTAAATGCAATGAAACGCTAAGAAAGAAGAAGAAACTGAAATATTATCAGTTAAGTGCACAATACCCTGTATGTATAATAAAACATTACAGAACTTTAGAATTTGATTGAGTCCATACACCTTCTAACTGATACTAGCCAATAACAATTCCACCGCCGACTTATTTGCCTAGCATCATAATGATCGATGTTAGATATTTACGCTGAAACCAAACTCGATGGTTAATTTACATTCAATTTATAGCCACCTTACCGGTCACTTCCTTTTTGGCATCCGCTGCGTCGCGTGGTTTGTCCGACCAGCACGACGCAAGCCAACTCCAAATTAGATGTATTCCGAATTTGAACATAGACGGATAATTCCAGCAAGCTCTCTTTCTTCGTCTGCTGCATGCCTGCCACGATCATTCATATGCCTGCAGATTCAGATTACAGGCCATTTTTCATAAATTGCTTGAATTTCAGAACAATGGCGAACCGTTCCGAAACGTCTACAATGTTCGCCACACACAGGTAATTTCCGAATAGTCATTATGCAACCGAATAATCCCGTAGAGTGAACTGCACCACCCATCGGTAGTTCATGGGTTTCACGGAATTCAATTTCCTGATTCTTAACGCAGTGTATGTGTTTTTATGGTCGTAGTTTAAACTGATGGCGGAGAAATTCGGTCGTACTTACTCTGTTATGAACTGATATAATTATGTACTGTACAATACATGCAAACAATAACTGATGGAGGATGTACTTATTTATCGGTTTGAACGTTTAATAAATTAAAAGCATTGTAGCGCTTTGTTGGGCCGAGAACGTTCAAGTATATAGCGTATAAAACGTGTTAAGAATTGAAATTAAAAAATTAAATTCTGCTTCCTAACCAGAGATGAACTCTAACTATATTGACAAGAAGATTTCCAAATAGCAAGCGTGAATATTACACTGATACAAATTTTGATTACCTCGCTCTACAGTGCTTGAAACTGAGCTAAATTGGGTCAAGTTAGCCGCACAAATTTTGAATACATTTAGTTTTAAACTTGACTTGCATAAACGATTTGAGATTTATTTGGAAATACTATGGGAAACTCAACTTTCGTATTATTTACTATATAAATTTACCACATCAATCAATTTTGATAATGTTTAACAGAGCTCAGGTGAGGTGTCAGATTTTTAGAAAACTTTGGCCACGCATAGAGTTTATGGATAGATGATAAAAAATTTGAAAAAAATCACGGTTGCCAGATTTTCCAGATAACCCTAATTTTTATTTTCAGATTTTCTCTAACATCATTTATTCCAAAAAATAATAACTCAAAAGGCAGCATAGTGAAACAAAACTATTTTTCCCGAATTATAAGGAAATTTAAAAATCGGCATGTGAAACTATGGATGATGCAAACAACGTTAAATTTGATTATAAGACACTTCCGGGTGACCTGTTCTTCATGGTTTGTGCTGAACAAAGTACTGACGAGCTGATAAGTCCATTTCTACAGAAAATTCGGTAGATAGGAGAGATTTTGCTTCCCATTTGTAATAATTTAGTGGAGGTTCAAATCCCTCCTCACACAAAGCCCTACCAATATTTGCTATGGATTTTGGTATTGAGTCGTTTAAGCATAAGGCAAAGAAAATTTCAAAATTTACATCAGTCAATCAGTCAATCAGTCAACTAACAAACGTGCGTATGATGGCATGATCTCAATTTCAACTTGGTGAACGAAATATGTTGTTTGGGAAAACCAATACTAATAATGAGTGAACCAATACTAATAATGAGTGTCCCAACATAAAATAACAGTTTGTTTTCATAGGAAACGTAAAGCAAGCGTGAAACAACACAATACATTTCAACGTAATAGTCACGTAGAATTTCCATTCCGCAAAAATTAAAACATCTTTGTCAAATATAAAAACTACGCTAGATAGAAACTCTCCTGGTTGAGGCAAATAAGAGGGTGGAAGCAAAAATCAATAGTAAACTAGCGATTTGAGTTTGGCTTACTGCTGGCCACCCCATTGGTCTCAAATACACCTTGCACCTTGCAACACATTCATGCGTTTTTCGGTACTAGAATCTTAATCCATGTAGGGTATCTTCATCACTGCGACCAAGCTTTAGATATATTGTGACATATCCTCTTTTGTTGCTTTAGATATTGTCAGCATGACGTATCACTATTGCTAGGAGTGATGGCTAATGTTTGACTTAAAGCGTTGTGCCAGGGCGGTATCGTACCGAATAAAGTGCACTACCTTACTGGGGTTTGTTCTACTGATCTCAAAGGGTTCTAGTATCCCTTTGCAGAAGAACTTCAATCTTTTGTAGGAGCTTGCCGAGCTGGGGCATAATAAGTGCTCCGAGTATTCTTTATCCATGTCACAAAATTGATATGAATCATCTTGAAGTTTTCCTATCAGCTTCAAGTGATAACGGCTCGGACAGTGGCCAGTTATAAGGCCTGTATTTAAGGTGAGATCTTTTTTTGGTGAGATCAAGTAATGTACGAGTCATTGAAATGTTTGGAGTAAGGATTTGGTTTGATTGCCTAGCTATGAAAGTGTTGTTCCAGTTTGCCTCCACTTTCAAGCATTCCCAGGATTTCATCTCCATTCTAAGTGAAGAAGCAGATAAACCACAATGGCGTTCAGGCCCTACGAACTGATGAATCGATCCGAGTTTTGTTAGTTTATCGGCTCTCTCGTTTCCATCGAAGAAAACCAGGAACCCAGTACAAATTGACTTGATTACTACAAGACAATTTTTGGAGTGATTGAAAAAATTCTCAAACATGCTTAGATGCTTACATGCATGTTGCATTGCTGCTTGACTGCCCTACTAGAATCTGTATTTTTGTTTTGATTCGCGGAATTATTTTTAAATGTATATAAAAATAATATAAAAATAACCCCTCAATTATTTGTTGTGACTTATATTTTCAGGGGTGATTCATTAAGCTTGGGTCCGAGCTTAAGACTGATGTGCTGGTACTTCTTGAGTGCTCAGCCAAAAACTATATCTTTTTTTTTCTAACTATCCAGCCCCTGGCGGTAATGTGCGCATTAAAAAAACGACTATTTTCGCATAACGGTAGTTAGCCGAAACTTAGGCCATAGGTGAAAAAAAGAAGCTTGTAAGCATATTCTTCAGTTCCTTGGTCGCCTTTTTGATCATCCGTCGTTTTGGCCACGAAATTATTTGAATATACTCACCTCTTCAAATTGGCCCAGAATTTTTCGATTGGGTGGAACTGGGGCACGTAGAGAGGCCCACCGGCCCAACGCACGGAGAGAAGTGGCCACCTTGCCTTCCGTCTTCCGTTTGAGCTTCTGTTGAATCCTCCAGTCACTTAAAACGGTCGGACGGCTGGAACCAGGCTTCCGTTCGATGGACTCTCCCTTCTCCAGAAGTGCCAGAATCTTGTAGATATTTCCGCGATCGCATCCGGCCGACACGAAGTATGTCACGATGGCCGACTTTTTCAGGCTCGGATGGAGCAGACGGTACGATCAAACCATTGATCGACGTTGTTATACTGTTCTCGCCATAGCTGCCGTAAGCAAACTGATGGAGCTGTCAAATTTTCACAGTATATAAGCAACTAGTATATATTGACTACTGACCGGTGGTCCGACCACCAGGTGGCAGGGTAATTGTATGAAAAATCGGAACATTTATTCGCTTTTTTTAATGCACGCTTTTGTAGGGAAGCCAACCTTATTATAAAAATTGTTAATAAGTGTGATACTATAGCAAAGCAATATACCTTCTGCTCAAATATGAACGAGACTGGGTAAATAAAACACAAACGGTTAATTATTCTTGAATATTTATTTTGTCTCCTTCAAAATAATCACCATCGGAGGCGATACACATATGCCAACGTTTTTTCTATTCCTTATAGAACTTTTCATACGCCTCTTTTGGTATCGCCTCAAGCTCCCTCTTCGAATTCTCTTTTATGACTTCAATCGTCTGAAAATGTTTACCACGAAGCGGCAATTTAAGTTTGGGGAAGAGGAAAAAGTCACATGGTGCCATATCAGGCGAAATGGCGCTTGAGGAACAATGTTAACGTTGTTTTTGGTTAAATAATCGCGAACTAAACGTGATGTGTGAGCTGGTGCATTATCGTGATGCAAAAACCATGACTTGTTGTCCCACAATTCTTTCCTTTTGAGACGAATATTCTCACGCAAACGCTTCATAACGCCCAAATAATATTCAGCATTGACCGATTGACCTTCCGGAAGGAATTCCGAGTGCACCACACCTTGGCTATCGGATAAAACAGTCAGCATAACCTTGACTTTCGATCGACTTTGACGCGGTTTTTTGGGTTTCGGCTCATTTTGGAAGAGCCATTCCGATGATTGCTGGGCTGTTTCGACGTCGTACTCGTAGACCCAAGCCTCGTCACCAGTTATGATGTGCTGGATGTCCTTATCACTCATTGTGAGCATTTCCTTAGCGACAGTTTTGCTTTACTCTTTTTGAAGAAAATTCAACAATTTTGGAACAAGACGCGCGGTCACGCGCCTCATGCCCAAAACATCGTGTATAATTCTATGAGCTTTTTCTCTCTCGGTCACACGGTGATTTTGCAGCACAATTTTCTTCACTTTTTCGATGTTTTCTTCGTTTATTGATGTTGCTGGACGACGATCATGAGGCAGATTCTCAACTGATGTACGACCCTCTTTGAACGACTTATATTTACCAATCAAACACACGTGCACGCGATAGAGCAGATTCACCATAGGCTTTCTGAAACATTTTCAATGTATCCGAAGCACTTATTCCGTTGCAATAACAAAATTTCAAACTAATTCTTTGCTCAACGTTTGATTTCATAGTAAAAATCGAAAAACACACTGGAGGATTACTTGTTTATAGTGCCGTAAAAAAAGCTTCGTGACAGATCGTGCTCAAATTTGACATGTAAACGTATTAAGGTCCTACCAATCTAAGAAAAAAAATTTGACGATACGTCATCCGCGGACCGTTTTATTCATAAAGTCTCGTTCATATTTGAACAGAAGGTATGTACAACGAGCATTTTTAAGATAAATAGCCAAATTCAAGCTCTGGCAGGCGGTAAAACACTCGGCCACCATATGTTAACACCCTCAAAACACAATCCGACACACTTCAAACACACTCACCACCTCATGAAAGATAAATTTATGTCTGTCCCCACCTACACGAATCGATTATTTATCTTCTCACTGTTTTGTTTAAGTGTGTATAAGTGTGCATAGATTAAACGTCAAAATGGTCCATGGTTGCCAATAAGCATACATTTTCGAATTGTTACCGGCGGGTAACATTTGTTTAAAATGATTCGTAATTGAGTACGGGAAAGGAGGGTAAAAATTATATAGTTTGATCTATTTCCAACGGTCATTTTGGATCGATGCGTTGGGCAGTCGATATACGGTAGACGACGAACAGCTAAATAAAATGGTTGTGTATCTAGTGGGTGGCTGGATGCACTGAATCCGAACGGGGTGGAAATGGAAAAACGCTAGAGGGAGAAAGTTCGTGTCTTCGGAAGGATAGTGTTGGTGAAAACAAAGGCGAGTCAGTGGAGTTCTGGAATCCAACTTATCAACTGGTTTTAAGAGGTCGCTAAAAAACAACGAAATACGAGCGGAGAAAAGTTCAGCCGAGTTAGGTCGTGGTCAGATCGTTTTGGCGGAACTTGACCCTCACGACTGTTGCTGAGTTTTCAAGCCGCCGAGCCACCGTGTGACCAAAGGATACGGCGATATTCATCGCACTTGGGGGACAACGCCAAAAAGCCAGCACACACCGGGTTCCCACGAGGGGTCACCGACGGTGGTCCGCTCGTCGCCATCTTCGTGCAACGTCCGATTGCCGCATGCTCATCGTTAATTTTTGAGCCATATCACGCCTAAGACCTCACTTACGCCCGCCTGACGTCACCAATATCGTTTGCCGTAATACCGTCCACCAACACCGGCACCAACCTCACGTGCGGGGCACATAGCCAGCTGCGCGTCATCGAATCCAGCCTTCACTCCCTTCCGAAAAATATAAGAGCCGAAGCCCATACCGGCGCCGTCAGTCACCAGCGTATCCACATCACCACCACTTACACCGTCGTTGCCGCCATTGACCAGTTCCACGAATAAATAAATTTGTAAAGCCAACTGTGAGTATTCGATAAAGTATAGGTTCCCGTACTCCGAAAATTCCCCCACGTCCGTAGGCCCTGAAACCTGGAATCCAGAAGAAGTCTTGAGTACACACCCCGGAGGCTGCCGTTGGCTCAAGAACAGCAGCCTGGGTTTTTCCGGCGGTTCCCGTCTGGAACTAGGCCAAGAGATTCCAGGGTCAAAAAGTAGGTCTTATAGAATGTAGTTATGACAGATGAGTTAAAACACAAAAACACCATCCGACATTCTGAAACACAAACACAACGTGCTCTGACATTTTCTATATGAATGAAACTTTTCCCATGACTTTTGTTATGCAGCAATTCCACAGAAAAAATATGTACGATCTCTAACAATTTCGTAATAACTGGTTGTTTTGTTCCTTATTGAAAAATATTAGACCCTTATTTTTTTTTATTTCATCGTAAGGGTGACCATTGCTGCGTTAATGTGGTCCAAATTATTACTTTCAAAAAATTGCATTTTTTTCAAAAATTCCTAACATATTTTATCCATTAATCAAAACCGTAAATGAAAGTTGATGCATAAAGGTTTAGTAAGAATATGAGAATGCACCTAAATTTAGATGTTTATTATGAAAACATGGATTAATTTGTTCTTCATGGTTTTCATGATCTGGAGACCAAAAAGCCCCTCGTTATTATTTTTTTTTTGTTAAAAGTTTAAAACATTTTAAATAATATACTAAATATATATGGAGCATGTGTTCTGGCCAACTTTCTCCCCCCTCTGCTTCTTCCAAAAATAGTAACCGGTAGTATGGAACGAGTAATACGTATTCTGTGTGTGTTGCATTTTCCAGAAAAATGTAAAATTGATTTTTAATACCGTATCAGACACCAAATTACTTCCACGTGAGATCAACTTAAATCATGATTTATTCCTCCAAATAATGTGTAACAATCCCAACGTTGAAGGTTGAACACATGTGATAATGTGATCCCGGGCACGGAAAAACTTGGTTTACAGGGAGGATTTTTTTCCGTGTAGTGCTCCAATTTGACACATGCAAAAATAAGCAGACCAGTGCCAATTGCTACCTTGGTGTATCATAAACAAATGAAGAATTTTTTTTACAAGAAACTACAAAATTTTGATGGAATCGGTTCACGTTTCGTGCTGCTATGAAGTCAAATCCATTACGAAGTGCGTTAATTGAGCGTTATAAGCAAGGTCCGGTATCTATCGCAAAAACATTGAAAATTCCAATTCAAACTGTTTACGATACAATGAGCTTTGAAAATTTGGAGGACAGTCTCGAAAGATACAGAAAGAAAACTGCAAAGATAATTCGAGATTCTAAACGGTCAGTCTAAAAAATGGCGAAATCACTGAAAATCAACCCAAAGACAGTGTGAACTATTCTACGGGAGGATTTAGGGTTGCGTTTCTACAAATTTTCAAAGAACCACTACCTAATGAAAAAATGAAAACAAATCGGTACCGGATATCGCAGATTTAATTGAAGGAGTTCAGCAATGTACGGCATCGCAGGATTTTGTATACTGGTGAGAAAATTTTCACCGTCGAGCAATACCATAACACCAAAATGATCGCCAGCTTTTGCCAAAAGGTTCTTCACCCCGCTAGATCACATCATCCAGTTTCGGTGATGGTTTGGGCAGGAAATATAACTTCCAGTAAAACTCCTTTAATATTCATCGAAAAAAGGTGTTCAAATCAACCAATTAGTCTACCAAAAGCTTCTGACAGACACTGTTGCACCTTGGGTGCATGTACATTTCGCAACAAGATTTGGCTCCACCGCAAGGAGTGAAAAAGTTTTTGGAGCTATAGCAGACTTTTTCAAATATACTTGATCAAAGGTGAATGACCTTCAAACTCTTCTGCTCTAAATTCCATGGGCTATTCCATTGGTCCATTCTCGAGTCCAGAACATATATTAAGCCACAAACATCGCTATATCTTCTCAATCCGATCTAGTTTGATAAAAGTCTGGGATACTATATCTGTTAAAGAACTGACGTTCAACGCAGATAAGGTCCCTAAGTTGTTAAAGGTGTGTGTAAAAACAAAAGCGGACATTTTGAGTTAATAATATACGCATTAGCTACTACACTAGTGCACCTACATTTCGCTTAAATATATTGTTATTTCATAAAAAAAAACGTTATGAAGTTAACCAAAATAAATATATACAAAAGTTATGAGTAAACCATTACTCTGGATAATTTTTCCTCACCCTGTAATTTCTCCTAATTGCCTCACCCTATAAATTTACCTAATTTCTCTTCTTAGTGAAATCCATGTTGAACACCTGCAATTCAAGCAGTGGTGCCAAACTGTTCATTGCTATATCCAAAGTAACACACAAATCATCTTTAAAAAATGATTTATAATTGTTTGTTTTATACATGTATTATGAACTAATTACAACACATTTCAAGCCCGGAGCGGTTTGGATTCTCGTATTTGTATATATCACTCTGACTAACGATCGAGGTAAGAATACTTTTTTCACTGCTGCAAAAGATTAATACCTTAAAAAAAAAAAAAAAATAAAAAATAAAATTAATATAAATTACCAACCAACCACCCCCCAACAAACACTAAACCACCCCGAAAAGGGGGCACAACCGCGAACCCCCCCCCCCCCCCCCCCCCCCCCCCAAACACCCCCCCCCCCAAAAAAAACAAAAAAAAATATAATTGTTTGCCCCCCCCCACAACACCCCCCACCCGCCCCCCCCCCCCCCCCCCCCAACCCCCCCCCCCCCCACCCCCAAAGCCCCCCCCCCCAAAAACCCCCCCCGCCCCCCCGCCCCCCCCCCCCCCCCCCCAACAAACCGTGACCCCCCCCACCCACCCCCCGCGCAACCCCCCAACACAAACCCCCACCACCCCGTTCCCATTTTCCCCAAAAAACCCCCTTTTTTCCCCCAAACAAAACTCACAAAACAAAACTAAAGGATAATTTGCTCTCACACTTTGACAGAATATCAGAACTAGTGTTGCCATCTTACACTAAAAAGATTTTACCGAAAAAATAAAGGCGGCCTTTTTAAATTGAAAATTACCGGAACTTTTTGATCACAAGGTACTTTATTATTGTTCTTAAAAACATCGTTCCATAAATTCATAAAATATGAACAGAACAAGATTTTATGGGTCGTTCTGAATACTGTTATAATTACATCCACCAACCATGTTTTGCCAATCGTGTCTTTTTTTCATAACGATGAATTTAAATTCAACAATTGTTTTTTTTTTCAAGATAGTGGTTTCATTGCCAACGGGATGCAAATAATAGATACTCAGAGTTGACTATTCAACAATCGGAGATGGCTTAGCAAGGAAGCTACAAACCTATCACCTCAAGTTCATATCCCAAGCTTGGCGATGTTATATTTTTGTATGAGGATAATTTTTTTTTTTCATTTTATGTTTCACTTCACTTTTTGGACTTTTTACGTCATATTAAAGTATGAAATAAAGTATCGCAGCAAGCCGTGCTTTGAAACTGACGTGTTTTGTTTTTGGTGCGTCGTTTTCGCGAGAAAAAAATCAAACAATAATTCGTAATTTAGCTTAAACTAACAGTGAAATCATAAAATCTCCGCGTGCTTGGTGTAAGACGTAGTGAACACAATCGATTCCTTCCCGAAGTGTATGAGTGTCGGTAGTATTTCCCCGTTTTTTTTTCTTTTTTTGTGTTTCGCCCCCGCACCCGGAAGAAGAGTTACATCAGCTTAGTTTTGGTTATTAGTGGTAATATTGTGACACTCGAGCATAAATTATTAAATTAGAGTGTTTTTCCGCTTTGTCGCGAGTGAATCGATGATTATTAGCAGTTTTGAAGCTCGATATAGAGTCGCCTTATAGCGGAGATTTTGATTGTTGGCAGAGTGTGGAGTGAAAAAAAGACAACCAGTGCAATGTAAAAAAAACGGCCAGTTGCTGGGCAGAAGCAACAAACGAAGAAACAGCGCATGCGTGATTGGCTGGCACATAATTTCAGATGCATTCACCACGTGATGTACAATGTTTTGTTATGCAGGTTGCATATCTAACGGGAGGTTTATCAACGTTAATTTTTGCGCTTATTTTGTCGCGAGTGTATGAAATTAATTACGAATCAACGTCTTTTTACGAAAGAACAAGCTAGTGTCATTAAAGGGGTGGCCTTGGGTGAGATCTATCTGATTATATGTATACAACCCTTTTCTAAATAATACTAAATACGTGCCTGGTTTGGAAATTTTACATTTCCAAATCTGGAAGTGTGTTGCAGTGCCCTTAACCAAATGATATCGGTAATGTTTACATGCGGGGCTTATGGTATGTAAAAGTAGCCTCGGAATGGGCGTGACTCTCCAGACATTCTGAAATGGGTTGCTGGATCTGCAGTAGAGCAATCACTTTCTAGCTACCGGATTACAGCTGCTTCCAATTGTCACTTGTAAGATTGTTGTAAACAGATTTCTTCCATAATACTATTGCCGACCAATGGGTGTTAGATAAGACACACATATATTAAAGTATGAAATAAAGTATTACACACTTATATTGATTACCTGTATTTGACATTTCACAGTACGCTCAACTTGTTTAATACAAGCTTGGGTATGGATCTGGTGGAAATAAAAGCACAAGAATTTGTAGATATATTTGTAGAAAAAATATATGAATTATAACTCCACTACTTTATTGCCGAACAGCAAGGACGTTTATTTTAAATACTTAAAAACAATTTAAAACCTACTGATTGTATAATCATTTGCGATATTTCGGAAGAAAAAAAACATTTTGTGTACAAGATGCAGCTCAAGAATATCACTAAGCAAACGCACAATGCACTATTTATCCCTTTTCTAAATACTTCAAGCATGATTCGTCAGATTTGAAATTCATAAACTGTATAGCTATATCTGAGTTCACAAAACACAATCACGTTGCAGATCGTTTACTTATAACAGATTGTGTTAAATACATGAAAGATAAGTTGCCGGGTCTGAAAAAAATCACTTTATCTCTAATAGATCGGCAAGTCAATACAAAAATAAGATCACAGCTTTGGTTTATGCCAAAAGCAAAAAAATTTCTGTCTCCATGCGCAGTCATTTTATGAAAAAAAAAAAAAAAAAAAAAAACATGTCGCGCATAGGGAGGAGTGTTAAAGGCCATCTCATAACTACGGCAAATGAGCTATAGACAATGGAAATGAAATTGAAAAACCACTAAGCTCGCGTGGAACGAACCCAATCCTATCATAGTTTCAAACCTGCACATGAAATGTTTATTATCGTAAAATGATTTTCGTTCTTAGAAGAGGAAACCCATGTAAAACTGGAAAATTATCTTAAGCAAAAATGTATGTATTTATTGTGTATGGTAAAACCAAATTAGTAAATAAATACCTCAGAATTACTTTCATCATTTGATGTGTTTAACATTGAGAAACCCCCAGTCTAATTTTGGCATGGTGGCTGGGTTCGATTCCCGGTCTGGTCTAGAAATTTTTCGTAAAGGAAAATTTCCTGACTCCCTGGGCATTGCGTATGATTGTAGTTGCCACACAATCATACTAATGCAAAAATGGTACTTGGCATCGAAAGCTCTCAATTAATAACTATGGAAGTGCATTTAGAACACTAAGTTGAGAGCAAGCCATAAGCTAATTGTGAAAGCAATAAGCTTGAGCTATACAGTTGGTTTAAATCGGCTCAAATTGGCCAATAAAGGGCAAACACAAAATTATAGCAAAACTAATTATGCAAGTCTCTATAAAACGATGCAGGTTCATTATTCATATTATTTATTGACCTTAAACATTAGTGATCGTCTATAAACCATTGTCCATTGCCTTTTGGGGAGGGGAAGAAGAGGGAGGGATTTTGACAGAACACGTGCTGCATATAAATTTAAAAAAAAAAAAAGATGGACCACAAAAGGAGGGAGGTCTGAAAATCCCAAAACGTGGTTTATGGCCCATCCCTAAGCTCCTAAAAAGCTCTATGAACTTCACTTTAAGTTGTTTAGGGCGCATGGTTGACAAGTTACTTTAAATAATGGAAACATTGCATTTTTTCAAATTAGCTCAAAACTAAAATACATACATTCACTACTAATTAGTTGTGTTTTTATTGCGTACAGTACGCCAATTTAAATTATAATGTTTTTGAAAATTGTAAATATCTTCTCAACACCATTTTATCCCAGTAGTGAACAGCAGTACCATTTTTAAAATAATATGTAGAAAGGTTTGAACTATCAAGAAAAAATATAAACACAAGATGGCCTTTGGTCCCGTTTTCATAATAAACATCGCAATTTAGGTGTATTTTCATAAATTTTCTGAAAAGTGTGTGCAATAACCTTGCGTTTGAAAAAAGTCGTTAAGTCGTTAAAAAGTTAGGGATGAATATGGTGTATTTTTCACTAGTCCAGAGACCCTTGCGACATCCGACATACTGTCGGAAAACTGTAAATCTCTTGTTTGTGATGATATTGCATCTGAGAAAAAGGGTCCACAGTACCTTGCCGAAAAGATAAATTCAAATATAAACTAAAGAAATCTGTAGCGATTTCCTAATTTTAAAATCAGGCCTTCGTAAATATGATCGTCTATATTTTGTGGAATATCTGTACAAATCTGTGAAAGAGAAGGATTATTAATTTCCATTTTATTCCACAAACTATTTGCTTTTCTTTTCTCCTAAAACACTTTATGCTAAAATTCAACTGAGGAAACCATCACAATTTACCGTACAAATACTAATTCTAGGTACAATTGCACTTAAGAGCTAGGTAAACTTAAATGTAAAACTTATTTATCTTTTTTCACTTAAGAGTCTATTGTTGATTGAGCGAAATATCATACCACAAAGTTCAACCCTGCCGAAGAGTCGTCACACTATATTAGTCATACTCATAATTTGCTATCTAAACAGTCTCTTCCCGTGTAGCAAACAACCGTGCTGTGACAACAAACAAGCATAGAGAATGAGCAAACAGCCAACACACGGTGGATGCAATTTTTGATCGCGACTGCACACTGGGAAAATTGCAATCAGGTAAAAGAATGTATGTACTAGGCATCGTACCTATCTATGATATTCCCTATGGCAGTTTAGTAGTCGACACACTCACTCAAGAACAAGCGTCCCGCGTGAGAGTGTCGCGCATCACGATGGTGCGCGTGAAAGCGTCGGATAGTCCAATGACTCGCCTGCCGAAGGGAGCCAACTGAGCTGAGACACACATCACACACAGTTTTCGACCGGAGTAGATACAACCGCACTATGACGACAGCGATCGACTAAGCAGATCACGAATTCAGTGGCGTCGTCTGGGTTAACTATCACATTTCAGTGACATTTTCGCACAATTGGAGTAGATGATATCACCCGGTGGGAGAATATAACTGTCACAAATGTTTTAGAGATGCTGTTTAACAATGCAGGCCCCTCCCTTTCCGGAGACGTCACTGGGCTTCTGAAGAAAACATCTAACGTTCTTTAAATAAACGAGAGCCAAATCGTCGTTCGTGGTGCAAACCGTTTGCCAGTAACTCGACTCCACTCCGACACGACACTGCTGTGTGTATCTCGCGAGGCAGATACGCACGGGATTTTTATATAATATTTCAATTGTGCTGGCAAAAGAAAATTCTTTCTCCAAAATATTGGTGAAAATAGTTTCCGGGATCGGTGATAATCAATCTACATGAGATAGGTACATAAATAAGATTCAATCCTAAGAGTGCCTTTTGCGAAGTGACGAAAAACGAAAAAAAAATAGAACAGTGATTCTGGCGAAATTGTTCCAAAGGTAATATTTGTTCGCGAAATTTGGCCACGATTGCTAATTCATAATTTATTTTGAGAGCAAATATGACCAAACTCAGTGAAAGATAGTCTCAACCTTGCTAGCGCTGGAAGCGAGCAGGTGGTGAGAAAATACAAGCGATTAACCACCCGCCTCCATCCACCGTTGCATTGGTTCGTGATTCAGCTGGGTGGTGGGCGGAAGCTGTGCGAATTGTCATCCGTAAATTAGCGATTGTTTAAGTGTCGTGAAGCGAAATTGCAAACAGAGAGTGCACGAAGCTCAGTGACATGTTGATTTATCTCAATTAAACCAAGTTTACTACCACTACCAGCACCGTTGGGTACGTAAACGGAAACATAGTATTAACCGGGAGTGGTGAGAAAAAAAGTGATGTTTTTGAAATGTCTTTTTCGGGAAAATCAATTACCAAAAATTTTCAACTGTTTTCAGCTGTTCGGTGCAAAATGCGAAGAGTTTAGTTTCTTCTGGTGTGCGTTTAGCAGTCTAATAATAAATGTCTATATGCGCTTGGCTCTCTGGCAGCAGTGGAAGAAATTCGATGGTATTTTTAAATCAAACATCTGTGCAACGTGAGGTGAATTTATATTGTTGTGATTACCATTTTAGTTGAGGGAGTAAGAGAAAGAGTGAAAACCTCATGCATATTCCACGCTTTGTATGTGATAATTGTGACATTTTATAAGATACTTCGAAAAAACTCTCGTCGAATGTTAGTTCGTAATCGAATATTCTAATGACTCATCGTGAGCAAACTTAACGGAAGTCGGAATTTTATCGCTGCGCACTAGTGAACTCTGTAGACCCAGAGGCAAGTGATGTGTGAGTGTGTGTGTTTCCGACCGCCGCCTCCTCGAAAGATCACATGTAAGATGAGATCGAACAACAAAAAGTTATTTACGCAAATCGAAGGCAAGCTGGTATGACAAGAAAATTGATTCTGTTGAGTGGAGTTAGGTGAATTAAGCCCGATTCAAAGTAAATTTGGACGCATTCAAGTGATCATAACTCAAGAATTAAGCAACATACACAGTTGATCAAAACTTCAAACAAAAGGATATTTATTCAGCTTTCAAACGATTTATAACAAGTTATAACATTTCACCGTTTCGAACAAACTGTCGTACTTTACTTGTGATCGATGCCATCATGATCTGCACAGTCGCTGGTGACACTGTACCGGCGAACTTATTCCACTTTAAACGCATTTGTTGTGCATTTGTCACTTCTTTACCGTATTCTTGAAGTTTTCGCTTGACAATTGCCCAATATACCCATCCAATTTCGTCAAAACTCGTTCGTATAGTAATCGTGCTCGCTTTTTGGCCACTAAATTTTGTTTCAGGGAGCGATTCGGATGTTTACTGGTACAAAAAGACTTATATCCTTCTCTCGAAAGGATGTTACGCATGGTGGAAAAGTTGGAATCGTATTTCTTTGCCAAATCACGTATGGAGACACCTGGGTTGCCTTTCACGTTCCTCAACACATTTCTCCTCAGCTCTTTGTCCCTAGTGCCACTTTTATGATAGATGCGCTGTGCTCTATCCACACTCAGAGTATCCTTGTAACGTTTGATTACAAGACACACCGTTGACTTTGGAAATTTTAACACTTTTCCTATTTTTGAGGCAGACCACGAAGGATTCTCTAGATGTTTGTGCACAATTAATTTTCTTTTCTCAAGTTCCATGATCCGTAATTTCGAGATTCTCGATCAAGCGAGAAAAACGTTTCACCAATTTCTCCGTCAATGAAATATCAACATTAAATTAAACCTTGCATCCAGATTTACTTTGAATCGAGCTTTAGAAACTGATTTATGGTTTCAGCTACAAACTGTTGGAAAGTATATTTGATTGAACAACATGATTTATATTACCTTCTCGGGGTTGTTTTCCAACCATAAGAGTTAGCATAGAAATCATAAAAAATATGAGAAACTATGGTATGTATAAATTTTAGGCTTCTTTAGTAACACATTTCTTTTTGACATCCTTTTTTGATAATTTCATCCTCCGTAGGATGTCAAAGCTCTTAAATAAACAATTGCTTTTTACTTAAAAGAAAGAAGATATTTTCTTCTTCATGTTTTCACGAAAAAAAGTAGAAAATCTGATGATAAAATTAATGCACACAGGGGAGAATTTACCTATTCTCGAAAATCTACATCACAGTCCATCCTTACTTACTGTTAGTTTGAATGGCATAACGTCCGGATGGACATGGCCTGCTCCACTAAAGGCTGAATAAAAGTAAATTGGTACGCTAAAAAGGACCTGTAATTCGTGATTTAATAAGTTTAATAAGTCCATTAATGGTCGCTTTACAGTACTTTTGACGTAGGACAACGTCTGTGTTTTCAATACTGGGGTACACGTTTGAATTGCGAAAATTTGGAGCGTCACGAAAAATATATAGGTTTTGAACGTTAATAACTAAGTCATTCCACGATTGATTTCCAAAATGTTTGCACCAATCGATCGGAACATTTTCTACGCTTCGATTTAAATATTTCAAACTATTGATTTTTAACATGCAACTAATAAAATTAACGCAAATATAATGTGATGTCTTATAATATCGATTTTTCATAGTAAATTTACCAAATGCACAGTACTTTCCGCGCACAGACTTCATATTTAAGTAACGGACGTCTCCAAGGCAGCCGTGGATGTTATATAGCGGGTACACCTTCGCATTTTGATTTAGTTTTCTGGCGGTCGTGGAGCTGTGCAGAGTAGTATCTGCAGTTGGACGAGCAGTCGCTGCCCAGAGAGGCGTTGGTGCAGTTGGCTGTTGTTGCCGATGCTCCCGTCAACTTCGCTGCGAGAAAGATGGCTGCTGAAGCCTACGAGTTGGCGGGAAAAAGCCGCCCGTGACAACGAGACAAGAATCAATCATCCTGTGAGATGAACCAAGAAAGAAAGCCTAAGTTCAATCGCGAACTGTTTCTCCCCCGTCAACTAAATCCGTCCTTTTCAGGACGACCAAATTACTTTGCCAACTCGAGAGTACGTTTGGATGAATTTTTCTCTTGTGCTGCTTGAAATTTCCATTACCGCCCCCCGGCTGAACATGGCATTGCTTTAAACGCCGCGTCCCGGAGTAAATGGCAAAGCGCGTTGAACAACCAATGAACCAACAGATCCATAACTATCTTCTACGCGTTAGAGATAGTGGCCCTCTCAACCATCGTAGAAAATACAACCGGGGCCGTATCATAATTAAGAGCCACCAAATGCTTTCTAGAGAGTGTACAATAGAATTTTCTTGGCCCTTTTCAGGACTGACTTAAATCAATTAGCGGATGGCCCTGACGTGTATGGGAATTAGATTGCTGCGTAGTCCTACGTCACCTTTGCGCACAACCCCATAGGGCTGTACCTTGTAGTTTTATTGATACTTCGAAGTTACAGCATTAGACGGTTACATTTCTTCAATTCGAACGAAATCTCGAACCTTCCTCTTGATGGAGCCCATCAGCGCCCGCACTGTGAATCGGCGCATTTCTTCCATTTTGCCCGCATTTGCTGACGTCCTTGATTGCCCCGCCGTTTCGTCGAAGTCACTGCTTTGAAATTGCCCAGTATTTTTCGATTGGTCGTAAGTCCGGACAATCCGGGGGATTCATTTCTTAATTGATCTTGTTGGCAACATACCACTCCAGAACCATGTTGAAGTAGTGACAGCTTGCTAAATCGGGCCAAAAGATGACTTTGCCCCTATGCTTGCGGATGAACGAAAATACGCGCCTTTTCAGGCATTCTCCGATGTAAACTTGGGATTTCATCGTCGAGGATGTGACGAATGGTTCCGTTTTCAGGCCACAACTGCAAATCGCTTGCCAAAGCATGGCCTCTTCGCGAAGTTATCGGCAAACACGAACTTGAATCTTCCCGGCACATCCCCACGTCCAGTCGCGATGTAAAACTTTTGACCGGGAAGCTGCTTAAAATCGAGTTTACCGTATGTTTTCTCATCGACCAGAGTGCTGCTCTTGTGTTTCGTCAAAACAACGTCGTACAAGAGCCTTGCATGCTTTTCGGCCACGGAATTCTGCTTCATGTGCCGGTTCGGATGTTCACTGGCTTTGTACGACCTGTATCTTTACCTGGCAAGGATGTTCTCGGCTCAAAAGACCGGGGTTGGCTTTAACGCACCTCAACACCTTGCTGCGCAGCTGACGCTCCCTGGTTCGAGTTTTTTTGTAGGTCCGCTGATTCCTTTCCACACTCAGGGTTTCTTTGTAGTTTATGAGCAATCGACAAACTGTTGTTTTCGGCATCTTCAGCACTTTAGCCAGCTTGGAACCGGACCACTCCGGATTTTCCAGGTGTTTGTGCACAATATCTATCCTTCTTTCGAGTTCCATTTGACGTTATTCCTGAACGCGATCGACTACTTTGATCAAACTTGCACCAGTTGTTCTCTATAGAAGTGCAAACAAACCACTATCAAAGATTTTCGATTTTCAACACTAGAGGCATGCTATAGCCGCTCGAGGAGCGTCCAATTTTACTTTTAGTCAGCCTTTAGTCTCCTCCACGTTACTCGGTCCATAGCTGCTGTACTACAATTTGTTGGACCACCCAAGGTCCTGCTGAATTTGGTCCTGCGATCTCGAGCATTGAGTGCCTCTGCATCTTGTCCCAGACGGATTTAAGGCTAGTCCTCTTCGAGCATCGTCCACGTCTTATGCCCGTAGAGAATAACTGATCTAATCACAGATTTGTATATTGTGAACTTCGTAAGAGGTTGAAATTTTCCCGAACACAATTTTTTGCAGAGTCCATAGTAGGCACGGCTTCCATTGATGATGCCGCTCCGAATCATTGTCCGTTGTCACAAGGGAGCCAAGGGTGTATGAGTTCCCACCCGGACCCAGAGTCACCTTCCAATTCGTGGTACTTCGCGTTTCATTCGAATGTAACATTTGGTTAGCAAACCGGGATTATTGAAAAAAGTGCCCCACATGTTTAGACCCGCTCCCCGAACAACACCTTCCAACGCAATGTTGAACAACAAACAGGAAAGACCATCACCTTGACTTTATACCCTCCTGTAATCGAATGATTCTGACGATGCGGCTAATATCTGAACATTACACTCCATGAATCATAGCCTGAATCAGTTTTATAAGCTTAATTTTGAAGCCGTTTACGTGCATGATTTGCCAAAACTCCGCTTGATCAATCGAATTATATGCGGCTTTGAAGTTAATGAATAGAGGATACTCATCTGATACTCACGATATTTCTGTGTCTGTTTCAGTTACGTGAATTTTATGTTAACGTTCTTTGACGTAGACGAAGTTTGGGTTGCCTCTCGTGTAAAAATTATAATTTCTAAGTGTGCACACAAAAAATATTTTTCCGTAAATTCGTTTACTCGTGTTTCGTAATCAAAGAATTAGTACATAGAACAAATGTCTCGTAAATAATAAGAAACATTCATATTGAGAAATCCAAGTAAAGCTAAAATGAGGTTGAACATCGTACTATCTAAAACTGAAATTGATAATAACTTTCTAGCTATGTTTCAAACTATATGAAATTGGTCAGTATCGTCATTATCGTCGATTTTCTCATGTTTTTATCACAAATTACTTTGCTAATACAGCTTGAAAAACCATTTTGAAAAAGCGCCATCTACGACGTTTAACCTCACTTTTGCGTTACCTGGATTCCTCCATTGCTTTTCATATAGCGAAATTCTATAGCGCACCTTGGATTTGACCAAAGGTGGTTAATGAACAAGATGTCTTAGATATTATTTTCTAGAATAATCTAGAGGATACACTCTCTTTCTATGAATGCAACGACGTCTGGTGATAGCTCATTGAAATATTCAATAATACGTTCACATATACTAGCACGGATCATAGCGTGCATGCAAAAATGTGGCAGTCGAGATATTGAGAATTTGCTTTGATTGTTTTGATTCAAGGTTGAAGTGTTTTCAATTGTACCATCAGTAAATAACTGCATGCAATCAATTAATCACCAAAACTGGAATCTCAGAAGCGCAGCTGCTATGAAAATTCATTTCACGTAGCAACGAAACATCAATACCCAGAAGGATACAGCTAAATACTTGCGTGTAAACGATAGTGATATGAAAAATTCTGTTTCTAAGAATTAATTAGAATTGGAAATGACGCATTGAAGAAAGATTTAGTAGATATTCCTTTTATAGCATTAGAGCAACCGGAAACAGAACGGCGACTGTTGCTCATTTTTGCAATATTTGCATGTTGTCATGCTACATAATCTAATTGATTTATTCGCTAACTTATTAGTTACCAACACTTATCACTAATTGTAAAATGTTTACAGAACTAAGAAAAGGACATGCAAAGTTAAAAATCCAGATATCTCAAATGGAATACGAAGCGGACGATCTGTATGATGCGAATCGCCGCTCGAGAGGAAATGGCAATGTTGGGCTATTAACTTTGCTTTTCGCTGTACATGTCCGGGCATACATATGTGTGTGTTTTGTTTTGTCTATTAATGTGGTTCAACGTTATCTCGTTGACGATGAGAGTGGCGCTGCTATCTGTCTCTAAAAGTTGGAAAGACTGAAGGAGGTCTGACTTAACGCAATCCATAATATCCTGTGCAACACTTGCGCCATCTTTCTTACACACTTTCATACCCTTTTTCCTTAAAATTCCATGTCGTTTTTGAAGATCTGCCCTGTTTTCCGGAGCTTGCCCTTCATAATTACCCAGATTTTTTTCCAATGGGCGAAGTTCTGGCGAGTTTGGCGGATTTCCCTCCTTCGGCACAAAAGCAACATCGTTGGCTTCGTACCACTCCATCACCGGTTTCGCGTAATGGAACGATGCCAGATCCGGCGAAACAACTTCGTAGGACCGTGGGAAGGGCAGCAGGCGCTTCTGGAGGCATTCTTTTTTATATATTTGGCCATTGATGATGCCGGTCATAATGTACGGCATGCAGAATTTTCCGCACCCACAAATCACCTGCCACACCAAGTACTTCTTGGCAAATTTGTCGACCTTCTGGGGATCTGCTTGGCGTCCGCTTTAATGTACGTCTTGTCGACAATTACGATGCATTTTGGCTACACCAACCACTCGCAGTTCAGTTTGCTGGCGCGGGATTTGGCCACCGTATTCTGTTTATCAGTTTGGCTAGGCGCCTTCCTTGCCTTGAAGACATGAAGTCCGGCTCACTTCATTGTCTGCTGGACGAAGCAGACGAAAGAATTGACCTTCTTAGCCACGTTCCGAATCGAATGGTTCGGGTTGCGCTTGACGTAATCCCTCACCGTCCTTGCGGTCACAGGGTTGGTCGTCTTCGCTTTTCTTCCACTACCAGCTCGCCACTGGGTCGTCTGGGTCTCCTTGAACATTTTCCACACGGGACACGGTCGAATTGTCTATTCCCAACTTTTCCGCGATCCACCTGTGGGACAGGCCTGGATTTTCCACGACCGTGCCTATAATTTTTTGTCCAAGCGTATCTGGCTTGGAAGCCATCTCTATAACCACTTTAGACGAAATTTTGTATTTGCAAACATTACACTCTAAACTAATTTTACCCAAAATTTTATCATATTTTACCCATGCAATAAAAAGATATACACAAAAGAAAGTGGTGCTGTTTTTTCGAGTACAATCTTTAAAGCCATTGTTTACCAAGAAATTTTACCCCTTCAAAATGTTGTCGCTGAATTTTACAATTTCATGATGCCTTTTTATTGTTTTCTAGAAACCATGGAAAAATTTTATCTAAAATTATACAAACTTATCAAACATTGATTAAAAAGCATTTTGATTCTAATTTAAGAAAAAAAATAACACTATATTTTTTATCAATTACATTTAAACCGTTCAAACTTCATTGAAATTCAATTTTTTTTTGGCTTTTATTGAACAGAATGTATCCTCTTTACAGTTGATACCTACAAGTTTTTACATACATGAATTCATGTTTAGGTTGAAGGTTGGCTCCAGCATCAATTGAAGTCATCGTTGGGTGCTCGGGTGGTTTTTTTTTTCATATTATTGCATAGTTTGACCTTAACGTTTCAGTATACATTCATTAACTAGTGGTTGAGATATATAGCTGCATCTTATAATTAATTGCATATCATTATTATTTTCATTTGGAAAATAAGAATAGCAATAATAATGAAATTTTAACTGCGCCAAGGTTTCAAGGAAGGTAATTCCAGGTTGTATAGATATTTTATTGCCTCGTATCATTAAGTATTTTTCTATTAATTTAGATCAGCGAATATTATTTTATTTTATTTTTATATTAATAAATGCTGTTCTATTTTGCTACGTTTATATTGAATTAGATTAGATTAGATCAGTGACCAACCAGTGGATGTCATCATTTAAAACTATGAGATCCATTACAAATCAGTAAAATGGTGCAAGGAATCGGAACAGCACATCGACATTTTAGATGAACTATTTTGTATGTATAATTTCAGGTCATCCATGGAGTTTTCAAGTTTTGTTAAATAACTTTCAACTTTTTTCTCGTAGCTATGATATATTGTATAAACTATTAGGTTCATTATAAATACGTAAATCCTTCTACTTTTGCAGCAGGACAATAATGTGCAGACATGTGTAATAATTATTATCATATTACGTTACTACGTTACGTTACGAAGGGATATTCCCTTCACTATATTTTACATACTATTCTATATGACATTGCATATTGATTTTACATTTTTATTATAATCATTACCATATTTTTCATTACTCGGATTTTCATTATTTATTTAAATATGATTTTATTATTCTTACCTCGGAGCGTATGGTACGGTATATCCACGCATCCTTCCTCCCCTGTAGATTCACAAATTGCGTTGTGGTTCAGATCAATTTTTTTGAATCCAACTTATTTTACAGAATCATCTTTTGCGGTTAATGCAACGCAGTAGGCCTGGCCGCTTTGACGCTTGTATCATTTCTTTGATGTGCTGCAAGCATCAATATTGACAAAAAAATAATTCGGCGTCATCTAACCCAATTATTTCCAGGATGTTTTCTCGTACTGGCTGCGTTTGTATTAGATTAGATTAGATTAGATTAGATTAGATTAGAATGTATCCTCTTTACAGTTGAGTTAGAAATGGTAAACAAAACTCTCAAAAGGTCGAAAAAAGCTGACGTCTAGAATCACGGTTGTCAGTGAAATGAAGTGCAATTTTTACGCTGAAAAACGGCGAAAATGTGGTTAAAAAGATTGAAAGTTTAAAGTAACGGTCGTTCGGAGTCGATTGGGGGTATTTTTCAGTCCAGTCCCAACGTAATAGCAGTGGAAAAAGTGAATTGTAAAAAGTGTCCGTTCTTGGGTCTGCTGTTTGGTCGTTCAAAACGAAAGGGCATGATAGCTGCTGCTGCTTGTATCGAACCTGAGCTGGTGATTGCTACGTTTGAGGAAGAATATTGACAACAATATTGCATAAATAAATGGCCAATATCCAGAACTAGATTTAAGAAGAAAATACCAAAACTGTACCAAAGTGAATTTGGATTCGGTGTGCAGGTTTAGTTTATAAATTAATCGGTTTAAGAAGAGTGTATTAGACGCAGATATCATGTTACTACCGGAAAGGTTTCCGATACGTCCGCGGCGGCCGGCTTGATGTGGACGAGTGCCGACTTCAGGAGCTGCGGGTCCAGCAGGACTTGGCCGAGATCTAGGACATCGAGGAGAGCTGGTTTGCAAAGCAACAAATAATTTATTTCTACCATATTTTGAAGACAATATCTAATATCCTGTTTTATTTTATTTTGTCTATTTTGTTTTGTTTTGTTTTTCGTTATGCTTATCTTTTTTCAGTCACATTGGAGCGGCCCATTGCTTTTAGCGGAAAGTGCTACATACTTTCAGCGTATCGTTAACCAAAACGAACCCTGCTGCTAACCTTTCCCCAACTATCCAAAATTCCAGTGATTTCTCATGGAAGTGCAGTGGATTTCTCGGCTTCTTCCAAAGCGAGTATCATGTCAACACATTCCTTCCCATTCCCTACTTGACCAGCATTCGGGCACGGCCGGCGCCGGTATTGCTTTATAATGGGTCACCAGTTTTTACACATTGAAGATGTATGTTAGTCCCAAACATCATCTGTTGGTTTTTTGTGTAAATACAGCTGATCTGGCAATAACGGAATTGCATCCGTGGGCGATCAATCATGCTCCTGCTAATGCTCATGTTCAAATGGCTAACAAAACTCTGAAAAGAATATAGTTTGATTAACGTTAACGTTAAAACAACTTACAATAACAAACAACCTGAACAAAAATTTTGGCCTCCAGCATGCATGAAAATCAGTTATGCGACCCATGCGAGAGAAAAACTAGCTCTATTTGAAAACAAACAGTTAATCGCAAATCTTAGAATTTCATGTTGACCGTCTTTTCGCTAACCCAGAAGATCATTGATCTTTGTTAACCAATTGCTCAGTTCTGCATTGTCTCCCCAAATGCCTTTTTTTCTTGAGAAGTGCATGAACCATCGAGAAATTCAATGTCAATTAAAAATACCCAGCTGTTTGACCGTTTATATGAGCGGAAAAATATGTCTCGTATCCGATACCATGATGATCGAACCAGTTTCAAGACACAGCACTGGATTCGGACAAACGCAGGCACCTTCAAGGTTGACTTGACACAAATGATAATAGTTAGGCCCGTCCGCCCATGCATTGATGAAGGCACTAAAAACGAACTACGGCAATGGTGGAGGATGCCTACAAGCGTGCGCTTTGTGTTGTGTATTAATGAACCCACGCAATCGATGGCAATCTATACACATTCAGATTTTGCAATGATTGATCTGTGGAATGGACTAAGAGTTGTCAAGGGATTTTACTGTTTGTTTGGAAAATTTGATTTATTCGTTTGCTTAAGTCAATACTTATTGCATTATTATTATTATTATTATTATTATTATTATTATTATTATTATTATTATTATTATTATTATTATTATTATTATTATTTTTCAGTTAAAGATCCACCTGTACGGACCGTATCCCAAGGCGAACCAAGCATAGCGGCTAGTATACGTGTAGAAAATTACAACAAATCCAAAGATGGCTGACCACGACCAAACAAATACTTACATTTCGCCGGGAATCTCCAGGGAACGAAGCTTTATCAGAACTTCAAACCAGCAGGTAATGGACATGGTAATAATCGTTTTAATCCTACCAAAATGACTCTTTATTGACTAATCAAACTCTTTTTCAAATTGGAAACTCTTAAAGCACTCGGTGGAGGTATTTCAGTTCACAATTTTTTGTAGTCACAAAATTAATGATACAATACACTCATCATCAATATTTCCTTGCTGTTCTACAGAATGCCAACAAAAGACGCAGCCTTGCCTTCACCCAGAGCCAGGCAATGCAACATGCCCAACAACAGCAACAGTTGCGTGGTAAGCCACCGATGGAAATCTATCGTCCACCAAGTAACACTTGCTACTAACAGTAACCTTTTCATGAAAAATCTGTAACTTCTACCGCCCGTAGATGTTCGAATGGATGGACTACAGAATAAACTCAACGTGCATGCGCAGGAGTTTCAGATGAACAACCTACCCGACGGTCGCATGCCATTACATAATTCCAGGTTTGTCCATTTTTTCCATCCGATCGAAGATGTGTTCATATATTGGAATCCATTTCAGATCTCTCAACATTTATAGCAGCTCCTTGCAGCACTCGAAATCAAACGCCAGCATGCCGTTGAACATGCATCCTCGAGCACACCAAATGCAACTGGGCAACATCGGCAGTCCTCAAAGGGGACCGATCATGATGTCTACCCATCCGATGCAGCACGCCGGAGTACAGCTGCAGTCCTCCCATATGCCACTAGTTAACTCGCCGTCCAGCGGAAACATTCTGCACGTAAGTCGTTCGATTAAAAAAACAACTTTTCATCAAACTGAAAAATACAGTGTTGCTTATCTTTTGCTTTTGTGACGTTTGCAGTCTGGACCACGAGTGAAATTTGCACCGGAACCTATGATACACGCGACACATGCAAACAACAACTTTTCAGCACAGAACAACAACAACACATCCAACAACCAACAACAATTGCCATCCGCCATGTTTCAACAACAGAACAACAACAATCCCATGAACCTTGCACCGTTACAGCGCTCCAAGTCACTCTCGTCGGCCGACACGTTGACGCGTGGTTTGGCCGGGCTGGGACTTGCCGTGGGACCAGAAGCCAACGACATCGGTCAGTTTTCGCCGGAGATTCAGGCAATTCTTGCCAAAGCGGTTGAAGATCCAAACCAGTTGAACGCGCGTTGCCTGATGGAACTGGCCATGCAGCTGATGCATCGTGCGGTGGATGGACGAAGGTATGATTATAACATAGTTGATTAATTAAACATGCTTGGAAGCTATTTATAGTATCGCTTCGAAGGTCATCATACTATAAATCAACAAATTTGCGTGCAAATGGGTTGGTTTGTGCTATTTGTATTTATAATAGAACAACTCGTGAATCTCTGCTAGCTTTGGACTGTAATTGTTATATGCTATGTAATCACCAATGCTAAGGAAGTTGAACGGATACCCTTCAACCGGTACCAGCTTTTCAAACAATGTTTTAAGTTACTTGATTTTGCCACCAATAAACTCGTTATTGAATTCTCATGGGGTTTAGGGAGTCGATTTATAGAAACGTGTCCGGATGTGCCATATGTGTTCTTGGGCACTTGATATGACATTGGTGGTAGTTTTAAAATTTTCAAGTGATTTGAGGTGTCGCATGCTGAGTTTTGGTCCAATTTAGAAACTGGCTATTTCCCATGGAGCAGTAATGAGAAAAACTCGGAGCATGGATTTTAAAGCGGTTTCAACCATTAATTCTCAGCTTCTACACATCATCCGTGTGCTGATAATAACCATATTGTGTAATTCCCGCAATTTTGATATCCAAAATGGTAAAGGATATCTGTTTTTGGCATCTTCACAAAACTCCATTTCGAAAATGCCCATATTGTTGCATATTGAACACATATCAAACCGATGTCGGCCATTTTGGATTTCAAAATGGTGTCAAACTGCAGTCGGCAGCTCCTACGCATTATCATTGTGCTGAAAATATCCATATTGAGTTAGATATGACCAGCTTTTCAGAACTAATGGTCGCAGACAGAAACATACGTAGAAATAAGACTGATGTTAATTTTAAAAGCATCTCCCGTATGCTTAAACGATTTCAAATTAGGAGGTTATAAGCCTCCCAACATTTTAAGTCAATAAGTTGGAAACTGACTGTGTACGGCTAGTTTGTGATTTGTATGGGAATTACGATGAGGATCTTAATTTTTTTGTTTGAATTGCTCTTAAAATTCACTAAATCACTCTGCTGCTACAGTATTCAGCTTATCATGTAGATTTTCATAACAACAACTTTTCGAATAAGGAACAAGAGCTGTCAATCATTCAAGTCACTAGTGTTCCATTATTAAGCTGAATCAAATACTTAGTAGGCAACATTGATATTTCTGACACAAAAAAAAACATGACTTCCATGGCACACTG
This sequence comes from Aedes koreicus, assembly GCA_024533555.2. Classification (NCBI taxonomy): domain Eukaryota; kingdom Metazoa; phylum Arthropoda; class Insecta; order Diptera; family Culicidae; genus Aedes; species Aedes koreicus. Next base: position 815,066 of record JAHHFK020000808.1, on the reverse strand, counting down.
CACAATATACACCGTGTCCAATATATTCGCATACAAATTCAAACTCCGATTGATTAACAAAAGTTATTTGAGAGTTTATTGGCATTTTTATTGAACGGTAATATTACATGGATCAATTACAGCATAAGTTTCGGAACAACACTGCCTTAAACTTTTTTGACCAGCTTCAAACATTTTTCAAACCCATCTTGCTGAAACACGTAATCATGCTTCCCGTACATTCTTTCTAAGCTTGAGTTCAAGACATTCTGCCAAACTTCCGTTTTATAATACAAAGCGTTGATCTTAACGTCTTTATCGATGAAAACAAGCGGCAGTTTGCCGCGCTTAGAAATACTTACGAATGGATTTTGTTTTACACGACATTTTGCTTGTACGCATTTAAGCTTTCTTAATTACAAGTGTTGATATCTACTTGTGGGCAAGCCACTAGACCCATGACCTCAACGTTCAAGGTTCGCTTGCTCCATATTTTTATTTTTTCAAAATCATTATATTTCATAAGACAAATTTTTGAAATTCATACTGATTTCTTATGGCAAATAATCATTATGCAATCTTATGAATATCGAAAGTTTATTTCGCTCAGTGCACTTACACAGTTCTCAATTAAGGACTTTCTTTGCCATTCCAAAACATCCAATCGTATAGTGTGTGACAAGCACAATGATACGCTTATGCTTTAGACATGGAGTGTACAATCTTACTCTCCCCAAATAAATCGCTTCAATTGGGTGTAAAAAATGTGGCAATATGCCCGGAGCAATTTGAGATTAGTACGAACATGCAAAATTTAAAAAAAAAAATTTCAATGTGATGCATAATTATTGTGTGTATGTGTATACAATACAAAGCCCACCGTCCGGCAGTGTTTTTATGGAAGAAAAATGTTTGCAGTTAAACGAACTGTTGTCGAATGGACAAACACTTTTAGCCCGGGAAGTTGGAAGGTGATAGCTCTGTTGGATTCCAGTGATCCATTTCAGAATGCCTGGTTACTCACGTCCATTCCGAGGTCACTTTCCCTTACAACATGCCCCGCATAGACACAGTACAAACATCAAATGGATATAGGTACTGTGCATACACTTCCATCATCAAATCTTACTGTTTTGAGGATGGCACGTATTTAGCAGTATCGTTCAAATTTAGTTATAATCAGATAGACCTCACCGGAATTTGTTGCTGATATATAGACTTCATTTGGACGGCTTCCCTGTGATGCTAAAGGAGGCTTTTATGTCTCTACACTCTGTTATTCGGCAAATATTTTCACATCATCCTTTTCGAATGGAACAGCCCGAGTTCAATTAGTACTTCGCGCATAAATGCAATACAACGAAAATCACAGGTAAAAAAAGCACTTTTGAGAAAAAAATTTACTTGAAAATCACAATCATTGTGCAACGAAAGAAAATAAAAATTCACAGCTCTCCATCTGTACATCTGAAATTATATGCCAGTCACTCACGCACGCATGCGCGTTAGCTTCGTTCTTTGCTTGTGACCAGCAAATGGCCGTTTGCTACTTTGCACTGGCTTTCGTATTTCTCTCTCCACACTCTGTCAATAGTAAAAAAATCCGCCGCTATGAGGCGACTCTATATCGACTTCTAAACTGCTTATAATCATCAATTCACTCGCGACAAAGCTGAAAAATACTCTAATTTAATCATTTTTCTCCGCGTGGCACAATATTAACCGCACTAACAAACACAATTAAGCTGATATTAACTCTTCCTCCGGGTGCGGGGGCAAAGCACAAAAAACAAAAAAAACGGGGAAAAACTACCGACCATCACAAATTTCGGGAGGGAATCGATTGTATTCACTACATCTTACACAAAACGCGTGGAGATCTTATGATTTCACTGTTCGATTAGGTTGAATTACGAATATATTTTTGATTTTATTTTTCGCGAAAAGGATGCAGCAAAAACAAAACACGTCAGTTTCCAAGCACGGCTTGCTGCGATTTTTTCTTCAGATAAATAAATATATTCACCACAAAAAAAAAAAAAAATTTTTTTTTTTTTTTTTTTATTTATTTTTTTTTTTTTATATTTTTTTTTTAAAAAGGAGTGTTTTTTTTTTATTAATAAAAAAAAATATTCTGTGCTCTACACCCTATTTATTGTTGACAAAAAAAAAAAAATAAAAAAAAAAAAAAAAAAAAAATTTAAAAAAAAAAAAAAACACAAAAAAAAAAAAAACACCGCGGGAAGGGGGAAGACAAAAAAAAAAAAAAAAAAAAAAAAGGCCAAAATTAAAGGGCGATACTTTTTTTCCAGTACTTTTAAGGCTAACATTGAAAATGGCGTAATCAAACATACCAGCATTGACAGGCAAGAATTAAAAATGAGCAAATTTCTATGAAAAAATAAAGTGAAAATTATACAAAAGATGAAATGGCAATAGGAGGCAATAGGAAGCAATAGGAGGCAACAAAATAAAATCACATGCGACCGAAAGAACACTAAGCTACAATAAGGATCAAACCGCAATGTAGCATGCCACAATTATCAAAAAGCTCAAGAATAAAAACACAGCACACTCATTTTTATTTCTTACAAAGGGCTGCCTCTTTGTAAGGAAATTAAACGACTAACATAATCAGTGTCTTCTTAGTAAGCATCTCAAGCTTATTGCTGCCACAATTAGCTTATTGCTTGCCCTCAACTTAGTGTTCTAAATGCACTTCCACAGTTATTAATTAACCCCTATCGATGCCAGGTACCATTTTTGCATTAGTATGGTTGTGTGGCAATTACAATCATACCCTATGCCCAGGGAGTCGAGAAATTTTCCTTGGCGAAAAATTCCTAGACTAGGCCGGGAATCGAACCCAGCTAACTCCAGCATGGTGTTGCTTTGTAGCTGCGTCTTTGCCGACTGAGCTAAGGAAGGCCCCTTATTAGTTTGACTTCAAATCAATTGAATCCTCGCACAGCTTCTTGAAGTAAATAAAAGGCACGCCGCGATGACACAAAACTTTTGTAACGGAACACATTTTTCACCGGCCATCACAGCTCAAATGTATTTCCGGTTCCAAGCAATGTACACATTAATTTATAAACCTTGTTAAAATTTTATAAAATCAAAGTTTGGAAATGACAGCGGAAAGAAAAACACTGCGCCTACTATGATGATTAAAATGAACGAAATCCTGCAATAACAAACTGCCACTGTAAAAATCAAAACATTCGAAACTTGTGTCAATTGGCAAACACGGTGATTTGATGCACAAGTTGTTTATATTCTTCTTTCTTAGTTCTTCTTTCTTAGTTCTTCTTTCTTAGCATTTCAAACTTATTGCTTTTCACAATAAGGTTTATGGCTAGATCTTAGATTATTATTCTAAATACACTTCCACAGCTATTAGTTTCCGATGACTTAACCAGATTTTTACTGCATATTACGGCAAGTACAACCGTACATCAACCCAGGGAATCGATAATTTTTCCTTTACGAAAAATTCCTAGACAGACCGGGATTCGGGATGCGCCTTCGCCGATTGAGCTAAGGGAGAACCGCACTTTACAACTAGTCAATAAAATTTTGTATTACATACTCGTAGTTGAACTTCAATCTTCACGATTAAGGGACACTTGAACAGTAATGGGTTATACATAGGGTTTTATACACTTAAAAGGCATATTATTGGCCTGTACTTGCAATTTGGTTGGGTTGACCTAAGGGTACAACCAACTTGCCAACATCATTTTCAGAGAGTAACAGCCATTAGTCTAGTTATTCAATCAACATGCTAAATTACCTGTTCTTGCATTATGTTGCAATCTCAAAGTAATATTGTTACCCTGACTCGCTATTTTCTAAACATGTTTGAAAAATTATCTCCTTCTCGTTAAAGATACGCACTACCAATATCCCGACTATGTATTTCGATTATTGCTAAAGAGCAAAAAGAAACACTTTTGGAAGCCCTGCTGAACACGTGCCGTCAGTGGTACCAAGAACGAGACAAGGTAATTTCTTCCACATACCATAAACGGTTACAATATATAGACTCCCTTTCATTTATAGGTCCTAGGTCCACCAATGAACCTCAAGAATCCATCGCGACCACGTTTCACGGCATTTATGGCCTTCTTGACGGAAATGTTCTGTCAACTGAAGCGTCGTCAGTTGCAGCTTCGCACGGAATGTGACGGTGTCCCACCACCGATAGTATTGTTGACAGTTCTAGGCAAATGCTGTGAGGATTGCGTTAAACCACCTGTTCGATCACTTTCTGAGGTAGGGCAAATTAATTATTATTTCTATAACTCATCAAACAAAAACCAAATTACGTAACCTGCTAGATTGAGTGCCTTTTCTTCGTGCTGACCTGCATTGGACGGGACCTGGAGACGCATCTTCCACAGCAATTGGAAACACTGCTAGCTGGAGTTCGCGACGCTTTTCTGAACTCATCAGCATCGGCTCCAGCCATTCGCCGAACATTGTTGCAGCTAATTGAACTTCAAGCATCCAGATGGCAACTACCGGGCAACACCGTACTGTACTACTATCCATCATCAAAATAGACGGTACATACAGCACTTGTACACCAGATAACGATTGAATTGATGGACTGCCAGTCTGGTTGATTTTCGCATACGAAGTTTCCTACCAAAATTTATTGAAATCTACTTACCACCTATAGGATATCGACGCAGGTGTTGGAGAATGGAGAAAACGTCGAACCAAACGAACCAAAAATATATCGAACAGTAGACAAAGAGAACGAAACACACTGGAAGTGAAGCTACAAAACAAAAAACGACACGATCAGACTACATTCCATCAAAACACTAACATTTTGAAGGCAAAGGAAAACGATAGTAATTTTCATGTTAACCTTTTTGAACAGAATGCAACAATGGTCTATTTTTAGCCCCAAGGGACATTGATTTTTACGAACCTCTGAAACTGAAATTTATTTTCTTAAAAAAAACGAAATTAACTCTGTTGTGTAGAAACGAAACGATTTTAAAATTTAGATACATTAACCAAATGAAATTGAGTAAAAATCTCTAAAAAAAAAAACGAAATGTAAAGAACTAGTCATTTCTGTATTATATAGTTTGGAGTACCCAAATATTGAAACTGTTATGTAAATTAAATAGAAAATAACGTAAGTAAAACTCATGAGAAACAAACAATGACTGACTAACATCCTCGTGTTGCATCACTACTTGATAATTTTATTATGCATCAGAAAATGCACCGCGAAAGCTCTAGATATGTAGGTACCGTGTTGAGGTGCCAGTGCACTTGTACAAGACATGCCTATTATGTAAAGTAACCCTCACGGCCCTTCGCTACTGATGATAAGAAAGGCCCTTAGGGCGATTAAATTATTTAACTTATTATTCAGATGCATGGTTTAGCAAATTAACTCAGATATGTATGACAATGGAAATGGTAGACAGAAGAATTATTAGTTTAATAATTACACGAGAAACATGATTGTATATGCTGTGAAAGGAAGGCAACTATGCAGTGTCATATCACGAAGAATAAAATAAAAGCAAGTAGAAGTGATGATTGCTACAGTAGGTATGTGCTTAACGGACTCTGAACCAATGGATGTATTGTAAGTGCAGCTTGTGCATCTATGTGTCATAATGAGATTTTTTAGGAAATAAATATTGAAAAATTTAGAGGAAATGGTATTTACCGCTTGATGATCCCAATATAGACTCCTCCACAGCGCTGTCATGTGGATTGGCGACTTCAAAATGAGGTGTTTTCTTCACTCATTTTATGTAGTTGCCTTTCGTGATGATATGGCCCTCTATGCAAATAGGAACACTATGCCAGAGTATTTGTGCTTGCGTGATTCAGAGATGATACATCTATGAATACCATGAGCAGAACAGTTATTACAGTAAAATTTTAACTTTTTAATCAATTTTTGTTTCCATGAATCTGAATTTTATGCTTAATTTATCACATGAAGTGCAATTTCTACAGAACGTATGAAAAATATGTGATGAAATACATGATTCGCCAAAATGTAGGCTTTCCTTTGAAAGCGTGATGTACTATATGGATGTTCCCAGAAGAGGGCCCCATACCCCCTCCATGAGAAACTGAGCCGCCTCCAAAATATGTAGTTACAGCTTCATCACACAAACATCCACTGTATCGTTTTATCAAAAACTTATTATTATAGTTTTTAAATAAGCGCCTAAGCCGAGCATGCATCGATGTCCACGACTGTCCTCAGCCACGAATAACGTCTCGTGTTGAACTCCCAATTTCGAAGTGCGCATTACTTCAAATATTAGGATAAAGCTGAAATTTGTGTTCTTGATTCTGCATAAGGTATGCAGAGTAAAAAAAATGACTCAAATCGGATGACGATGGAAAAAAAATCACAAAAGACAATTCAATGGAACACATTTTCCTTTCATCCTATGTTTATAAAATGGCCTCCATGACTTATGAATAGATAGTTCTAGGCATCTTCCGTTTAATGTTCACCCAAAAACTATAAGGGACAGCCCAATGTACGCAAAGTTGACGTAAGACTACGCAGCAATCGAATTCCCATACACGTCAGGGCCATCCGCTAATTGATTTAACTCAGTGGGTGAAAATGGCCAAGAAAATTCTATTGTAGACTCTTTAGAAAGCATTTGGTGGCTCTTAATTATGATACGGCCCCGGTTGTATTTTCTACGATGGTTGAGAGGGCCACTATCTCTAACGCGTAGAAGATAGTTATGGATCTGTTGGTTCATTGGTTGTTCAACGCGCTTTGCTATTTATTCCGGGACGCGGCGTTTCAAGCAATGCCATGTTCAGCCGGGCGCGGTTATTGAAATTTCAAACAGCCCAAGAGAAAATGTTAACCAAATAAACTCTTTAATTGGAAAATTTATTTGGTCGTCCTGAAAAGGACGGATTGAGTTGACGGGGGAGAAACAGTTCGCGATTGAACTTGGGCTTTCTTTCTTGGTTCATCTCGTGGGATGATTGATTCTTGTCTCGTTGCCACGGGCGGCTTTTTCCCGCCAAATCGTAGGCTTCAGCAGCCATGTTTCTCACAGCGAGGTTGACGGGAGCATCGGCAACAATAGCCAACTGCAACAACAGCCAACTGCTACAACAGCCAACTGCAACAACGCCTCTCTGCGCAACGACTGCTCGCCGCCGCCAACTGCGATCCTAAGACCACTGCACAGCTTAACGACTGTCGTAAGACTGAATCTAAATGTTCCGCTAAAAGCTATGAGGTAAAGGGGTCGGATGCTAGTGCACGAAAGAAGGCGGTACCAACGAAGGCAATGAGATACAAATTGCACCAAAGGGGACGAAATTCAGTTATTACGCCACAATAATTAGTTTTAATTACTGCACGCTAGACGGATGATCTTCTTAACAGAAATATGCCTTAATTACTTGCTATCACCAGCAACTAATCCGCTATGCACAACTAGGAACTACAACGAACTCAACCACATGGTCGGTCTGAAGTGTCGCAGTTCGGTTCGAATTATCCGTTCTAGAATTTCGTTCGTTGGTTGTTCAACGTTCTTTGTCATTTACTCCGGGAAGCGTCGTTTAATTAATGCTATTTGCAGCCGGGGCGCGGTGATTGAAATGAATTTGAAACAGCACAAGAGAAAATTTTAACCAAATAAACTCTTTAATTGGAAAATTGATTTGGTCGTCCTGAAAAAGACGGATTTAGTTGATCGTGGAGAAACATGGTTCGCGATTGAACTTGGGCTTTCTTCTTGGTATTCTTGGTTCAGCTACTCGTCGTTGCGGGTGGCCATCTTCAGGTGACGTGGGATAGTTGATTCTTGTCTCGTTGTCACGGGCAGCTTTTTCCCGCCAAATCGTAGGCTTCAGCAGCCATGTTTCTCGCAGCAAGAATGGCGGGAGCATCGGCAACAATAGCCAACTGCACCAACGCCTCTCTGGGCAACGACTGCTCACCAGTGCTGCTGCCGGCTACGATCCAACTGTAGAACCTACTCTGCACAGCTCCACGACCACCGAAAAACTAATTCAAAATGCGAAGGTGTACCCCTTTTATAACATTCATGGCAGCCTAGGAGACGTTCGTTACTTAAATATGAAATCTGTGCTAGAAAAGTACTGTGTATTTGGTAAATTTACTCTGAAAAAATCGACATTATAAGACATTACCTTATATTTGCGTTAATTTCAATAGTTGAATGTTATAAATCAATAGATTTAAATATTGGAATCGAAGCGTAGAAAATGTCCTAATCGATTGGTGTAAACATTTTGTAAATCGATCGTGAAATGACTTAGTTATTAACGTTCAAAACCTATATATTTTTCGTGACGCTCCAAATTTTCGCAATTCGAACGTGTACCCCAGTATTGAAAACATAGACGTAGTCCTACGTCAAAAAAAAACTATAGATCGCAGCTGGGAGACGTTGTCAGGGTTGGCGATCTTCGGTACTACGTTTCTCTCCAACGACTCCATCTCCTTTAGTAATCTCTTGGCATAAATGGGCCGAGTACAGGTCCTGCAAAAATATCACATGCTCCTTCGCGTGACACTTCTAGATGAATGCAGGCACGTCGTGCTGTATTATTAACCCTTCACTACAAGCACCGAAGGAAACATCAGTGGCTTCGACATTCCCTTCTTGTTGATCGTCAGCCATAGAAGGACTTTCTTTTGAAACTTGGTGTCGGAGATATTTACTTATTGATTAGCCAACAGATAAAAATGTTTATCCCAATGAGATAAAACAGCCATAGAAGGACTTTCTTTTGAAACTTGGTGTCGGAGATATTTACTTATTGATTAGCCAACAGATAAAAATGTTTATCCCAATAAGATAAAACTGAATTACATACAATAACTAACACATACATCTTCGAAAACAACGCTTATTCACATCACGGGATACATTAAAATTCAACACGTTATGGCAGCTGTTGAAAACGCGACACATACTTAGCACAGGTTCGTGTTTGCCGTAGTTGGTCCTTGATTGCCGGTTTATAAAGAAAGATTGTAAACTTAGGTTTCGTCGTCGAGTATTGATGTTCAAGAGACCAAGTAAAGTGGAACAGTCGATGTTTCCCAGAAAGACGTCACCAACGAAACACGCTTTGGCCACCATACGCCTCCCTTCCAACAATTCCAGGCTGATGAGCTTACACCGACTTTCATAGCTTGGCAATCTGCGAGGGTCTTGCCAACGAAGATGTCGCAAAGCAAAGCGTATAAACCTTCGCTGAACGGCTGCGATCCTCTGGATTGCATTTTGGTAGAAAGGGGACCAAACGACAGCACAGTACTCCAAAAAAGGGCGAACCATAGAGCAGTGCCTTCAGACAATAAACGTCTTTGAAGTTATTTGCGAAGCGGAACATGAATCTTGACTGCGATGAGGCTTTAGAAACAATATAGGCAATGTGGTTCTCGAATGACAGTTTGGAGTCGAGCATTACTCCAAGATCCTTGACTGTTGTTTCACGTTTCAACCGTGTTCCTCGAAGGATGTAGTCGTAGAGATACATCGCACGTTTTCGACCAAAGGAGATGCCGAGCATTTGGATACATTTAAGGACATTCTTTTGATTCGGCACCAGTCATCGAACACTTGCAGTTCCTTCTGAAAAAATCGGCGTCTTCTGGACATTTTATGACGTAGTACAGCTTTAGGTCGTCCGCATAGGATAATTTCAAGCATCTGAGGACCATGTTCACGTCGTTCATATATAACAGGAAAAGGTATGGACCAAGGTGGCTGCCTTTCGGAACGCCGAATGTAACTGAAAAGCTGGACGAGGCACAATCTGAAATCTTCACAGACATAGTTCTACCAGACAGGTATGAGCGGAGCCAGTTCAACAATTGATCGTGAACCCCCATTTTGTCGTATTTGTAAATTGCAATCTTATGGTTCATTTTATCGAAGGCCGCAGAGAGATCAGTGTATATGGCGTCTACTTGATGACCGCGTTCCATTTCACGGATGACGAACGATGTAAATACGGTGAGGTTGGTCGCCGTCGAGCGCTTGGGCATAAAACCGTGTTGGTCAGGATAAATAGTCTCTGAATGGTCATGGACCAGCCTTTGGAGAACAATTAGTTCGAATAGCTTGGATGCAGCACTTAGTACAGCAATCCCACGATAGTTGGCGACGGATCGTTTGCATCCCTTTTTGTGTATTGGGAAAACAAACGACTCTTTCTAGCATTCAGGAAACACACCGGAAGTTAATTTGAAGACCGTAGCTAGAGGCGCAGCGAGTGTGTTAAGGCAACGCTTCAGGAAAATTGAAGGAATACCATCAGGGCCGCATCCAGTTGAGCTTTTCATCTGCTTCCCTGCTTAAACCACCATATCACTATGGATAGTGAATGCAGAGCCAAATGCAGACAAGCGGAGAACATTGCTAGTAGCCGCTTCGAGGCCCTCGGCATTCAGAATTTCGTCGCAGAAGACACTGCTGAACTGCGTACGGAACAAGTTGGCGATATCCGCGACAGAGTCAGCTTCATGAGTGCCGTCAGTCATGGTGGAGGGTAAACCGGTTTCCTTTCGTTGTTCATTCACGAACCGCCAAAAATTCTTCGGTTTCGTTTTGAGACGACTCTGCAATTGAGACTGATGAGAGTTGTACAGCTTTTGACAAACGGTGTCGGAGCTTGAATAACGGAACATCTTTGACCCAATTCTTCGCTAATGAAACATAGATCCAGCATAACCGTTTGCATCGTGTTTGGAATGCCATTAACTTGCCGAAGGCTGGCGGTAGAATAAGCATCGAGCAAGGAGAGCGAAGCCGGTTTGGCCGACGAACAGGAATTGTCTGGATAGCGGAAGCTGTCAGCATCGATATGGCATGAAATCGTGCTGAGGTTAAAATCTCCCACGATGACGATGTTGCCGCTGGGTCCCATTTATGACACGATCCAATCCAAAGAAAGAACGACCATAATGACCACGATGTATTGCTTTGCCGGGAAGATGATTGCCTGCTAGACACGGCCGTCCACAACCAACGCTCCCGCATAACAATGTCCATTTTGCCCAGGTAATTCTTCACCGTTTGGCGGTTCAATCAACCTCTCGGAAGAAGGCGTGGAACGATGAGGCCACCTTGCCCTCGGTCTGCTTCTTCAACTTTACGGTCACGCAACACTGTCGGGTGGCCGGAACCAGGCTTTCGTTCGACGCTCTCGCCTTTCAAAGGAAGAGAGGGCGTGTTGTAAATGCCGGATCGGCAATATGTGGTGTACACGAAGTGCCTCACGATGTTCATCTTCATCGATCCTAGTTCGAGCTGGCAGTACGAAAAACCTATCTAATGTAGTAGCTTGACTCTGTTCAACATCACCAACTGAAAACGCTGCATTTTTTTTTTTTTTTTTTTTGGTACACAACAGAGTTGGTACGATTAGCGATGCATAAGTGGATTCAACGCCAGGTGGCAGGGTAATTGCATGCAAAATAACGAAAATCAGTCCATTTTTATTGCATACATTAAAATATAACAATAGGATCACTTGTGGTTTGAAAATAATTTATAGAAAAAAAAATTATAGAAAAAAAAAACAAACACCACAAATTTATTTAGTTACGCTATTATCCCTACTCTTTACACAGTCATTGGTTACATAAGTAGGCCTTCAGAATGCACAAGACGTTCAAAGTGTTATCTTCAATGTGAGATCGAATTTTAGTAGCAAAATTGCCAGACACTGAAAATTCTAGCTCCGAATCAACTGATGTAGGCCGAACAGTACTCAATGCTTCGAAAAGCCTTGTCAAATCCCTGCCCTCTAATCCTTCAGTCTCGAAATAGGCAAATTCATGCAGAAATTTGATGAGTTCAGGTGTAATGGAACTCGTTGAAGCAGGAGCTGCCTTAAGTTGCTGAAATCTTTATTCGAATTTCTCCTTCATGGTCAGGTTATCGTGGTTATCTTCTTGTGTATAATTATCTTTTGGCGGTTTCTCATCAGCAGTTTCCTCGATCTCTTTACAAGCGTTCAATCGTTTGAGCACATGCTTTATCAGTTCTGGAAAATATTCCAAAATTGTTATAATCGCCGTTCCTGCGACCGAATTGGACGAAAATTCGAAAAGATCAGCGTGTTCAAACCGTCTTTCTTTAATTCGCTCTTTAAATGCTTCGAAAAGTTCGTTGGCAATATCGGTGTTTGAGAAGAAAGCTGTTCGAGCATAAAATGAAGAGCAATGTCTGCTTCATATACCGTATGCGTGATATTGTTTGCACCATCGTACAAATAATCACCGTTTTACCTGTGCATACAATGCCTTGGTTTTATTTGCATGAACGCAAGCTATAGATCATACCAAAAAAATCTTGAACTTCCTCAAGCGGAAAAATCCAGTAATCCCGTTCAACGACGAAAGCATGTTCACCGTCGATCCCGTATCAAATTTCAGAACCAATCACTATATTTTTACCCCCAGTAAAAAGCGTAGCCAACGAGCATAAAAACCTGTATCTGGCCAAGCGTCCTGCTAGCGTTATGGTGTTTGGATTGGTTGTTTCCGATGGCAAAAAAATTACCTGGTGCTCATTATAGAAGGCGACAAAGTAAACACGGAAGTCTACATCGGGAAGTAAGTATGTTCTTTCGTGGATCAAATAGAAGAACGTCCCGAAGTCAAATATTATATTTCAGCCAGATGGGACTCCGTGCCTTTTCTTGAACCGCACTCAGAAGTAGTTGCAGGAACATAAGCCGTTCTGGGCGAAGGATATGTGGCCGCCATCCAGCCCAGATCTTAATCCGCTGCCTTACTCAGTATGTAACGTCATTAAGGCCAAGACCAGTTCTAAGCGCCACCCGAGTATAGCACGCCTCAGACAAACATTGACCCGTACATGGAAAGAATTGGATCCAGCCTCTTTTTTTAGAACCTGTCGTACGTTCCGTTACATAATTTCAACTGCAAAGAAACAAAACAAACTGAAAATAATGAAAGCGAAAACGATGTGACAGTTCATTCGGGCAACGTTGCCATGGTTATAAAAGAAATTCAGTTTATCTATTAGCGAATTTGTTCCAACCTGCGATACCCGAACTTATTTTCAGTGCAAACCTCAATCTGATAGGAGCTACAGAAAAATACGTAGACACTGATTTTTGACACACAACAAGCCAACCCAATTCTAATACCCGATCCAGTTTGGAACTGGATCATAAACGAATTCGCTATATTTCACACTCTCTACGTGCTGGTGACTCTGTTCACATTCAATTTCGTCTTCTCTTTCTTTCTCTTTGTCAATGAGCGGTGTCAGTGACCAAAGTATCAAGGTCAATCAATGACTGTAGTTACATGTGTGTGCGTAAAATGGTCCAAATCACAGTGACGTCACACCTCAGATTTGACAGGTGCCCTTTTGTTCAGAAATTCGTGTTTGAGGACGGAGAACCTGACGACTGTTTCTATCTTTTATACTCTCATGATGAATAGTGAGGTTAGCTTTTCCGGGTCTAAAGCCAGTACCGGTAGTTCGATATTGGAAATTCGGTTAGTATTACTGCTATTTCCAGTTCCGGTATACCCGGTATACAAACCCTATTCTCAAGTGACTATTTCCAGCAACCTCGTTTTCTTCGGCTACCGTTCCCTTTAAACTGCGTGCAGAAAAGTTGTTCAACTGTAGGCAATACGAAATCAGTTACATTTGCGAGTGTGTATGATTTGTTTCAAGAAAAATATGGGATATCGGGATGGATAAATAGTTCAAACTTAATCAGTTTAAAGTTAAAAGATTAAGTTTTTATGTGAAGACAGTAAAGTGTTTCGATGGAAAACTCTCGACCTTAGATACTTGATAATTGGTTTCCAAAAAATAATCAACAGTGACGAAGCCGAGGCAATAACGATACAGCAATCACAACCTACATTATCTACTTATATTATATTTACTTGTGATCTAAATGTTATCAATTTCACTTATTATATGCCACAATATGATATCTTACAGAGTGAAGTTCATACAAGATGCGTTCCTGCAGTATGCCTTTTTTTTAATGGGCCAATGTGCGGCAACCAGGTGTTCCAATGTGTCTTCGGCTCAATGAAATCAGCATGTCAGGTGGGCTTCAAATGGTGAGTTGACAACTTTGAAGGAGGGTGCGACCGACCTCTGGTCCTCACAAGTTCCTACCTCACGCCTTCACGAGTCATATGATCACAAAAGACTGCCAGCTGAAACATGGAGACGCTGGTTGGCGTAGCCTGGGCAATGTTGCCATTTTGACAATAGCGAAGTGAGGGGGTGCGACTCAAGATCATGTACCTTAAAATCAAATTGTTTATCCATACCTGTAATTCATATCATAGTATTTTCCATACTCATTTAATATATAATTTCAGCACGCTTTGGAATCACCTTTGCATTCCAAAACCATTTATCGCAAGAGCCTGGAGCAACATGACAAGCATCAAAGGCTCAATTTGTTTTTCAGCATTTCAGCATAACATTTACTCTAAAATTGCACTTCTGAACTTCAACTACTATATTCATAAAATACTAACAAGTGCTTATTAGCAGTAAAGGATTATATTTAAATATTGTGTTTAGTGGTATTATGGTAAGATAAGCCATTTATTTCAGAAATCATCAAATTCGATAACTCCAATTGCTAACTTTGAAATGTAACTAAAACAGTATAAAGAAAAAATTCTCAAAAAAAAACCACATGTCTTATAAAATAATATCTTTTATTGAAATATTTGAAATGATCTATTCTGTTTACAGCTTTTCACGACTAGTAGGATATTAATACATATCTAATTTTATGTTTTTTTTTCAGTCACAATCCAGTGGATGTCAGATATATGTTGTACATACACATATTATGTTCTCGTATTGACTTACTGTAGCAGCTTTTTTCATGGTCAAATAATTTAATTTGTGTTATGTGTAATTTGTAATTCCATGTACATCATTCAAGTTTGAAATTTGAATTAGTAGCATTTTTGTCTATTGTGATATCTAAATTTTTGTGTTCAAAATATACTAAATATTAAATAACATATAACGGGGAACGGGAGGGACCATTAGGGCACCTAAGTGAAACGCTTTGGATAGGGAGCATGGGACTGCTTCCTCCCTATTGTTAACATTTCGTGGATCGAGGGCGGGCTCTTCGACCCCATCTATTGGGTTAATTCTGTCAATCGAGGGCTCGATTCTAGTGCTGTGAGTGTGAACTTGCTTTTGGAAGGAGATTCTCTTCCCTATATTCGCGGGTTTCGCAAGTGTCTCTGCATATGGGCCCGCCCAAACGTTTTTGGTCCTTCATACAGGAGCATGATGATCACAAACAACAATAGAATCCTGATCAAATCGTTTTTCAGATTATTCCAATGCTGTGGAAAGTCACCTTGCTCAGTAGATGGTAATATTACATAATCATCATCATCATCAATTAAAGCAGCATGTCAGGTTTACTTATAAGGAGTGTTAACTTTTAACAAAATCACAGGTATTAAGTACAACACAATCAATTTAAGTAAACGCATGAGAAGAAAGGAGAGCATGAGAAGGAATTTAGAAACCATCGGTATAAGTAAAATTTCAGTTATAAATTATGATTCGATTGAGAAAACTGGCAAAGTTCAAGTTGTACAAAGTATGCATAAAACGATCATGAAAAATTTCGATCATGATCTTGAAATGATTCCATGAAAATGGCAATGGACCAGTAATTTTTATTGTTAACATTTCGTAAAAATACAGGTAAGGAGTGTATCGAATATAAGCTATCCACATACATTTGCGTTGTACGCATGTATTTGTGATGGTTTTTGTGCTCTGAACACTGCATGCTGTGGGTTTGACTGTCAGCTTTCTTTTGTTTACTTGTTTGTGCGGTTCAAATTCTGCGTTTTCAAAATGTCGCGTATTGAAAAGGAAGTGAAAATTAAGGTTCTGGACACATGGCTAAGTGAGAAGGGTATTACTATGCGAAAATTGGTGAAGCGGTTTGGAATTCATAATGCGAGTGTTAAAACCATCATTAATAAGTTTGGGGAACACTATTCTTTGGATGAGCTACCAGGAACAGGCAGAAAACCCGGTTCTTCCAACCCGAAACTGGAGCAGAAAGTGGTATCTCTAATCATGAAGAACAAAGCAATGTCAATACGTGATTTGGCCAAAAAAGCAGGAACGAGTGTCGGAATGATCCAGCGTATCAAGAGGCGAAACCACCTGAAGACCTACAAGAAGCAGAAAATCTCGAAACAAAGTGCAGAACAGAAGAAGCGAGCAGCAACAATGGCCCGGAAATTGTATTCGCGTATTTTGCAGCGTCCGGATGCATGCGTTTTGATGGACGATGAGACCTATGTAAAGGAGGACTCAAAAACCCTTCCAGGTCCACAATACTTTACTGCCGTCGTTGGGGAGGATGTGAGCGATGCGGACAGGTCGATTCAAGTGGAGAAATTCGGTCGAAAGGTACTGGTATGGCAAGCAATATGTTCCTGTGGTTTGAAGTCAACCATTTTTTACACTACCGGAACTATAAATGCGGAAATCTATCGATCTGAGTGTCTCCAGAAGAGATTTTTGCCTTTATATAAGAAGCATAGTACACCTCCACTGTTTTGGCCGGATTTAGCGTCGGCTCACTATGCCAAAACCACTCTCAATTGGCTTGCGGAAAAGGGTATAGATTTCGTTGAGAAAAATATCAATCCACCAAATTGCCTCAGCTTCGACCCATCGAACGTTACTGGGCAATCGTGAAGAGGGTCTTCAAGAAGACTGGTAAGGCAGCTGGGAACATGCAGGAGTTCAAAAAAATTTGGGCTCAAGCGTCCAAAAAATGCGATGCAACACTTGTCCGGAACTTGATGAAGAGCATTCGATCCAAAGTTCGAAAATTCGTGAAGGAATAACTTAAATTTCATCCGGTCTTCATTATGTTCAAGTTTAACCTCGTACAATAAAGGATCAATTTTTTGAATGAATAAAATATCGGTTTTCAACATAATTTGAAAAAAAGTTTATGGATAGCTTATTTTCGATACACTCCTTAGTTGGTTGGACAAGGCTGATTCAGTTAAAGGATGATTTGCAATGCAAATATTATTATAAGATATGTCCTCCAATTGAACTCATACAATAAGATTATGTTCAACCTAGCATCAGACAAAAATAAATAGGGTATGTGTCCCTTGACTGAGCCTAATACGCAACAATCGATTACATATCTCATTATAACTCGTAAAGCATTTGAGCTGTAAACGATATTCAACTTGTTATACACATGCTTAGATACGTTTAGTACGACGTTTGGAAGTATGTTACACGAAAAATTACACAACTCATTTTATAAAGTCAGATACTACTGAGGAATATGGATATAATGTTGGTCTATAAGCACCAAATTGGGTCTATTCGTGGATGCAACTTCGCGTTATTCTATAGATGTGTTATTAAATGCAGTCTTCGTACGGTTTTTTTTGTCTGAACTTCTTATTTAAGGCTTTGCCAGCTGTATTCGCTCACAGCACAAAATTTCACAAAACAAACTAAAATAAAACTGCTTTGAAACACTTCAGTGATTTTCAAATATGATTTATTCGATAATTACAACTCTATAAAGATTTCGATCCTTTGGTTTGTGTTTAGATAAACCATTTGAGAAATGTACAAATGTACAAGTTTTACCAATAACAACAATTTTACAATGTTATTAAGACAACAGACCATTGTTGGGAACATAGATTCAAATATGTCCCCAACACTGGGCCTACGGTTTTCTTGTTATATCATTGTTATTTCATATATGTGAACAGTTAGATAAAGTGAAGGGCTAAAAATATTTTTTTTACTGCATACTGTGTGTTCACATATTTTCAATTGTAACTCTATCATATATAATGCCGAATTAATTGCTAAAGACTTCACATTCCCAAAGTATACTCTCCCATATCATCAACTAAATCTGACATCATCAGTATAGTTTTCGAACCGTCAATGGTATGGGTAATGGTATGGGTTTTTTTTTTAAACATATAAACGCAACTTTTAATTTCCTTAAATCAACTACAAAAACCATCTTACTTTCCAAGCTACTGATACGCACTTCGATTACAGCTATAAACTTAGCTTCCATAAGCCAGCATATGGTAATAATTTATCATGGCCTCTTTTTGCTCTAGATTCCGTAAATGCAAAACCATGATAACCAACTTCAGTGAAAGGTGGGTAAAACCTTTTATTGATGAAGACTAATGTCTGAGAAGAAACACCTGCACACGTATTTATGTACGTATAGATGTTATCTTAGCAACATACATTTGAATTATGAAGCATGTTTTCTCACATTAACTCGATTACATAATTTGTTCACGTATAATTAGCAGGAAGCATGTTTGATAAGGCTCGTATGAAAATGATCTATCTTTGTGGTAGAATTGACGACTAGGTTTATTTACTTATGAAGACAAGATATCTGTCATAGAAAGCTGAATGACTTCTAAAATGGTAGCTTGAAGTAAAACAATCTATGGAACAACATTTTTACTATGCTATACTTTAGTCACAAATAATCACTTATAACAATTCAACAATACAAACAATCACTCAGAAAAACAAGGAACTAAACCTAACGACGTAACATAAAACATATTTCTGCTGCCCGTCAGCCAGCCGATTGTCGACGCTGGGCGTCAGCAACAGTAGGTTACAGCGCCAATACCATCGAAAACATGACGGAAATTCGAAAAACTTGTTCATTTATACCACCTTCACCATGACGCTCGGCTCGGCGGTGTGCGCCTTAACATAATGCAAGGAAATTGAGGACAATAAGGTATTCAAGTGAGCGCATAAATTCAAGTACTTTTCACCGACAAACAGTTGAACGAACCAATCCAAATGTTTGGCTGAATTATTTTTTACGGATTAGTAAAAGGCATATATGTATATCTTTACACATCGGAAAGCGGTTTTAAAACGGATTATGATATATGCGAAAATATAGCACCAATACCGTCTTCTTATGGGGTGAACAAAAAAATACATTGTTCAGTACGGAGGCATTATGATAGCGAAAAATGAACCATTATCCAATAGAAACTATCGCCAATGGATTTTTACACGCTATATTATGTGCGTTGAGCACACTCTCACGGGAATCTAGAAAATACCTCCCCTGTAAACGTCAAGCTACCATCAAATAAGGCAGGACAACACTAAAAGCATGTAAAAGCAGTGATCGATGGGTGTAGAATTACCTACATACCCATTGTGATTCTTGGATGATAACGAACCAGCTCATCATCGATAGACATGTTCGAAAATGTGCTGTATCAACCAGAAAAAATTAAGGAGAAAGTTGATTGAACCCACAAATGGCTGCTATCACGGCCGATTTTCATCGTAAGTTCGATACATTCAATTTAAAAATTTTACATATATTTTTAACATTCATGTTTTAACATAGTATACACATTATATAAATTTCGAAAGTGTAAATTCTATGAATGGATTCTATGTTTTTTTTTCTGAGGAAACTATGTATTGTTATTGTGATGCCTAAATGAATATTTTTGGTTTCTGATGGAACGGTGGAAAAAAAGTCGTGATAATGAGCATGTGCACGTTGCGATAATTGTTTTGTTTTTTTTTTTTTTGACTTTTACTGTGAGCCGTGTTTTGGTGTTGCCTCACTCACTCTCACAGGGCGCTTGAAAACATGGCTCACAGTAAAAGTCAATTGTTTATAGCTTGCACAGGCTCATATCACAAATAATCTCTCATATGGCATGCCGTCAAATAATAATACCTTAGAAGGATGTTTTACCCTCTTCCAAAAAAAGAATAAAAATAACGTGGGCACTCGACTTTTTAACCGAGACCCGTTGGGTCGAGTGTGATATACAAATAGACTCAGCTCGACGAACCGAGTACGCGCTCGCGCGCGCGTGTTTGTGTGTGTGCGTGTTTTTTTTTTTAATTCCAGGAGTTCAAACAATCTTCTAAAGACTGGCCTGTTGTGTTCGTGTTCATGCACATGCCAGTGTCTGATTTGGCACTGTCTGGGATTCACATGTGCGCCTACCCACTAAAAAACACTCTCCTAGTTCACCGATCACCTGGGTTTCCCCTCCGGAACTACCATGCAGTATTACTTCGGAGGGGAGGCGTTATGCGCAATGTGCGCCGCATCCAATTTATTACTATTTAATTTTCCCGAGCCCCTTGGCTCCCATCATGCCGAGCCCTTTGACTCCCATCGTGCCGAGCCCTTAGACTCCCACCATGCCGAGCCCTTCGGCTCCTGATGTTAATTTGTTACTTTTTCGCCAATCAGCGACCAACATGCGTCATGCTGAGCCCTTTGGCTCCTGTTAGTAGACTACCTACGAGTTTACACATACAACTAAGACACGCTTTGCACCCGAGCCATCCGGTGCGCAATCCCGCCCGGAAGCAGACATCTTCTTCTCACTTTTCGGACCTACCGGTAGGGTGCCGAAGTCACTCCAGCTATTCCGGCGGAGCCTGGCGTCCGGTTCACTGGCGCTCCGGCGACCCAGACTGGTGCTACGACGCGTTCTACTCGACTAGCCCTCGGCGGTGGATCTAGCCTACTCCGTCAGAGAGTTCCCCGGCGAAAGAATTGCTCCCGAAACCGATCATGCTTCCTTCTCGCCACCTACATCGCATGTCGTGGTTCCTCCCGCCAACTCCGCTGTAGTGCAGACATGAGCTGTACTACAGTCGTGTCCACCGTGTTCCACTTGTCTTCGTCGCTACACATACGTCCGACGATATTGTCTACGTTGACGTCAGCGCCGACAATGGCTGCCATTTCTCCTCGTGTGCGCAAACCTTGGGCAACTGAAGATGACGTGTTTCGGTGTTTCTTCTTCGTCTCAACACTCAGGACATATCGGCGACCTTGCATGGCCGAATCTGTGCAAGTACTGCTTAAAGCACCCACGACCAGACAGAAAATTGCGTCATGTAGAAGTTAACCTCCCCGTGTGCTCTGTTGATCGACAGGTTGGGAATTAGATGATGGGTCCACCTGCCATTCGCCGCGTTGTCCCACTGCTGCTGCCACTTGGATAGTGTGTCTTCCGAACTCCTCTAGTGTCTCGGTCCCTGTAGCACTCGCTATCTTCTTCCAGTAGAAGGCAAATGGGGAGCATCCCGGCTATCACACACACGGCGTCCGACGAGATGGTTCGATACGCACTCGACACGCGCATCGCAATCAGCCTGGACATACGGTTCAGTTGGGCGCGATTTCTTGCAGTCTTCAATGCCACCAACCACACTGAACATGCGTACCTGATGATTGACGATGATACGCTCGCTAGTAACCTCTTCTGGCTACTGCTGATCGCAGAGTTGTTGAGCATGATCCGGGATAGTGCTGAGATCACTGCCGTGGCCTTTTTGCAGACGTAGTCGACATGACTATTGAAGTTCAGTCGATCGTCCAACATGACTCCCAAGTGCCTGACTTCTCGCTTTGAGTCAATGGTGCACTCTCCGACCATGATTCTTGCATGCTGCACTGTCTTTCGGTTGCTGATAATCATCAGCTCGGTCTTGTGGTGAGCTAGCGATAGCTTTTTTCCACGCATCCAATCTTCTACCGCATCTATTGCCTCCGTGGCCAGTACTTCGACTTCTTCTCGTGACTTACCGATTACTAGAAGCACCACGTCGTCCGCAAAGCCGATGGGAAGGTTCAGCTTTAATACCTCGTCATACATGGCATTCCAGAGGGTCGGGCCCAAAATAGATCCCTGTGGAACGCCCGCCGTAATAGCCACACTCCTCTTTCCGGTGTCTGTTTCGTAAATCAGTCTGCGATTCTGGAAATAACTTTTCAGAATCTGGCACAGATACTCAGGCACCCTCAATCTGTGTAACGAATCGGCGATTGCAGCCCAGCTGGCACTGTTGAAGGCATTTTTTACATCCAGCGTGACCACCGCGCAGTAACGGTTTCCTCTTCTCTGTTGCTCCTGTGCCGTCTCCATAGCATCCACAACCGTTCTGATGGCATCTACAGTGGACTTGCCTTTCCAGAATTCGAACTGCATCTCTGATAGACCGCCCTCACTCTCCGTGTACGTCATGAGCCTGTTTAGGACCACTCTCTCCAACAATTTGCCAACGGTATCCAATAGGCATATCGGCCTATACGCTGATGGGTCGCCGGGAGGTAGCAGCACTAGCTTCTGCCGTTTCCAGATGTCGGGAAAACTGCCCTCCTCAATACAATGTTGTATTGTGGTCCTGAACATATCAGGATTTTCACGGATCGCTGTTTTTAGAGCTACATCTGGAATTCCGTCTGGCCTGGTGTGTGTGTGTGTGTGTGTGTGTGTGTGTGTGTGTGTGTGTGTGTGTGTGTGTGTGTGTGTGTGTGTGTGTGTGTGTGTGTGTGTGTGAGTGTGTGTGGGGGGGTGTATGTTCATATTTATGCATACCCTCCGAAGTTCAGTGCGATACTGCCCGTAGTTTTGTTTTGTCAGCTGATTGTTGTTGACGTGTTTGGCATCATGTTGAATATGGAAGTTGGAAAATCGCTGGAATAACCCAAGTAACCACGAGGCTGTAATAGCTTGCATATATAGGGCATATGCATTACGTCTAGTGCATCATTGATTTTGGATTAAAGCTGAAAAGGGCCCCACTAAGATCGAACTAATGCTATATCTTTTTTAAAGCCATAAGACATTGCTAAAGTAGCATTATTGCATTGGTAATGTATCATTGCATTGGTAATGCATCATTATATTCTTAAAGCTAATCCAACGCTTCATTACTTGACAACTGTTGAATTGATGCGATCCCGCATTAATAATGTTGATTTTGTGATGAATAAGAGCAATAATATAATGCCTGTGGTTACTTGGGAAGTGTATCGAGCTAAAAGGGGACTACATCAAGGGGTAAGACAGCTCCTTATCGCGAGCAATTTCAGAGTTGCTTTTGAGGTACCTCTATTTAACTCTGATTTTGAAAATAACCTATGTTCACGCAAACTACATATCTGCTCGTACAAATTGATATCGTATTTACTACTAGTAGTGTTAGCCTTTGTCTTTTTCGAAAAGGCTTGACCTGCTATATGCTATTGCAGCATCATTCCGCCAGACGGTCAGACTATGAACTGGTGCTGTAAAATAAAGGCAAGCGAAGAGACAAACGAGCTTAGCCCACTGCAGTCCGACTCAAGCTTCAAGCTTTTTAGAATTGATGTTTAGCAAATTACCAATCTAAAAATAATTAGACTTCAGTAAAGGCATCCGTATCATGCATCACATATCAAATATTCCTAGAACCCTCATAGTCCTGAAATAGGGCTCGCCGTTGTTCAACCTTCTATTGCCATTAGCGGAATGTCCATTATTGTTTTCCAAACAAATTGATAGTCAAACTTTTTGAAGCCCTGGCATCCGTTAATAATCGATTAAGATTGATTCAATTTTAAGCTATATTGAGTTACTGGGGCATCAAAGCAACTCAGAGTAGAGCTGTCTCACCCCTAGGGCTACATTGAATAAAATAAAATTAAAAAAATTCGTTCCCAAGAATGTTACTTTCTACCCCACCTAGTATTTATCATTTTAAATCCATATTGATAGTAAATTTGACGGTTAAGATTGTGTTATATTTCATTCCATAGATAGAATATATGAAATTTCTAACACTTATGTAATTTTACCCTTTCCAGCACTAACATAAACAGGTCGTTGAATACTATTGAATACTAATACAAACAATACGTACAGGGTCAAGGGGTGTCTCATTAGATTCGAGCGCAAATTTCAATCGATTTGCAGTCAATTCACAGCGAAAGGTTTCCGATTAAGTACTTTTGATCAATATTGCAACACACTCATGACGTCAGTTGCACCAATTTGACATTTGATTTGAAGGAATGCAAAGTTTTATGTTGCTAAATTTACAAAAAAAAAACGAAAAACTGCGCATTTTCTGTCAAACTGATGCATTTCGATTTTAAGAGAATTAAAACTAATTCATCAAATCAATTTGATGGTATCCATGTGAGACATCCTTTGTTCAGGTTTGTCTAATAGTTCATATCATAAACTGAATATATGGAATATCAAATATTTCTGAAATTTCCTTTAATTACTGATGAAATAAGTATCCAGTATTCAACTTGCATGAAAATGTTCTAACAAATACGAGCTTTTGCATTCAACATTATCGACATTGCATGTAATGTCCCAGAACACGGTCTGTAACGTAAATTTGTATGTTTTTTTTTCTTTTTTGACACTCCATTTATAGCATGATATTGAACAGAAGTTCACACTACTTTTTCGAGCTGTGTGGTGAAGGGTAAAAAGGTTTCAGTCTCACCATTGGTGGATTAATTCGGGTTTTTGTTGTTGTGGTCAGATGCTTCGTTTACTCGCTCATATGTTGTTGTTAGTTAGTCAAAATTTTATGTATCAGATTTATTTGAAAGCTCTATAATAAACTTTTGGAATGCAGATCGACCGAAAACTTATTAACGTACTCTGCAATAATTGCCAATTTCCCGCCCGTATTTTTGAGAAGACGAACCGCTTGATAAACTTGTCGATATAGTCAATACGTCTTCCAAAATTATCCTCAACAACCAATTTGATGAAAAACTTCACTGATTGAACAAGAAGCATTTCCCTGCTTACCGGAATATGACGTTCACTTTGTTTCAATAACCAAATTGTAATGCTCCGAAAACTTGTAGGTACTTTGTTTGAAATGTTTACGGTGAACTGTAAACTGATAAAATTCAATTTATAAGTACATGCCAACATTTAATAGATGTTCGCCAAATTATCCATTATCCATGTATTCATTTTACATTTTTGGATATTGTAAATTATTGATCGAGTCTGGATGCAATACTTTTACATTACACCGTAAACTGGCAACCAATTTTTAAATCACGAATAATCTGCAGTTTATGACTAAGGAGCCATTCATAAACCACGTGAACTTTTCTGGAAGGAGAGGAGTCTGCTCTCCCTACAAAATTTCAAAAATCTGTATGGATAAAAGTCTTCTAGTGGGGAGGAGGTCTGAGATTTTTAAAAACGAGTCTACGTGGTTTGTGAACAGGCCCTAAATTGAATACCTGACTGCCACTTTTTTTTCTTTTAAAACTTTATCAGCAACTTGAGAAGCCATTTTCATAACTCAAATTATTTCACAGTTCACGTTGAAGCTAAGGCGTAAGTTTCTTGCAATAAGAAATTTCAATAAAATTCGTTTAATGACTGAAGAAGTAATACCAAAGATGAATCACAATCACAATCATACTAATGCAAAAATGTACTTGGCATCGAAAGCTCTTAATTAATAACTGTGGAAGTGCATTTAGAACAATAAGTTGAGAGCAAACAATAACTAATTGTAAAAGCAATAAGCTTGAAATGCTAAAAAAAAAAGGAAAAAGCGTGCCCTAATCCTTACTATTGGTTTAAATCGGTTCAAATCGGATTTCCAGCATTTTAAAAGATTACCTAGTTTTCCCAATGAAAAACCACCATCACACTTTGTGAGTGGCCCCAATAGCATCCTTACCGTTGGTATAAATCGGTTCAAATAAGAAATTGGTACTAATATACAAGTATTTTACTAAACGCCGCGTGATTTCAGCTTATCGTTTACCAAAACGAACCCTGCTGCCACCTAATCCAGTTATCCAACATGCAAGTAATTTTTCATGGAAGTATAGAGGTGTTATACTACAATAGATCAAATAACTGGTCGCAGTGGTTTGTGTCCCGAACAGAGGAAAAAAAAATAGAGGTGTTCTCGGCTGCCAATAGAACGAGTATCACGCCAACATACCTACCCTCCTTATTTGACCTGCATTCGGGCGAGGCCGGCGGTGGTATTGCCTTAGTTTTAGATCACCAGTTTTTACACATTGAGGATGTATGCTAGTCCCAAGCATCATCTGCTGGTTCTCTGTGTAATAACGCTGATTTGGCTGTCACGGAGTAGCAACCTAGGGCGCCCAATTATGCTCATGCTCAGACATGTCATTTTCAAGATCTTCGAAAGCCTCAGGCGTCGCAAATGCAAATGGTAGACGAATTGAGTTAAAATAAAGCGTAATCTTTAACGTACATTTTGTGTTAATACAGGTTATATTTAAAGTTGATAATAAAGATACTAAGCTCGCATGACATTAAAAATGTTTCAACCTCATTATGTTCTGACGCATGTGTTGTGTACTTAGACTGCTCTGAAGCAGTTTTAATTAGGATGTTTTAAGTACCTGTTCAATTGCAAGATCATCATATCAATGGATAATTTTTGCTGCTTTTGTTTTCATTGTCGTTTTAAAATTTACACTTTTTTTTATAGAAATGATAATATAGATATGTTTACAGTTGATACAGTTTATTTTACGATTGAATAATGGACTGGAATCAAACAATGAGAAGGGACTCAAACAGAGGTGATGATGGAAGATAAAGAATAAAGATAAATAAAATTTAGAAGCCATTCCTTGTATTTGCTCACGAACTGACCTCAAAGAACAAATAAACTCTAAGAACAGAGACTTTCTGTAAAACTTAAGTACTTAACCGGTGTAAATAAGGTAAAAGTACATATACAGACATGTAGTATAGTACCCATGGGAGAACATTTAGAAAATTAAAAGTGCGTGTGGCAGGGAACGACCATTACTATTGGTTACCATCCATACCTTTCACATCAAAGTCGCGAGTTCGAATCTGATCCCCGGACAAGTTGATAAAATATCCAAAAAGAAACGAGTGACTCGATAATGAAGAAACAAACAAAAAATGTGCGTGTAACTAGCTCGTACTTACAGAACAAAATTTGTTTCCAAATTATGATATTCACATTTACGTTTCATTTGTACTGACATCTCTACCCATTTAGCAAGCAACGATAAAAGTCGGAAAAGACTTTCGTCTTGTACCAAGTTGGCTACAGCGTTTATTCCAGCACACCATTATTGAGCACCCAAAGGCGCACCTCGCCTTCAACGCCCGGGCGCATATCAACCTCACGTGCTGGCTCTAGTTGAAGAAGAAAAGTAAAGCAGCAACAACATATATTATCTATGCATCATCATAGCCATCATCATAATCGGCAATGCACCACTTTTTTCCAGCCAGTTTCGTTGATTGTTTGTTTATCTACACGCGGTAGGTACTGATCGGGCTGAAAACAAAGTCGTCACGCAAAAGGCTTTAACCATTCGCAACCAACCTGCGCTGACTGTTATCCGCATATTTCCATTTCGTTTCCTCGCGTGGTTCAGCCGGAAAAAGAAAACTATCAAGGTAGTTAGGCCCGAAGAAAAGCGAAAGTACACCCACCCGGGGCTTTCAGAGCTTAATTAGTTTGTTAAAATTAAAACCTCTTTCCAGCAAATCGTCCACCAGTTAGGTCTCCTACACACACCAACATCGTGAGTTCACACATACACACCAAACATTTAACAACGATCGTATGAAAACTTGGTTCCTTTGAGGAAAACCACCCCACTGCCCAAAGGAAGCAGCAGGGCAAATTTCAACTCGATTGTTTCATTTGGATTGTTTCAGTAATATATAAATAGATATGAATATGAAAATTTGCAACCAGTAAACTTTCTTCTCTCAAACCATCTATACGTGTATCGCAATGAAGTTTACGGTAAGCTGAGGATTTTGATTGTGTTTTCGACAGTGATTAAATGTGGGATATGAACAGCTGTGAGCGGTGTCAGTGAAGGATGTATTCAAGGCTGCTAATTTTTTGAAAACCATGGACATTTTGTGGAAAATATGTGAATATCCAAGGATATGTGAGTCCTATGTTGAAGATACAAGCAACTGCACAAAAACGTGGACAGTTTATGCAGTGACATAATTATTGAATCAAAAGCGATAAAAAAAGCATAGAATAAAGTGGAATCAAGCAAGTCAGAAAAGTGAAGGACTACACATTCAGCAGCAAAAATAATATGAAAAATGTGAACAATTATGGAACATCGATAATGATATTAAACAGCTTAGTTTTATTTTGAAAACACCGAGATTAAGGCTCGGCAATATACCATAACCATTATAAATTTGGAATCAAATTATTCCAATATGCTGGCCGGAAATAAGTGAAAGCTCACCGAAATAATAGTTTGAAGAGTAGTATGAAATCAGTCAATACGCTGAGGGACGTGGGAAGGAATATTCAATCGTGTTGAAATGGTTTTTTTTTTTCATTAAAATTATAAAATGATAAATTTGTGCCTATGAAATGTTGGACAGTTCTGGGTTCATCTTTTCGAATCTAAGTTATTTTTTTCCACTTCTGAAATTAATAGAAGCGACACAAGTTAAATACTATCTCATGTATTTTACCACGAGTTTTACTTCAGTAATTTTTAAACGAGATACGTTGTCGTTTGTTGTCGAAATTCTATTTTTTTTTTGTTTTTGTTCATCACTGTTTTTTAGAAACTTTATTGTTTAACTGTTCAAATATATAATGAGTAAAAGTTTCCATATTAATCCCATCATTTTATGATTCATCGTACTCGAAAACGAAGAGATAACGCGTGAGTAAATAAATATGCTATCATACAAAAATGGTCGCTAGGAACCAATTCATTTGCCGTGCAATCTTGATGCTGCAATGATGCAATGATACTGGAACAATGAGATTAATGTGTATATTAACAGTAACCTATCTAACAGGATTTAAGTTCAGTGGTTTTCATTTCTATTTATGAAACAAAATGGACATTTCCAAGGTGTTGCAACCTTTCTAACGTTCCAAAATATTGAATATTGTGTACAAACAAATATGAATTTAGTTACATTTCAAGCGGCCTATAGTACGTTGTTTGTCTAGCGCAGTATAACATGGAAACGCGTATGAAATAACAGTTCCAAATGTGTTTCCATGTTGTACTAAGCCAAACAAACCACCTACGACAGGTCGCCTGTTATGTAAATAAAATTATATAGCGGCTGTTATTAATTGTTTATATTTATGCGAGTTATAATCTGTTCGGATTCTTGTTAAAAATGGGCTATGTTACTTGTACGAGCAATCCTGGAGTACTAATAACTGACCTGATTAAAATAGGTTCAGAACTTTTTCGAGCTTAAAAGCTGAGCTCAAATTCTTAAATTATGGAATTTCTCCATAAGTATATCAACGTACAAAGATTATCCAGTATACAATATTTGGAAAAAAAATATAATATAATATATATAAATATTAATTTGAAGTATTTGCTAAAAACTGTTTTCGGGTTATTGATACGCATACTGTAATAAGTTATTCTCTCAAATATTAATTGTTAAGGATTCGATTTTTGAATTTGATTTGATTTGGAAGATTAAAAGACAGCAATGAAAACATGCACGTATTAATAGTGATTCCACTTTAAGTTGTTGAAACATACTTTTTTTAAATATACCAAGTAACATTGCCAAAACCATTCAGCTTTATTAAGTTTTATTAAAGTTAAAGTTTTATTAAAGAAAGCCACTAAAACTCAATTTGATGCCAATAGGTTTCATATTTTAAACAGGTTTATGAAAACCTTCTCAACTTGCTTACAACGATCTTAAAACTTTGTTTACTCAAATTCCTTTTACTCTTATCGAAGATTTTATTTCGACTTTATAAACTATTGTCTTATTATGGTCAGTTGAAAAATCAATTTATAACTATTTTGCCTCCAAAAAATGCATTAAACGGCAAATTGACATTGAGGAGGTCATTGTAATTTTAAATTAAATTATGATGATGTATGTTATGTACTACCACCCATTGTAGCACGGAAAATAAGTCCGACAGCAATGGGCTCAGCTCTCTGTTAGACTTGATCAAGCTTTAATAACCACTGATTATCCTAATCATGCCATTGTATGAAGGGCTAAAAACGAGTTGGTTGGATCGATACGCAACATCACTTATACGTTTCCACAGGGATAAAAAGAATTTCCTTCCAACAACAAGATTGAACAATTGGTCATAAGAGCGAGCTATCTAACATGAGGATGCCCCAATGGGCGGGGAGAAGAGCCCGCCCTCTATTCACAAACTGTTAGCAATGGGGACTCCCACTCTCCCCATCCAGAGTGCTTCAATCGGGTGCCCTGATGGTCCCTCCCATTCCCATGAAATATTTACATAATAGTGTATATATTTATGTAAATGAAAAATGCTACAAGCATTCGTATATATTATATATGAACTTCATTCGGTTGATCCTGAAATGCAAGAATGTTGTAAAGTAATAAAGTGTAGAATCCTGTGGTTCCGCACTTAAGAACGTTTTCGTTCGTTTTCAGCGATAGCAGCAATTCACCAAAATCTTGATGTGAGGTATCCTGAAAAAGTTTCCTAAATCTATTGAAATTTTAGAAAAATAACATTTATACATTTTAATTTATTGTTGGATTGAAATAATACGATGTTGTAAAGAAATACTAAATAATGTACTATGTAGCTATTTACCTCTTCCGCTGCGATGTTAGATGATTGAAATGGCGAAAATCCAACGTGATACAATGAAATAAAGTTGATCACCTGGCAGCGTAGCAAAATAGAAAAGAAAATTTAAGCAAACAATAATGCGAAATAAAGTTCATATGAGTATGATTACTGCCCAAAAACGTACACTTAATAAATCCAAAATAAAAAAAATAAAAACAGGAAATTCTTCGATAACCCTTTTTGTAGGATTTGTCGTATATGATCCTCTCTAAAACTTAAACAACCAAAAACTTATAACGATGCAAATGCGAAGCTGAAAATAGCATAAAAATATTGTTATGTTATAATATGAAATGATAATAACAATTATATTTGTAATGCTACTTTACCGGGGTCACGCTGCCTTGGTGCGGCTGCCACCTAATGTATAGTAGACGCGATACAGTGCTTCTTACTCAACCGCTGGATGCCAGGACAGACGCTGTTTAAGCCGGTGCGCCTTGATGGACAGACGCTTAAGCCGGTGCTCCTTGGTGGACAGACGCTCGGTACGCACCTCCTCAATCTAGCCGAAGTCTGAAGGACAACAGTGCCCAGGGTGCTAAGTTCGCAACCCTTAGCTGGCGGCCTTTGTCATCTATTGACCCGTGGAAGCATGAGGTAGGAACTTGTGAGGACCAGTACTATGTTGCGGGGACGCACGCTCCATCCCAGTTGTCTACTCACCATTTTACAGCCCTTGATTTTTTCCAATCGCCATATTGAAATAAAAGAAATAACTGAAATGTGGGAATATAAATGCACCAATTTTTAAATGTAATGCAAATGAACTGTAGGCCGGTGACCAATTTCGACATTTTTTTAGATGACCTTATTGAATTCCATCAATTTTCAGAAAATTCATGATTAATTTATCGAATATATTTGTTTTAATTTTGTTTTTATTGTTGTAATCTCGCATAATTTCCGAAGCGCATTAATTTTCGGCTCTTATCGTGCCAATATTAACCATAAAAATAAATGTGCATATGGTTTGCAGCATGATGCGCTGTAAAAAAAAACAAAATGTTTTGGATATTTTGTAATCACACAAAATTTCCTGCAACACAAGAACTTTTTTCTCAGATATTATTTACTGCTAAATGAATCAGAAAAGGGGAGAATCGAACAAAGCAGAACAACCAACCACGATATCACAGTGAAGCTTGACAGCTGTGGCCATTTGGCCGTATTCTGGTTTTCATGGCAGCCAATAGGTTTAGTGAAAATTCCCAAGTAGTCATAACATCATTCACTAGAACATTTTCAAAATTTTTTTGGTCTTATAAAGGTTTTATAAACTTGTTTTCACAGCCATCTATAGAGTGGCCAGTATAGAGGAGGTGTTGGTAGACAAAACAGTTTTGAATTTAGTTTTATCAACAAAGCCGGGAAGAATGCTATACGGCTGAAATAAAACTAAAATTGTTACTTGGGTTTTTTTCTACAAACAAAAAGAGTTTTTCTATCTTTGAGCCCCATCAAAATGATTGAAAAAAGTACAGCTTGTATAGTCCGTTACAAAACCTATTTTCTGTAAAAGTTTGAGTATCTGTTCAAAATTTGATGTCAATCGCTCAATACTCACATATTTGAAGCCGTTTTGCCATGTTGTAAAAACATATAGTCACAACTTAAAGCACTGTGCCGCTAAGTGGCGTTAAAAACGTTCAGCCTAGATTAAAGCCATCAAAATAAAGTGACAAAATTAACGATGTAAACCCAGCGTTCTTCGCATCCCCATTCGACTACTTAGCGATAGCAAAACCATAGTGTCACCCCACACGTTCCAATCCTTTTTTATAAGCAATGAGTTTAATAAGGAAACAGATGCCGTGCTGCATTGAAATCTGGTCACTTAGTTCACAGATCCGGAAACTTCTCAAAGTTGTTTTTTATAGTCTACCATACAAGTTATTAGCATGTAAATTTGATCATAAAGTTATGCCACCTCTAAACCCATCGACCCGTAACGCTGGTAGATCACCTTTTCGTGGTGCGTTACGGGGTATCAGATCTACCACCGAACCCTAGTCTGAATTAATTCAAACTAGGGAACATATTCGTTTTTGTAATCAAAGGAACACATATTAGTCCTTATTACATTTTATGTCTTGTGAAAAGTGGCAATACTCGGATTGAGCCACCGAGGATGAGCTTGGAATAAGGGAAACGTGGTTAGTATTCATTTATGTGAATTCTCATTTTTCTATTTGATGTTCTATAGTTTGAATTGGTTATGACTAGGGTTCTGATGCATGGTCAGTATCGGAGTCATTGTTTGTTTTGTTTGCAATGAATCCGGTTTTGACGGATAAAGGGGCGCGCCTTTGAAGAGTACTGTCGCTCACAAAGGGTTTAAATAGCGGAAACTTTCAATAAAACTCGATTCATTGCCAACAAAACAATGACAACTGTAACAACACCGAATACTTCATCATTTCTCAATAGTGATGAAGTAACTCGACATGCACTAAACAAAGGATACGGGATATACTACAATAGATCAAATTACTGGTCGCAGTGGTTTATGTCCCGAACAGAGGGGTAAAAAAAAAACAGAACCAACTAATAAATATATAGGTTGATGTTGTCGCCTTCCTCTCTCAAAAAAAAAAATATGGTATCCACAACAAAAACACAACCCCCCACAACCCCCCCCCCCCGGGGGGGGGTGAGATCTCTATATATATACACAGAAAGAGAACCTTTGGAAAATCTGGCGATCGTTTTGGTGGTGGTTGCTCCATAGTGAAAATTTTCTCATCGGCGAATAAAAATGGACGATGCCGTCCATTAGAGAACTCTTTCAACAAAATCTTATAATTTCGATTAATCCTTTGACGAAGTATTCTTCGGTTCTGAGGGGTCATCGCAGTTCTTTTTCTGCCTCTTCCTGAACAATGCTCCAAATTTCCAAGCTCATTGTATTGTTTTAATACGTTTGCATTAAAAAATGGGCTTTTTTTTGGATGGTGATAAAAAAAAAGCTAAGACAGATAATTGCTTTTGATAAATTTCCCATGGAAGGTCATTATTTAAGCTTACTTGCAAAAAAATTCGTCGATGCTCTGATTGTTGTCTAATAGTGCCTAGATGTTGTAGATGCCGGAACGAGCGTATCCGGCGCCCACAAAGTGCCGCACGATCCACGTTTTCGACACGGCGGGTTGCCGTTCTTTGAACGTGCACACTTATGAACGGAGTTGCTTCATTGTTTTTGTACTCACGGTTAGAGTTCGACTGATAGAGCTGGCAAGTGTTGTCTGCTGACTCATGGGTTACTATGATTGATGCTGCATGGGTAGTTTTATCAGTGCGGGTGAATGTAAACCCATGAAAAATCGGCAATTTTTGTCCATTTTTTTAAATGCAAACGTTAGCATCGCAAACTGTTTGTATTGACATTCTCAATAACCTAGCGATAAACACAGGATGGTTTCCTTGCTTATACAGCTCAATCACCGCACTTTGTAATGGATTTGGCTTCATTGTGACACTATACAAGCACAAATTCAAATAAAACTTTGTGCTTTTGTTTGTAATGAACCAAGGTAAAATACGCCATAGAAGAATCCAAGTTGAAAAAAGAAGAACACACCGGGTGGTGATATATCTGACAGATCTCATGTTACAGTTATAGGACGAAAATTATAAAATGCTTCTAAAATATTCAAAGGAAATTCTAATTAAAAGATGATTCTCATCCAAAACTAGTCAATAAAGACATTTTTAGCTTGTTGTTGCCACATTGAATGGGTCAGTGCAGTATAAGTATAAAACTCACGGCCGTCATGCGACAATGAAAAACAGGACATCTCACTATCACTAGATGAAACGAGCTATCATGAAATTTCTCAAACCATCACGCAGTCATGAAATTGTTTCTTTTATATCATACATAAGTTTCTAACTAGTCTACTTGAAATTAGCTATACCACAATATGCAATCGGTAGAGTGGAAACTTTATTTAAAGTTTTGCTATGAAACTCACAAAAATAACTATAAATGTGCTTTGAAAAAATCGATAAGAAAATCTCCATCATCGTTTCCTCGCCTGATGAGATTTTTTAGACGTATTTCGGTAAAAATCGTAGGTCATTTATCATTGAAAATTACATTTGTCCACCTTGAGTATGAGTTCTCACTAACATAAGTTGTTTATTCAATTTACTGTGTATTGTTTGAAACGGTAAATATTCAAAAGATATTGAAGATAACAAACGCTGCTGGAAAGTCTTCAATAGATTAAAGGGATTGAAGTTTGTCGAATTTAATCTTTTGTAATATAAGATAGGTCAAGGATGTTAATACTTCGAAGCGTTCGTAAAGGTATGGATTATTGTGTTATTATGTACATGTACAATATACTTCACTACGATTATTGTAAACAGATAATATAACTAATCGTGGAATAAATTTGATAGGATTGCTGTTTTATGGTGGGACGTTATTCTTATGTTCAAATGGCAGTTAAGTCAAAACGATTTTTTTCTTTCGATTTTTTTGGCATTTTTTCGAACGAAAGAAATAAGTTAACTTATTATAACTATAACTTATTATTATTATAAGAAATATGTTAACTTAAGTTAACATGTCAATTGACATGCAAATCGTATAAATAATTATTATCAATAAAGTGTGTTTTGACAAACCCCTTTCCGATTGATTGTACCGTTAAGAGTGTCTACTACGGAAACTGTTGTGAATACGTGTCGACTTGTTAAATATTTATTTTAGAAATAAGCTTTTCTACAGACTCCTGCAAGTGAAGCGAAAATCCTTTGTCTGTACAATGTAACGTATCGCAAACGTGCATCCAACAAAGCTAAAAATATGACTGTAATACTCTTATCTGTTAATGGTAGTCATTGTAGGTAACCCAATTACGGATGTGTTACAGACCAACTGCAACAGAGAAAGTGTCTATAGTCTATTGGTATCTTAAGCTGATCTACCAATAAAATTATTGCACATAGTATCGTATGTTAAATATCTTTTATCGTACTTCATCTTAAAACCTTGCATCACTGCAATTACACCCGTACGGTGCTTGATGTGAGAAAAACTAGGAGGATGAGAACATAAAGTTAACCTTTACCATAGTAATTTGAACTTCAACCTGTACTTCTTCATCTTTCTTAGCGTTTCAAGCTTATTGCTTTCGCAATCAGCTTATTACTTGTTCTCAACTTAGAGTTCGAAATGCACTTCCACAGTTATTAATTGAGAGCTTTCGATGCCAAGTACCATTTTTGCATTAGTATGATTGTGTGGCAAGTTCAATGATACACTATGGCCAGGGAGTCGAGTAATTTTCTCTTGACGAATAAATCCTAGTCCAGACCGGGAATCGAACCCAGCCACCTCCAGCATGGTGTTGGTTTGTAGCCGCGCCTTTACCGACTGAGCTAAGGGATACCCATACCCATACCAACCTGTACTAGTATTTCCTAAAAAAAAAGTTCAAATCCAACCTGATTTGGAATCGATTAAGTGGGATCCAGCTGGATCAACATTTTGAATAACCTTATTTTACCTTGTATTGAACACAAAATACCCCTTGCCCATCCCGGAGCCACTTGAGCTCCATGCCACCCTTACATTCTGTTCCAAATTTGAGCCCAAATCTATCAGTTGAATTCTGATTGAATATATAAATCTAATATCTAATACCTAATAAATAAATATGTGGAGAAAAATTACTGTTTCAGATTTTCGCATGTTGGAAATGTTGGCTTCGTCAATGTTGACTGTTTCAACCGATTTTCAAACATATAATTCTGTATATTCTTCCACCAAAGCATTTTACTGAATATATTCATGTGATAACTTTATTATTTAGCTTTGCTATGATGACATTTTAAGTATTAAGCCATAATCGGTTCAAATGGAACGATAGCTGATAAAAAAAATGGACCTACCGACCGACATTAGGGTATTTTGGAGGAATGTGGATTATAACATTTTTCGATAAAAAATATAATAATATACCCGCATTTTATTTATTTTTTAATTTTGACAAGCGAAACTATTGAAAAAACAATTTCAAAATATTAAAAAATAATAATGATTGCAAGACAACACCATTCTATTCACCATGAAACACGCAACAAAAAAACGGACTACCTAAACTAATGAGCCAACCATTAATTTCGAACATCAAAAAGCGTCAAAAAAGCGTTGCATATTCCGATAGGCCAGCTTACTGTCACTTTGTGAACTACATGCCAGTTTGTAAAAATATTTTTATTTTTTTTAGTTTAAAAATCGAGTTGAGGTCTAAAAAACAATATTTTTGTGCTAGTACAAACGCCCGTCATTCATTAAAATTGAAAAAAATCATCGTTTTTTTTTCAAATTTAAACCCCCTATAGTTAGACTTATTTGAGAAGTTTGGCGCCTTATGAAAACACTTTCTAGCCGTTCTGAATAATTTTGTCGATTCTAATAGATAGGATGACGACCAAGATAGGATCACAAAAAATCACGAAACAAATAAACCTAGATAGCGAAGCCTAGTACGATTCAAGTAGCAAAGTACGCTAGCCTACTTCAATTGTACTTCCCGTTCTACTACAATCGTACTACAATTCCACTTCCAGTGTTATGACTGATTGACTTGAAATGTCATAAAAGCTTGCGGTTCATTTCAAATGTTGGCTGAAGGACACTTGAAGTTCGCCTTTGAAGTAGGATTCTACCAGGACTTCAAATAGACCTCGGATTATTCGTTTTTTGTTTCTCAGAGATTTTTTTCTCAGAGGTTCTCAACGGCACCGACTAGAGCCTTTTTACCGGTGGATATGGGTTAAATAAATGTCTCATAAAGAAAAGAAAACTTCCAGCAAATAAATAGGTGTGCAAGCAATGGATAAGTCCCACACAAAAATAAGATCCTCAACTAAATTAAAACTTTCCGTAAATGAATTAAACTCAAAATGCAGAAATAAAAACATAACTGCATTTGAATACTAAACAATTTCCATTATAAAATCTAAATGTTTTCTTGAAAAAACAAAACATGAACCGTTGAAAACAACAAGTATTGTCCATAGAAAACCAAGTATTTTCCATAGATTTTCCATACCTAATTTATGCATTTTAAGTTTTCCATAGATATTTTGAAAAATTCTATAAAAATCCCAGTAAAAGTAGTAGCACAATATTCAAAGAAGCAACAACAAAATAAAGTTAAGCATTAGCATGAGCAAGAACATGATTGACCGCCCGATGCTGCTACTTGGTTTTTGCCAGAACTGTTATAAATACACAGAGAACCAACAAATCATGCTTGGGACTAACATGCATCCTCAAGATGTAAAATCTGGTGATCCCATACTAAGACAATGCCAACGCCGGTCCCTTCAGAATGTAGGTAAAATAAGAAAAGAGCTGGAATGTGTTGACGTTATACTCGGTTTACTGGAAGCCGAGAAATCCTCTGCACTTCCACGAGGAATCGCTGGAATGTTGAATAAAATGATGAGTTGGTTTCAAGGTTTGTTTCGATAAACGATAAGCCAAATTTAGCTGGTACTGCTAGGTCCACTCACCAAGTATGAAAATTGTATACTTGATTGATGTGGTGATACGTGACAAATCAATGAACCAATGAATCAATATTATGGATCATAATTAATAACCTTAAAAAGACCGGCCTACCAAACCCGCCACACCACCACATCTCACCAAGAAGGAGCTTAATTGAACTTTTTCTACGCTCACTCGATAACTCGCGCTACCGAACAATAATGACCGAAACGATAACGCACTAACCAGATAACAAAACATTGCGCAACAGAGCATCAAAACAACCGTTCACAGCCGATGCTAGAAGCAGACTCCAATAAAAGCTACAAGATTTCCATAGCATTTTTTTTAATTTCCATTGTCCATTGAAAGTTTTCCATAAAAGCTTAAGATTTTTTTCGAAAATTTTCTATTATTTTTACTGCAATTTTTATTATTGTTCTTATAATTCTTGTTTCTCTTTGGTATTTTTTTTCCTATTGCTCTTAATGACTTTTTTATGAAAGACTAAATTTATCTGTGGAGAATTTTAGCTTTCTTTTGCGTTTATCTATAGGTTTTTTGCCTTTTTTTAATGAAGTTTTTCCTCCCAATAGAACGGGTTTGTCAATTGGTAAAGCTCATCAAACGGGCAGTCACCTTTTGCTTTCTCTTATAAAATCACATCCAATCCGTCAGTCCATAAACCAAGTGCTTCATATATATCCTCTCTCCGCAAAAAAATCACTAAGAATCATACTATCGTATCCAGTACCCAATAATGATAATAGACCCAATAAAAATACAAATTAATCGAATTGTATCACTTTGTTAAAAATTGTTCTTCAACATCCACATTATAAGGATCTTTACCGATATCGCTAACTTATTCTTTCCTTCCTTCGCAGATACTAGCCGCCTCCCTGGCCGTGGTTTGTACGGCAACACTTGCACTAGAATCTAAGCCGGCCGGTTACGCCAACCGAGACGGCCAACTCGATCAGACACCAGCTGAAGATCGACAATGGAAGGTACGGGAGAAGCCTCACACCGGAAAGAAGATTCACATTTTTCTCGGGAAATCGGGAGGAAAGAGCAAAAAGTCCGGCAGCAAAAAGCACGCGGACAGCGATGGAGCGGAAACGCAAACACGTAAGACTCCGGAGTTGACGACCCGGTCGGACAAAGCCGAAGACCTGGCCGCATC
This sequence comes from Aedes koreicus, assembly GCA_024533555.2. Lineage (NCBI taxonomy): Eukaryota > Metazoa > Arthropoda > Insecta > Diptera > Culicidae > Aedes > Aedes koreicus. The sequence goes on along the minus strand of JAHHFK020000808.1, from coordinate 775,810 downwards.
GGCAACTTCTGATGCGCCAGACGCTGCCGTTGGTGAAAGCCAACACTACGAGGTCCCTGAGCACAACATCGTAAAGGAGAAGATCAAGATCAAGCACCACCATCACCATCATCATCACAATCATGTGAAGACGGTTGTCAAGAAGGAACCTTATCCTGTGGAAAAGGTGGTTCAGGTGCCGGTCGAAAAAATCGTTCATGTCCCCAAACCGTACCCAGTGGAAAAAATTGTAGAAAAGGTCGTTCACGTACCGGTCGAAAAGATTGTTCACGTACCAAAACCATATCCGGTGGAGAAAATTGTCGAAAAGATAGTTCACGTGCCCAAACCATATCCAGTAGAGAAGATTGTCGAAAAGCCAGTTCATATCGCTAAGCCCTACCCGGTAGAAGTTAAGGTTCCGTATCCAGTTGAGAAAATCGTTCACGTCGACAAACCTTACCCGGTTGAGAAGATCGTAGAGAAAGTGGTTCACGTTCCTAAACCGTACCCAGTATACAAGCAGGTCCATGTTCCATACGAGGTGAAGGTTCCGTACGAAGTACCGAAGCCGGTTCCCTATCCTGTAGAAAAGAAGGTCCCGTATCCAGTTGAAGTTAAAGTACCATATGAAGTCGAGAGAAAAGTGCCTGTTCCAGTGAAAGTCGAAGTCGAGAAAAAGGTTCCTGTACCTGTTAAGGTTTATGTACCCTATGAAAAGAAGGTTCCCTATCCAGTTCCCGTCAAGTCATCGTCCTCTTCCTCGTACCAATTTTCATTCGATAAGGATATTGGATATGATTCAACCAAATTGCATCCCTTCGAATCGCAGCAACATGAAGTGAAACATTACGGTGACGAATACTCCAACGGAGAGGAAGGCTACAGAAGAACTACCAAAACTACCTACAAAAAGAACAAGGCTAAGAAGAACAAGAAAAATGAAGACAATCGGACACAGCAACAACAACATCAACAATCAGCACCAGTGACTGAAGATCATAATGAAAATCATTCTGGACTGTCCAGCTCATATGCTACTAGCGGAAGCTCGGAAAACTCTCAGCTACATCAAAACGGTGCCCACTATTCGCACACCACCATCTTCACTCATCCACCATCACCTTCCCACACGCAGCAGCAACAACAACAACAACAACAGCAACATCATCAGCAGCAGCAACAGCAACAATATCATCACCAGCAACAATACCAACATGAACAACAACAACAACAACAACAACAACAACAACAACAACAACAACAACAACAACAGCAGCAGCAGCAACAACAACAACAATACAACAGTCAGGAAAATAGCAACTACTTCAACCAACAGCTTCTACAATACAGTCAACAGCCTAAATATGGCCCGTCGATGTTCCCTCAGCAAAACGACTACCAACAGCAGGCAGCTAGCCAAGAGAATCACTACAATCATGCCGATCACTACGGATCGGGTACCACTCAGCAGGAAGTGATCGTGACACCACCGGCGGCCACCGGTCAGCTTACCTTCGATATGTCTCACCATTCTATGCCTCAAGCATTCGCCCTTACAGCCCCTTCCAATCCGGGTACAACGTTGCAGCTTGAATCGCAGCCTCAACCGTTCCAACTCGTCCAGTTTTCACCTTTCCAATTTCAAACTCCCACTGGATTCTCCCTGCCAACTGCTAGATAGACCGCTAAACCTAAGATTCAACCACCGCGGTTGAATGCTTCGCGAAAAAAGACTGCAAACCAACCTATATTACCCTCCGGTTACCAGTTCGGAAGGAATCCCTCCGACGTTATGAACTATTTATAGGCATTGACTAGCGTATTTTATAAAACTCTCGAGTAACTCATGATTAGGGCCTGAAAACGAATTGTAAACAATGACTTTAGGCCTCGATTTATTTCCCCTCAAACCATTCTCGTGACTTTAAAGCAGCATACGGTAGAGAAATGTTAACTCTGCTATATGCTGCAGTTGGACATTGTAGGTGTCTTGTGGTTTGTGAGATTGGCTACAATCAGGTTCTTAACATGAATTACTCGAGAACTTAAGCTCTATCTGTGGATATGACATCTATTTTTGTAAAATAGTATTTGTTTTTGAATCGTTTTCTAGTGACCCTAGTGATTAAGTTCTTTAGCTAGGTCGGCCGTACTTTAGAACAGTAGGCTACGTAGTGACTAACTATTGACGACTGGCGCCAGTTGGCTGACCTTACGCTGGTTTTAATATTGTTAAATCATACCAAAGCTCATTATCAGTTTAAGCGTGATATTATGATAATTGTCTTTTCTTGGCTACGTTATTTTCCTGCTAAAAAAAAACCCAAAAGGTACCATATAAAATACCAGTTATTACATTAGACACGCAAAACAATCTAAACTAGACCTGAACATCATTTATACACATTTATATTTTGGCAGCATTCGGAAAGGAGAATATCGCCTCGAAGAGAGAACTTACGAATAGTAAATCTTTGTGTACATATTATACTTCCTTCTATTGAAGAAACTGTTTGTGGTAAAGCAGATTGATGCTCATCGTTGCAAATACATACGAAAATCGAAAGTAATTGATTCTGTTTTTCTTTTTGCTGCTGAAGACGCCCTTGTGGTAAGGTTGAATAAATGCAACGACATAAAGAATTCATCTTAAATTATCCTTATCCAGTGTAGATTTGAATGTACCTTTAAATTGCTAGTTACTGTTCGGAAGGCACTAGAAAAAAAAAAATTAATTACTGTTTAATTTTGAAGTTTGAGTATTTCGCAGACTGATTCTCCCAATCATTCTTTTATTTGCCGAAACCAACTTTGTTCAAATATCTTATCAGCCCGGGAATATGCACTGACTAGAAATAATACAGTGCCAACATTTAAAAAAAAATCGAATCTATTTTTGGGAATAATGGATATTGTTATTGATTTTTTTGTCCCAGCATGCAAAAAAAACTCCTCGTCCTCTACCATCTGACACCGAGAGAAAGCTTTGAGTTTTGTGAAAGCAGATCAGAAAAATTCATTGTTTACAAACAAAGTTTCACCCTTTAATGAAAAGTTGGCTCTGAATTAATGTTTTGTTCGTTATTGCAACTATGTCTCTTTGAACTTACCTAAGTGAGACAGCAAATGAGAACCTGTATTTCATCATCTTGAGTGGACTAGATCGGGGACGAGCTTGGAAGGAGCTTGAAAAGAAAAACTAATGAGCTGGCTGCCTCTTAGATCCAGAATTGTCATCTTCATTCTTCTAAACTTTGGAATTTGCAGCAGCAGGTTTGGTTCTTAAAATTTCGGGGAAAAATATGGCTACATTATGGAGAGCCACGGGTTTATTTTTTATTTTTGTTGTTTTTCAGTAGCCTGGGCTTTTTTTTAAAGAAGAATCTTGATTCTCACACTTTAACCGGCCAGTACCCATTAATGGGTAAAAATGTACCAATTTTTTTAAAGTACATAAAGCTGTCAAAAAATGGGTACATTTAAAATCAAAATAATGCATACTAAAGACCAATTTTTTATTTACAATGAGAGACCAAAAGATAGGCATTTCTCTACCCATTAATGGGAAAAAAATATCTTAGCAATTTCCTTTGTATAGTTAAAAGTGCGCTATTCGAAAAATAAAAAATAAACTTCGCGGAATCCAGTCCACGAAAACGCAAAAAATATGGATGAACTGAAGAATACATTGGATAGCGAAAGCTTCCAAAAACTGAGAGGTACGTTAATAATTTATTCTAATAAGTTCAAATGCTTCATTTTCATCAGTATAATCGTACTTCCGAGTATGTGTCACTTCCGGAGCGTAAAATCCAAGCTTTCATCAAGTTGACGTCAACATTTTTTAAATCTTTTCAGATATATTCCACGGCAGCCTTCAGGAATTGTTTGGGCAATGTAGGAATCTCTCTGGATGATGACGATGTGATGACCGCTTCAATGGACCACGCCGCCGGAATATTTGCTGATGTGAAAACCCCCGAACGAAACTTGACATACCAGAGATATAAAAGGCCTGTGGCTAAAGGGTTATCGTTACGAATAAATACACAAATGCAAATACAAATACAGTTATTGCGATCTATTATGTTTATTCTAATGCTCATTATTCAATATCACAAGTAAAAACAAATCACGAAAAATTGGTATTTCATTTCACCCACTTCGCAAATAACAAACATTTTGAAAAATGGGTATTTGATACTCATTTCCCATATAACAAACGTTTTGAACAATGGGTATTTCATACTCATTTCCTATATAACCAACATTTTGATAAATGGGTAAAATATACCCGATAGCCTGTCGTACAGGCTCTTTACCCATTAATGGGTAAAATAGTTTTACCCATTAAAGGAGTTAACCCCCTTAAATTCGATATGGGTGATATTTTACCCATTAATGGGTACTGGCCGGTTACAGTGCATATCGTTTTCTTATCCCAGTTTAAGCCTCGTCCGGGTATCAAATTGTGTCGGCTTGTTGTGTAATGAACGTCGGTGTGTATGCTTTCATTTGTAGCTCGTATCAGGTTGAGGATTTCACTGATAAAAAGTTCGGGTATCGCTGTCTCTACGACGTGTTTAGCAAGAAAAATCTGAAAATAGCTGCATGATACATATTTTTCTAAAACGACAAAGAGAGAAGAGAGCATACATCTTTTTGTTTTCTTTTGACTTGAACATTTTTGAGAAAGAAAAAAAAACTCACAAACACAGATAAAAAAAAACTAATAGTATACATACATGTTAAAATAACTACAATCTAACGCTAATGTTAGTCAAAAACACATAAATGAGTTTCATAAACTCCAGATCATGTACAGCCAAGATATCTCGAACCGGTACATTGGGTTGTCTGCCTCGAGCCCTAAGGGAATCATAAAGCTCAGATCTGACTCCACGATGCTCGGCACATGACCAAATAATGTGATCTGCGTCCTTGTAACCTTGTCCAGATTCACAGAGATTGCTGTCGCTCAGCCCATCACGGTATAAATGGGCGTTCAAAGAATAATGAATTGTTTGCTTAAATTTTCTTTGCTATTCTGCTTGGCTGCCCGATGATCAACTTTCTTTCATTATATCACTTTGGAAATTTTCGCCATTTCAGAGTTTCAATCATCTAACATCACAGCAGAAGAGACAAATAGTTGCATTTAATTTTTATGTGTATACTATTACAACATCGTATTGTTTTCATCATATCATCATTATATATATTAGTATATCCTATTAAAAATATTTACTAAAAGATTAATAATAATAATTAAATTTCATTTGCTTCAAGGTTACAAGGAAATAGATTCCAGATAGTATGTACACATATTTTATTTCATTGTATCTATAGGTGTTTTTCTATGAATCATTCAATATTATTAAAATTAATAAATGCTCTTCAATTCTGCTGATTATGTATATCTATATGTTATGAAAATATAAATATATTTTTCATTCATATATAATTAAATGGTTTGTTTTATTTAATTGCAATAAGACCTTCACATTCCAGAGTTATATTCATCTGCCACTGATTGAGCTGTAAAGATGCACCAGCTGCATATGATTATCATATGCCTATTATTACTATTTTAACTATTTCATCATATTATTTTATTTATAATCATTACAGGATGACGAATGCCAACCATGGCATATTTTAATTAAATATTATAGTATATTTCATTGCTCTATTACACACTGCATATATTGCATACTATGACATATTATGTACATTATATATAATAAATACTGGGTTGGGAGGGAGCATCAGGGTATCATTCAAGCTGAAACTGGTACGATGGTTTGATTGACTGCCTGAGTCTAGGAGGGAACGAGCATTTTCTTTATCCTACCGATTCGATAGTGATGCTGCGAATTCTACTCCAACAGTTTCAGTGAGAGTGACGCAGCCTTCTTAACAAGCCATCCTGTAGAAAGCTTAATAAGTATTGCGAATTGGGTTATTCGAATTGTTGCATCGTATCGTTGGAAGGAGATTCTTAATTTCCCGTGGATTTCGCGTGAGTATCTCTGCTAACGGGTCCACGGGTCTTGCTATTAACTGGAGCTGCATCCAAGCCAAGGGCATGAAGAGATGGTGGCTACCATACATACATACATACATACAATTTAGAATTTAAAATAAATGTGTTATGTAAACTATACTAAAAATTAAAAAAAAAATTATAATATTTGGATTTCACTGGTTGCGCTCTAAAGTTATTTTATTTATTCTATGAATCTAAGTTATCTTAATTCTGGATTCGGCTTGAATGCTTATAGTGCTAATTGCTGTCGCAGAATGCAAGTATCAAACAGCTGATGAAACGTGTTGGGATGGATGACTGCAATCTGGTTAGAATACCAATGGAGAAAGGCCTACCATTGGAATCGACGGTACAGCACACTGACGAACCATACCGCGAATTATTGTGATCCCTGATATATCTCATGCTGTACGTTCGAACTGATGTATGATTTCCGGTTGGATATCTAAGCCGTTTCCAGCCAAACGATACGACTCAACATAGGCAGGCACTGAAGCACGTAGTTCGGTACATTCAAGGAACCAGAGGAACGGCTCTACTATTATTCCGGTGAGATGAATCGAGCGCAGCATTTTACAGTGGGAAAATAAAAGTACACACCAAATTCTAGTTTTGATGTTCAGTAAAAAATTTTACGGCTTTGATCGGTAAAATCAAATTTCTACTGAAATTTCTTCAATTTATAGATATCTGTCAAAAAACTACAAGTTTTCGGTAATTCGTATGAAAATATCACTGAACGTTTGTATTTATTTTACAAATGTGCTTTGTAAACTAATGAGCCGTCATTGATCATTCGCTGTTCAGTAAATGTTTTACCAATTATCAGTAAAACCATAATAAATACTGACGCCAAATGTAAAAATCACAGGAGTTTTTTACTGAACGTTTAAGTACGTATCACACCTGTCAAGCCTCTCCCATTTTTGCGTTCTAAAGGTGTGAAAGCCGTTTAAGATAAGAGGGGGGCGACACCCCTATTTTACGAGCCATCGTTCCAATGGAGAGATTTGGGTTTTTCGTTAATATCCTTTTCACCTTTCGGTCCATGACAGGATCAGCGCGTCCAATGTTTTTGTCACTTCTCGGTTTCCTCTCCACCGTCAAACGTTCCGAAAATGATTTGAGCACATCGTGAACAGTGGATTTAGGCAAATCCAATGTTTTTGCAAGGTCCCGTATTGACAAGTCAGAATTTGCCGTACCCCCGTACAAAATTGTTTTTCTTTCGTCGCCATCTTGAATACTAAATATGAAATGTAAACATCAATCATAGTATTTTTCATCATAGACTCTCAGCTATACCACAGTGAAACTTTTCATTCCTACGTGCAATATTTCAAAAGTTACAATGATTTGAAGGTGGCCGGATTAATGTGGACACAGACCTTAGAACGTATATGAATTTCTTTTCGTCATTGGTGAATAAAATTGAATAAAATGACTGAATAAAATGCTAAATTATTTGCTTACTACTCGTGTATTAAGAATGCAAGTAGCAACAATTTAGCACAAAAATCGCAGCTTGCTTACATTTGCGACTGACGTCGGTTTGAAAAGCTATCCTTAATTTTCCTGTTTAGATAATATCATATAAAATAATTCAATTAAAGGAAGGTTAAGAGGACACAAACCATAAGCTATAAACCACCAAAATTCAAAATGTTTGTTTGTTAAAAGCTTAATATTTAAACAACCATTAAAAATATATATTGTACTGAAACAATATGAAAAATAATATGTGAGCACGGTGAGTAAAAAACGGTGTTTCTGCGGTGTTGCTTGGCCAATATATGTACTGAAAATTTATTTTCATAAATTAGCTTTCACTCGTTTCGTAAAAATAGATTTTGTACATAGAATAAATGTCTCGTAATTTGTATGAAACATTCTTAATGCTTGTCATCTGGTGAAATGCTGTCATTACACTTTTTTATTCAATGCACAAAATGAATTTCGTGAAGACCAACCAATCGCTGCTTGTCTTTAATCGGATTCATACATATTGGTATTGCTGCTTGGGTGGCCTGGAGTCATTGATTTATCCCAAAATAAAAATAAAAGCACTACGAGAGTTATAAGTTCATACTCATTAATCAAGTAATTTCTCACGAGTCACTAAGGCCTAGTAATATCATCCACCTTTTCAATAACAGCTATTTCCAAAAATATAGGATCGAACCTCATGTCAAAAACATTTATAAAAAATGCTGAACAACTCCTCGAGGTTTGCGCTTTTTTTTCAATTATATACTGAGTCAACATAGAAGATCTGTCAGTCAATCATGCAACCACCAGAGAGACGTTTCTTTTTTATTGATAACAAAATATTCGTAGCTTTTTGTATCGTTTTCGTACAATGAACTAATGTTCTTTCTGTGCCAACAAATGCTTCGTGCGTTTGACAGTTGCGCGTGTGGCATTGAATACAAAGTAGCTTCTTAAAAAGTACAAATCAATTTCGTTGTAGAAAACAACGAATAGATGTGTTAGTCCTATCTTCAATTACGTAACATAAACGAAATTTAATTTTCTGTGGAGGAAAAGTACATTTCCAGTACAAACTGTACAGTACAAACTGTAAACAAACTCGGTGGTTATCCTATTCAAAAGTCCAACATGACTGTAAAGTGAATATTTCGACACATTACAGTAGCCGTTAGATTTTATCACGGTTCCTATTTAATGCGGTTCGATTTTAAAACATGGGAAACATTGAAGGTTTTAAAAGAATTTTTTTTTTTTTCATTCCAGAACAAGCCTAGAACTGTTTTATTTTGTTGCAAGAATTGAAAAATACTTTGGGTAGAGAATAATCCACCAGTCGTTTAGGCGTATTGTCACAAAGTGACGGCTCGATTCCCATTCCAGCCGGTGGAACTTGAAAATGTCCCTACTCTACTGGTCTACTGGTCCACTAGGCGTTGTGTTGTCCGTTGAATAATGTAAAGTGTTCAGTCTGTGCAACTACTGTTTGAAGAAGGTGTAATTATCTCTCTCTCTCTCTCCCTCTCTAAAAATAAAAAAACCAAAAAGGTTGCTGGGTTTTTATTTCTATAAGCTCAACTGTCAAAAGTGTTCCTCAGTATGCAACACATGTGGTATGGATTGAAAATCGAAGTGCCGCAGTTATGAAACATATTCGTCTAGTGTGTAAGACATTGTGGCTCGCACACTGTTCCGACATACCCAAGGCCACCTCCCACTTACCCCTCCCCCCCTACCCTTTGCAAATACGGTTCAGAAAATTAAACGGCACCTACCTTATTTCTAAACGCACGTTCGCGACGTTCACAACATTTTTTGAGATGTTAACTTCTATAAGCTGAATATTATCAATTAAATTATCGAAATTATCATTAATTCTAAAACAGACCCTCAACAACTATAACTCGATAAGGATAATGGTCCCCAGCTGGGCAATCATAACATCACAACCAAAACCACAGATATCGTAGGGTTCGTTTGCCCGTTGGCATTGCCCCTGCATCAGAAATCTTCTAGGTGAAGCTTCAAGAGGAGTTTCAGGATCAGGAGTGGAATACATTGCGGATGATGTTTTGATTTACGGAACTGGGAATACACTGCAAGAGGCGCTTATAAACCACAATAATAATTGCCATGAAAAGTTGTTAACTCACCTTGAAGCAAATAATGCGAAGCTAAACAAAAGCAAGCTTAATTTATGCTTAACCTCGGATAAGTTTTATGGACATGTTGAGATTGGCAACACGTCTCGTCACACTGTCAAGGCGGCTGACGTTAGCAGTCAACACCGCTGTCGTGATGACAGTACGGATGGCGGGAAAAAGGGATAGAAAAAGACTGACTGTCATTTCCGATCAGTATCAGTGGAATTAGAAGTGAGTTAGGATCTGTGAGTTGAAATAATATGAAGATTAAAAAACTTATTTAAACTTACCTAATTCTTACAGCTAGTTGAAGACTTAAATGCTATTGTTATTAAAAACTAAAATATTATTGTTAATTCTACCTAAATTTGTACATGAAAAGTAAGTTCTAAATATGAATTGGTAAACTTAGCCTAACCTAAAATTATATATGCAGAATCCTCGTGTTACCGGTTGATACGGTGAAGATTGCGTTTGAACCGTAATTTGCAAACCGATTTTGTAAGTAGCAAGTAAAATTCGTTGAAACTCATAACATAATGGCAATAAATTTACAGCTAAAGCTTCATTACAACCTATTCATCGAGTGTTGTGATTCGCTAAACGAAATTGCCAAGCAATTATTCACCGTCAAAACGTGCCGGGAACAAATCTTTAGAAAATCGTTTCGCACTAAATCGTCGATATGGATCCGAGCCCGAAGACGCTTGAAACACATACACCGCGCCACACACAAACGCTCGACGAGAAAAGGTCAAACTGCGTAGGCTGTGATTACCCGAACGGCATGGAAAATATGGTGCAGTGCGATGAGTGTCAAACATGGTGGCACTTTACGTGTGCCGGTGTCTCGGATTCGGTCGAAAACCGATCATGGTCTTGCCCGAAGTGTCATGTGAACGATCCCGGTAGTGTGATGTCCGTGTCGCACGCTTCCCGCTCCTCTGGGAAATCGGGTAAATCAGCGAGGTTGACAGAGCAAATTCGTGGAGGATAAATATAAGCTGCTGGCATCGCAGCTAGATTTGGAAGAAGGTAATGAAAGTGTTAGGAGTAGGAGTAGCCGAATCAGCAAGCGGTCTAATATCGCCAAGGTTGTTCAATGGGTTGACAACTGCGCAGAGCAGACGGCTGCCTCGCATATTTCACAAGCGAAAGAAGGAGGTTCACCATTGCCGCCAGCATCCCTCAGCCAGACCAGACCATATGTTGATTCCCCTACGAGCCACATTCCATCACAGCAAGATGAAGAAAATCTACGAATTTCCAACGAGCATCCATCTTTGCTCAATCAGCGATCAACTTTCCAAACGTGTATGAATCCTGTGAGAGATGAAGTTTGGAAAACAATTCCGAAACAACAGGTGGTAGCAAAACGTGCTGTTTTCAACAAGATCATTGGTGCATCGCCGTTGGCACAATCAACCCCAACGCCAGCACAATCCCCCGCCGCACCGATAGATAGCAACACAGCAGTGCCTTCTCTTCTACCATCGTCAAAGCTGACCACCAAATCTGGATTGGAGAACCCGCCTACTACTGCCGCACCAATGTTTACGGTGGTTTCAGCACCTCAAAGCAACCCATCCGGTCCTTCTGCGTCGATACCACCTCATGTACCCGCACCCCCACCAGGATTCCCAAGCTTGTTTCCACCAGTGGTTGGGCCTACACCAGAACAGCCGCCAATGTTAACCACCAACTATGAGACAGCGATACCATCGCTGCCTGGGTTTGTACCAGCGTCTTGCCCTTTGCCCTTCCCCGGGCCACCAGGTGAGCCAGATATTAATGCCTTACAAACAAATTTACCACCATATAGATGTGATGCCAACATAGCACATTTATTGAAGCAATTTGGTAGTATTGCTCTATCACCTTTGCAATCACCATTGCTAAATGCAAATATAGCCAATTATGCCCCCTCCCCCTCGCAATTAGCCGCTAGGCAATTAATGCCACGCGATTTACCCCCCTTTTCGGGCAACCCTGCTGATTTGCCGGTATTCATAAGCAGTTTTATGAACACTACACTTGCTTGTGGGTACTCAAGTGCCGAAAATTTATGCCGCCTTCAGCGGAGTCTGAAGGGCGCAGCATATGAGGCTGTTCAAAGCCGATTGCTTTTACCCGATTCGGTGCCTCATATTATGGAAACCCTCCATTTGCTCTATGGAAGGCCTGAGCTGCTGATCTCAGCCCTTCTGGAAAAAGTGCGTTCGGCACCACCGCCAAAAATTGAAAAATTTCAAACCATAATCGATTTTGGGATGTCCATTCAAAGCCTCTGCGATCATTTAGAAGCTGCTGGACAAACCGCGCATCTGTCAAACCCTTCACTTCTTATGGAACTTGTTGCCAAACTGCCACCGTATCTACAAATGGAATGGGGTTCGTATCTACAGGGGTTCCCGAACGCGAATCTTAAAACTTTCGGTAGCTTCATGTCCAGTGTAGTGAAATCAGTGACCAAAGTGACAATGTATACCAGTAGCAGTGGAAGATCTAGTGCCGTCGACAAGAATAAAGTTAACTCTAGAGGAAATGTGAATACTCATCTCAGTGATTCGAAACCCAGTGCACGGAGCAGTTCATCGCCTATTCGTGAGGAAACAAAAACTTGTCCAGCTTGCAAGAACGCCGGTCATCGCATCCACGAATGCCGATTCTTCAAAACACTCTCTATCGACGAGCGCTGGAAGTGCGTTCAGTCCAACAGACTTTGTCGTAACTGCCTGAACTTCCACGGTAGAAGAAGCTGTAGGAAGACAAGCTACTGCGGAACCAATGGTTGCGAATTTCGTCATCATCCACTCCTGCACTCATCACGCAGCAATTCGAATTCGACGGGAAAGCCAGTCACTAATACCGCTGAGAACTACACGCATCGCCTGGCGGAACAGTCGCTACTCTTCAGGATCTTACCGGTGACTCTGCACGGACCAAAGGGAATGGTGCAGACATACGCTTTCCTCGACGACGGATCATCTCTCACTTTGATGGAGGACAGCTTGGCTGAGGAACTCGGCGTTGATGGTGAAACGGTACCGCTGTGTTTATTATGGACAGCAAATGTGACCAGGGTGGAGAAAAATTCGAAGCAACTGTCATTAGTGATTTCGACGACTGGAGGAAGAAAATATTCGCTAGAGGAAGTCCAAACCGTCAAGGAGTTGTCACTGCCTGCTCAAACTCTTACGTATAAACATCTATCAGAGAAGTATACACATCTCAAGGGGCTACCCGTTGCGAGCTATAGTAAAACGGTTCCAAGGCTTCTGATTGGAGTAAACAACGTAGATCTAATCGTTCCGTTGAAGGTACGAGAGGGACTCAGACAAGAGCCAACCGCCGTGAAAACTAGACTGGGTTGGTGTATCTATGGTGGTAAAGCGAGCAGCGATCAAAGGTCGTCACTTAATTGTCATGGATGTGGGTGCTTATCGGATCAATCTATGCATGACCTTGTCAAGGATTTTTTTACCAATGAAGAAGTCGGAGTACAACATTGGACGCCACCCTTATCGGAAACGGAACAGCGTGCTCAGCGCATACTGGAGGAAACAACTGTGCGAGTCGGCAACCGCTTTGAAACTGGTCTACTGTGGAATTTCGACCACATCGAGCTTCCCGACAGTTACGGCATGGCTCTTCAACGGCTTGAATGTCTGGAAAGGCGAATGAAACGGGACCCGGACCTCAAACAAGCCCTGCAGAAACAACTAAGCGAGTACCAACTAAAGGGCTACGCTCATCGTGCAACCAAAGAGGAGATAGCTAGTGCGGATATGCGTCGCGTATGGTATTTGCCGCTAGGGGCAGTGAGAAACCCACGGAAGCCAGGCAAGGTTCGCATGATTTGGGATGCAAGAGCGGCTGTGAACGGAATATCACTCAATTCAGTACTGTTGAAAGGTCCAGATCAACTGACGTCACTTACAGGTGTGCTATCACGATTCCGCCAGTTCAACATAGGTGTCTCGGCAGATATAAGGGAAATGTTTCACCAAATTTACATTCGCAAGGAAGATCGCCACTCGCAGCGGTTCCTTTGGCGAAATAGCCCAGCCGACCAACCAGACGTCTATCTCATGGATGTCGCTACTTTCGGCTCAACGTGCTCCCCAGCGTCAGCTCAATACATTAAAAACAAGAATGCCAGCGAGTTCAACGAGGTCTATCCTCGAGCTGTTGAAGGCATTGTGCAGAACCACTACGTGGATGATTCACTGGAGAGCTATGAATCATTAGAGGAGGCGATCGAAATATCGCTACACTAATACACGAGCATGGTGGATTCGATTTAAGAAACTGGCTGTCCAACAGCAGCGCAGTTTTGACCGGTCTGGGCGAAGTGGAGCTCAGAGACAACAAAAGGCTTGCGGTCGAAAAACGAAGCGATTATGAGCGGATACTCGGACTCTTATGGGTCACGCACGAAGACGTCTTCAGTTTTTCAACCGATATGAAGAAGGAGGTCACTGATTCGATCCACAACATTGAGTCCCCTACGAAAAGACAGATGCTGAAGTGCTTGATGTCGCTTTTTGATCCACTGGGTTTGCTAGGCCTCTTCGTTGTACACGGGAAGATTTTGTTACAGGACGTATGGAGAGCAGGCGTCCAGTGGGATGAAAAAGTAGATGATGATCTACATCGGAGATGGAGAAAGTGGACAGTCCTGTTTAAAGATGTTCGCGACCTGAAAATTCCTCGCTGTTACTTTTCTGGCGCTACCAAGGATCGGTACAAGGATCTTCAACTTCACATCTTCGTTGATGCCAGCGAATCTGCTTACTGTGCGGCAGCGTATTTTCGGACGTTGAGCCCTGAGGGATTTCCAGAGAGTATGCTCGTCGCAGCGAAGACGAAGGTGAGCCCGCTGAAGCCACAATCAATTCCCCGCTTGGAACTACAGGCTGCAGTTCTTAGAGCTCGATTATCGCAGTTTGTTGAGGACAGTCACACACTGTATATTACAAAGAAGGTGTTCTGGAGCGTTTCTGCAACCGTTCTCTCCTGGCTACGGGCTGACCACAGGCGATACAAGCAGTTCGTTGCGTGCCGAATTGGGGAATTGTTGACGACAACTGAGGTTGAAAACTGGCGCTGGGTGCCTTCCAAGCCGAATCCTGCTGATATTGCAACGAAGTGGGGAAATGGCCCAGATCTATCCGCTGAAAGTGTCTGGTTCACAGGTCCTGCATTTCTACAGTTACCAGCAACCGAATGGCCTAAGCAGCGAACATCCCTACAACCGACAGAAGAAGAATTGCGTCCCTGCTATTCCCACGAAAGGGTATGGATCCCAGGACGCCTGGTAGAACTTGAGCGGTATTCCCAACTTCACCGAGCTATTCGCGCTGTCGCATATGTTTACCGTTTTGCTGGTAATCTTAAACTAAAGTTAGCAGGTCAGAAACGAGTCGAAGGCCCATTATCGTCCGAAGAACTTCAGAAAGCAGAGCGCCATGTGATCGGCGAGGTACAGTGGCAATACTTTTCAGACGAGATGGTTCTCATGAGACGCAACCATTCAAAGCCAAGGAACGAGCAGCTACCGTTAGACAAAAGCAGCACTCTTTACCAGCTATGTCCATTTCTGGATGAAGAAGGCATCCTACGAGTAGAAAGCAGAATCGTACCAGCTCCAAACATTAAACGGGATACAAAATTTCCGGTGATTCTCCCTGCGAAACATACTTTCACTACGCTGTTATTGGATAGCTACCACCGTAGATACCTACACGGTAATTCGGAAACCGTAGTAAACGAGGTTCGCCAGCGGTTCTACATTCCGAGGTTGAGAACAGCAGTAAACAACGTTGCAAATCGGTGTCAATGGTGCCGAGTGTATAAGTGTTCACCGAAGATACCTCGCATGGCACCCTTACCACTAGCGAGAATGGCGTCATTCGTACGGCCGTTTACGTATGTTGGCCTGGACTTCTTCGGACCGTTGTCGGTGAAGATTGGGAGAAGCAGCGCAAAACGCTGGGTAGCGTTATTCACGTGCCTAACCATACGGGCGGTACACAACCTATCTTCGGAGTCATGCATCAAGAACATTCGGCGTTTCATCTGCCGTAGAGGCTCTCCGGCTGAGATATACTCAGATAATGGCACAAATTTCCAGGGCGCCGCTAGATTGCTGAAGGAGCAGATTGAGGAGTTAGCCACTACGTTCACTGGAACTGCAACTAAGTGGGTATTCAACCCTCCAAGTACTCCGCACATGGGTGGAGCGTGGGAGAGGATGGTCCGTTCCGTCAAAGCTGCCGTGGAGGTAGCGTACAACAACAACCGTAAGCTAGATGACGAAGCGTTGGAGACGTTCCTGGTTGAAGCCGAAGCGATTGTTAACAGTCGTCCACTGACCTATCTACCACTAACTTCCGAGGAGTGTGAGGCACTCACACCGAACCACTTCCTGCTAGGAAACTCAAGTGGTGTCCGTCAGCCGGTGGTCGAAGCAACGAAGCCTACTGAAGCTCTTCGCTCATCGTGGAGCCAAGTACAGCAGCAACTTGATATATTCTGGAAGAGGTGGACTATCGAGTACCTCCCGACGTTGACCAAGCGACCCAAATGGTGTGGTGAAGTGGAACCAATAACAGAAGGACAGTTGGTACTGGTGGTTGGCGAAGGCAAACGAAACGAATGGGTTAGAGGTCGGGTTGTCTACGCGATTCAAGGGGCGAATGGGAGGATTCGTCAAGCTGTAATACAAACTGCGAGGGGGCTTGTGCGTAGGCCGGTGGCCAGACTGGCAGTATTAGAGGTTGGCGAAGGTGGTAAAACTGGACCTGGTGGCCAGTGTTACGGGGGAGAGGATGTTGAGATTGGCAACACGTCTCGTCACACTGTCAAGGCGGCTGACGTTAGCAGTCAACACCGCTGTCGTGATGACAGTACGGATGGTGGGAAAAAGGGATAGAAAAAGACTGACTGTCATTTCCGATCAGTATCAGTGGAATTAGAAGTGAGTTAGGATCTGTGAGTTGAAATAATATGAAGATTAAAAAACTTATTTAAACTTACCTAATTCTTACAGCTAGTTGAAGACTTAAATGCTATTGTTATTAAAAACTAAAATATTATTGTTAATTCTACCTAAATTTGTACATGAAAAGTAAGTTCTAAATATGAATTGGTAAACTTAGCCTAACCTAAAATTATATATGCAGAATCCTCGTGTTACCGGTTGATACGGTGAAGATTGCGTTTGAACCGTAATTTGCAAACCGATTTTGTAAGTAGCAAGTAAAATTCGTTGAAACTCATAACATAATGGCAATAAATTTACAGCTAAAGCTTCATTACAACCTATTCATCGAGTGTTGTGATTCGCTAAACGAAATCGCCAAGCAATTATTCACCGTCAAAACGTGCCGGGAACAGACATATACTGACTACTCGAGGATTGCAACCAAGATCGAAAGCATCAAGAACTACCGGAGGATCTAAACACGCAGAGAACGAATTTTTAATTTCAACAATTTTCTGTATTGAAATCAGTAATAAAAATGGTTGTTTCCCGGCTAACAATAATTTTTGTTGACATCGAAAAAAATTATTTTTGATTTTAAAGGAAATATTCTTTGTTTTTAAAATGCCAATATCCCTTGGAGCAAAAAAAAAAATCGTTGAATCAGCGAAAATATCTTTCAGAGAACAATTTTAATTTGTTAAGTCAAAGATTGTTGTCGTTCAATCGATAATATTTTTTTTTGGCTTTATGAAAACACCTTTGAAGCAATAATTTTTATTTGTAAAATTAACAAAAGAAAAAGTTGGATCAACGATTATAATTCATCGAGTCAATAATGTTTTCAGTTGACTTCAAAATGGTCCTTGTTTTTTATAGTTGAAGTTTCTATTTCTTGTTTTTTTTAATAAAAACACTTTTTATGGTTTATTTTAGGTATTAATTATATTTACGTAATTACAAATTCTAAAATAAAGATTTTCGTCTACCTTATGTAAATTAATAGTGACTGTTAGTAGCTTTTCAATATCAAATACTATCCTTGGTTCGTTCATTTTGATAACTTCAAAAGATTGTAAATGATCAACAAATTCACGTGAATGAATGCTATAGCATACCAAAAATAAGTTTCTATCGTCGTCTGTCAGGATGGTTTGTAGCTCGTATATGCTAATTAAATCTCTTTCTTTGATATAAAAAACAGTACCCTTGGTGAACAATGAACCTTGCTTCCAAAATTTGTCTACATGTAAGGCTGAATCTTTATCAACGTGAAATTTTTCTCCTAGCAATACTTGATATTCATTAGCAACCGGTGAGTTTGAAATTTTTGATTGGCTGTGGTCAATTATAGGAGTAATAAAAATACTGTTATACACATTGAAAGCAAACTTATAAGCTGCTTTTATGCCTAACGATTTACATAAATTTATCTTATTATTATTTGTTCTACTATATTGTTTCGCATCGCGGTGTTTGGCTTCACCTCTCATAGCCCACTGATGACGAGGTGTACCGGAATGCAAAATGAACGAAGCGTAGTGTACAATGTTGTGGTGCTTCGGTTTGAGAGTATCGTTAAATAATGTTTGGTATTGTGCATGGTGAAGAATTACTAACTGCCTTAAAATTTCTATTAAACCTTTAGGTATTTCGCGTAACATTACAATATGACAAATTTGTAATAAGACGCAAAAATGTTGCCATACCTCGTCCTGTTCTGGAATTAATTTACCTACTACGAGCGGTAGAAAAGTTATTAATGTCCTAATCTCGCTTGCTGTCATTTTAATTTTTGTATTTGTAATGTTTACATCTCTTATGTCACTAGGAATATTAGAAGAATGCAAGCTCCCAAACACAAATACATTTTTTCTATTATTCAGGTCATTGAGAGTAAAGAGTTTTTTAATATTTATAAAATAATTTAAATAATGCCTGAGTCCATACACGCATATTCCTTCCCAAACATCATGCATAACATCAAAATATACGTTATATGTGATATGAAAGGAAGGAATGCGGTTAAAAATACTGTCGGTTTTAATACCGGTTAGCGATACATCATTAAGTTTTAAATCTTGTTCGTAATTATCTATTGTCCTGAATGTTTCCTCGTGTTCGCGGACATCTGCCTCTCTCTCCGCTCGGTTTCTCTTACACATTCTACAATAAAAATGAGCACGAACGGATTCAACAAGATCTAAAATTCCAGACAAACCCAAATTATCGCCTGTTATAAACCCTATCATGAAATACACTTGTATACTTTTGCTTTCGTACTGTATTTTTAGCCCTTCTATTTCAAGTTCAATAAGCACATCTACAAGATTGCTGAATAGATCTTCATTACTAAATTCCTTCCTGTCCATGGACAATACATAACCTGCTACAAAAATATTAACTAGTTTAGCTAATATGTATCCCGGCAAACTTGGAATGTAATAGTAAATACCACATACTGAGGTTCGAGCAGCATGTGGAGAAACAGTGTCCCCTGACGTGAAATCATCGAAAAATAAATTTAAGGGTATGATGATTTTTGACGTCAAGTATTGTATCCTTTTCTTCCACGTAGAACCGTCAATGATGCTGCGAATATAGCCGTCATTAGATGGAGCAAGATTATCCAAAACAGTATTCATAACGTTGCTCGATTCCAAATATTTTCGAAGCTGGAATTTGATTGGCATTAATATTCCTGAAATAACAGCAAAGTTAAACCATTTTTTTTGGGTAAACACAACATTTTGATCAATACGAACCTGTTATGGGGTCACTATCCATTATCTGCTCACTTCTTGCTACACCTGGACGCAGTTCATTACTTATAACGAATTCCTTGGGTGCATGGTAGAGATCGGCGGATTTCAATTTCGCAATACATTTATATTCCGTATCAACGTAGCCTAATGTTTCGATCATTTTGTCGAACATGTACTTTCCTTCTTTAGAAATTAATCCAGTTATTTCCATCGCTTCTGATACTTCTTGAAACGGCTTCAAAAGCTTTGTCTGTATATCGTTATTTATTTCAAACACAGTTTTTCGTGGCATAGAGTTCATATTTAGCCATTTCAAACTGAAATCAATAGTCATATTTTCCATTTTCTCTAACACATTATTCAAATCAATTGCATCATCCAATTTTTGTGATTCTAATCCTGGCAAGTACATATCATCATTATTTTGTACACTTTCCTCACATGGTTCGGACTGAATGTTTTCGGAATTTGATGTGATAAATTCATTAGTGCTATATTCATTCTTAACGATTACGCTTTCATTGGATTCATCTTTCATGAAGTGTTTTTTAAAATGACGGAAAAACGAATACCGTACACTGAATCTCCTTGTACAGGTTTCATGATTACACGCATATATAGACAGCTTGTTGTGGAATTTATTCAAATGGTCATAAAAACGGTTTAAGGAATTCGTTTGCCATGGACATTGAGGTACAATACAAGAAATCATTGTGATAATGCTTTGACACGGATAGCTGAAATCAACGCTGTGATGTTGGCTAGCTCATTCGGAGCGTTAAAATCATACAAATAACAAGCAAGCAAATGCCAAACGGAAGCGGTCTGACGAGGAAAATCGAGAGAATACGATTTATAGATCTTCAGGCAGATGTCAAGCGCTTTCAGAAAACTGGGAAGCTTGTAGGATACCACATTATTCCAAACTGTGAATCCCGTGGGATGTTTCAGGTCTTCTCCATGAACCACTATGAATGGAGCTGGAGCTACATCGTGATCGCTCCAGGCGCTAAACAGTTTAGATATTGTTGCTTGTAGTTCTGAAAGATCCTTAACAAGTACTGCAATGCTGTCTCGAGATTCTAGAATCGAAGGCTTCCATCGTCGTTTTCCTGAGCAAATCAATAGTGGACTCGGTAGTATGTGAGCCAGCAACCAAACAGTAATCAAGGATTGACCATCTGTGAACAAAAAATGCTTTAATTTAAGTAAGCGTTTCTTAACTTAATTATTTTCATACCAGCTGATACATCTGCAGCATCAAGCAGCTCAAGTAATGCCTTGCCTTCTGCATCTGAAACTTCGACGTGTAGGATGTGACGAATGCCAATTAGAAAACCCGACCAACGATCAAAAAGAAAATTTTCTTTATCGGGAAACAGCTGTTGAAAGTCTATTTGTACCAACTGATAACCTTGATGATTTCTAAAGACTGGGTATTCAGATAATATCAGTGATGCTGTTCGGATTTTGTGTTTTGACAATTCGAAAATCCGCTGTGCGCTGGTGTTCCTCCATTTTAGTTTAACCTCATCCCATTCGTCTTGATTGTGCGTTATCCAATTTTTAGTTTTCTGGAAGTTTTCAACTATACACAGGAAACTCATTATAAATATTTAATAAAAAGTAGCAATGCAGTTTTCGATTTTAACTTACCCTGCTCGTCTGTGAAAAGATTTGCTTCTTCAGATGTTTTAAGATGATATAATGGATGTTTAGATTCATCTCTCGCAGCTTCCTTATAGTTCACATTACGATCGTATAATCTCCCTTTTGGTTGCTTGCGTAGCTTAATTCTTTTTCCAGTATTGTCCTTTGTCCATGTGGGCTGATACCAAGTTTCCTGTTATGAAAAATGAAAAATGAAAATGCTAAATTTATCGTGTATATCAATGCTTAAAACGCTAAGAAAGAGGAATCTCCATCAAAGATGATTCACTTGATCGTATACAAAGACGGTGCCTTCATTTGGGAAACGACATCTTTGAGGTAACAATACATATTTCATCTATAATTACAGGTTTAAATACTGAGATGTAAAAGGCGTCTTACCTGTGGCTCGCTTGGGAAGAGTTTACACAATTCAATCGATCTTTCCAGCAATTCATTAGGAGTCAGCTTGGAAAACTTATCCTTAAATTCGTCCACTACAATGTGCGTGATAGCCTTTTTATCGGATCTTGATAGGAAATGTTCGTCTCGATACTTTTGAACGATTGCCTGTCCCTTCGGCGAAGCTCCAAGTAAATAAGTAGCCGTGCAGTCTTGTCGAGCTACTCTATTTTCAGACCGAGCAACAGGCACTTGCAATGGAACATTCTGGTCCGAAAGAGTGGGAAGACCCTAAGAAAAAGAAACAAATAGCTGTATTATAAATCAGAACCTCTTATAGCATTTGTCAAACTATATACAATACATTTGAAAATATACCTGTGCTTTTCTCCAAGCATTCAATCCGTGAATGAATTTCGTTCGTTGCGACAAAAAGGGAATCGGTAGTAGATCTTCTATTTCACGACGCTCAATAATGCGAAGAGTTTCGGCAGAGTACTCGTTAGCTGAAAACAAAACATTGAAGTAATTTTTAGGAAAACAAAAACAACCAAATAACTCACCGATAAAACGCTCAATTACGGTTGCGGACAGTCCAAATCCGTTTAAAATTTCCACGGTCTCGAAGGTTTCAGCGGACACCTCTTCTACTAGAACCTGTTCGAATAAAGCTTCCGGACAACTCATTTTCACTTACGTTCTCGTTACAAAATGGAGCTCACTTTACTGGTGACGCTTGACAACATATACACTGACAAAAACATCAACAATTATTTTTGTTGATTTGATGATATCTTTTAAAACGAACAAATATATTTTCTTGTTTATAAAAACATATTGTAGATTCTAAAATATTTATTTTTTTAAACAAAAATATCGAATCGTTGAGTTCAAAACAAATTATTTTTGATTTAACTACATGAGAATTCTTTGCGTGAAGCAGCTGCAGAGGTTCCTACACTCAGCGAAATAAACTTTGGATATTTATGAGATTACATTATGATTATTTGCTATAAGAAATCAGAATGATCATCATAAATCTGCCTTATGAAATATAATGAAATATGGAGCCACCTGGATTCGAACCTTAAACGTTGAGGTTATGAGTGCAGTTACTTGCCCACTAGTATTCATCAACAGTTGTGATCAGTTAAGCTTAAAGGCGTACAAGCACAACGTCGTATGAAACAAAATCTATTCATAAGTCAGCCTTATGAAATTCCAAAGCATCGTTCATAAGTTGAATCTTATGAAATTCTTAAGATTATTTGGCTGAGTGTAGGCATGGTTAACTATCTGAGCCGGTTTAAGGGTCACCCACACGCAAAACAAACCGCAGCAGAAACTGCCATTTCGAGGGTTAAATTAAGCGCAAACACCAACAATTTTCACCTGACTATAAATGCGTTTTATTTTACCATGCTTGCGATTAGATCGACCATGATGCGGTTGATATCAATATGATGTCTGTCAAATATGTCACAAATGTAGATGGTTTTACCATAAACGTAGTAAATTTGACTGAAATTTCATGGTAGTTTTAAAGATAGGCATAGTCGGGTAAAATGGTAATTTTTACTACAAGATTTTTTTCTGTGCACAATAGATACGTTTGCGTTGCGTTGGCGTATACTTGACAGAAAACTGTCAAATTCACGCAAACGCATCCGCAAGGTATCAATTGTGGGCCAGCCATTATTCCAAACGTAGGCTCAAACTTTGCGGTTTTGAGACGATTGATTTCGGATAAGGAACCATGGGTCTGGGCGGAGAAAGAGCAATAAGAGTTCAACCGTGTAAAATCTATGGTAGCTGACACGCGATCTTTGCAGTACTATGACGTCAACCAACCTTTGATAATCGAATGCGACACAAGATCCTATGGCTTAGGAGCCGCCGTGTTTCAGTCTAATGGTGTAATCGGATATGCATCTCGCACTCTCACGGCAATAGAAAAGCATTATGCAGTTGCAGTTGCAGTTATGGAGTTGCTTGCCATTCTATTTTCATGTGTACGATTTGATCAGCTAACTGTGGGTAATCCATTGGACGAATATCTTTCACGTTTTCAGACAGTTGGAAGAAATAAACCCAACAACTTTCTCAATATCACCCATGAGCGTTTGACGGAGATTATTCTAGAAACGGACAAAGATTCTGCAATGCAACAGATTATCCATTACATTCGTTGAGGTTTGCCAGTGTCAATAGATAAAATGCCGGATGGAGTAAGAATTTTCTACAAACATCGAAATGAGCTTAGCTTCCAGGATGGAATAGACCTTTCTTGTGGATTTTTTATTGGTTTATCAGATACCTTTCAATCTAAAGAGTATACTTTTCTATGGGACCTATGTTTTTTGAAGCCTGTGACTATTGAAAAACAATAAAAAACTGTTAAATGACCATTTCATCCGACATGCGCCCTGTGGTGAATACTCATTTGACCCTCTCTTCCCCCAATCTGACGTTTCTCTTCTGTGGTGAGTTTCACGTTAACTTATTAGCTCTTCACTCATATGGAAAAATCCTATAAGCAGATGTCAGTGCCCGCGTGAAACATGGTGGTTTCTTACTCAGTCACTTCGCCGGAAAGTCTCGTGACAAAGTGTCAATCTTAGCCTCGTCTGAACCCAGAATGAAGGGGAAAATTAAAGCGGGCAGACGTTGCCCTCCACCGTCGGAACAAGCTACGAAGGAACGTTGGCCAAGTGTTTGAGTATGAGGATGTTCCATGAGTTCCTGTACTACTTAGTTTATGAGCTCACCGGATGCACAGGAATTACACGGTGTTTTTTCTATGGTACTTATTTGCGTTAGTATGGTATTTAATATATGAATTTATATATTTGGTAATACTTTGAATTTTACTGGAATTTCCATTCATGAAAAAATACATTGCAAGCCAGAAAGTGACGAAAACACTAATTTTATTTTTCAATTCAAAATAATGCAGTGTTTCATTCAACATTATCGAACAGGGTTATTACCGATAATCTTGACCACTCCATAATTCTTCGATACCACCTGTTCGGAACCGAACCACCATTAGCCGTCCTCTTTGAAATAGTCCTTCTCGGTATTGCAGTCGCTCCTCCCATGATGATCTCCCCTTGCGGGTAGGGATGCTGATCCCACAACATTGTAATCCATGGGCCATTCTGAAAAAAAAAATCGGTTTCAATAAATAACGATATTAAAGACTTACTTGTTTTAACGCACAAGCTGAATCTGCGTGACGTGAGTGTCAGCCATCAATGGAGAACTATCGGACATAACACCACGAAAGAAAACTCCCAGCAATTTGATAGTTTTCTTGAAGAAAATGCTGTTGAGGAAAAGTGAAAGGAGGATTTAAACAAATGTGCGTTACAATGGCAAAGTATGGGGACTTTACGTGTCCAAGGGTGATGTTTTGAATCACCGTGCAACCAATCTTGATTTGAACTGATAGGTTTACTTGAAAAAGGATGAGTTGTGGGGTTATCTAAAATAGAAAGAAAGCATATTACCATTTTATTTTTGTCTGGGAGTTTAATCGTATCGAAACGAATATCATACATTTCGGCTTCAATACCGAAACATCACCCTTGTAACCTTTCAGCACATTGGAGCTGGAATCGATCAGCGTCAGTGCGGTGTAATATTTAATTAGGACACTTTAAGCCTAAAATACGAAGAAGTGGTCCAGGAGCAGGAATCCGATGATGGCGGTGTTGTCGGTCATTGTCAGGGGGTAAACCACTCTGCCACGTTGTGTTTGTATTTCAGTGTGTCGGAAGGTGTTCCGGGGTGTTGGAAGGTGTTTCTGTGTTTCAACCAGGGGGTGCGACTCTATCTCAGAGGCAGGATATTTCTTGTTATGCTTTTGTGCGATGTGCGCACGCTTAGTAGATAGAAAGAAGATTTTAAAGATTTTGATGAAGATTTTAAAGATTTACTGCAAAAAGATGCAGCACGATGCAAGTAGATGGATTAGGATTACAAGCTGAAACAAGATGTTTCACAGATTGATTCGCTAGCGTGCGATTTTTCGATCATCTTGAATCTGGATTTAGATGTGTCGCACCCCCAGGTTTCAACATATCTGTCAATTCTATAATCGAAGATTTATGCTTATTGGCAACCATGTACCTTTTTAACTTTAATACACGCACACTTATGTATCATCTAAATCGCATCAGTGGAAGCGAGAGGGAAACAAAACAGTGAGAAAACAAACATTCGATTCGTATAAGTGTTGCCAGAATTGAATTTATCTTCCACGTGGTGGCGAGTGTGTTTGAAGTGTGGCGGATTGTGTTTTTGAGGGTGTTATCACATGGTGGCCGAGTGACTTGCCCCCTGGTCATTGTTGAACTACCGACTGAAATGGGAAAAATAATGCGAAAAAATGAGTGCAAAATAACACGCGTCGAGATGCACGTTTAAATTTTCACGTACATTCAATACATACATAAATCATATAAACCACTGGAAGTTATGAATTAGCAAGTCCAAGGAGGGCGATTATGATAAATTTATAAATTGTAACAGTACCTTTTTTGGGGTTTCCAGTGATTGGTTTACGTCGTCGAATTGTTTTTTCTTTCTACATCTGTATTTCTAGATCAGCTTGAAAATATCGGGTATCGGGATACTCAGGCTTTACCAAGATTACCAAAACAATAACTTGCGACTCGATTTTTCAATTTCATACACATACCTTATGATTACTATGCACAAACAAAAGTCATGAGCATCATAAGGCAGTTTTATGAAAATGATAGGAATGACTTAAGAAAATCGCTAGAGAACCAGAGTTGCACACATGGATGTTATAAGGGCCTTATGAAATCAAAATACAGTGGCCTCATGAAGTTTCATAAGGCAAATTTTATGAATTTCGAAAGGTCTTTTACGCCAGTGTAAGGATGATTTGAATGACTACTGGGAGAATTTAGACAAAATCACTGAATCATCTCGGCTGTCTCGTGACATTCTGCACTGGACCAATCCGGAGTCGTGATGCAAAACCTCACGAGCTTGTCAGCGATAAATCAACTCCATGATGAAGCAGAAATCTGGTGTCGCTGCCAATGTTAAGTTATGCGTTGAAGATGTGCGACTCATTATCCTAATAGAACAATGATTCAGGTTCACGTTCTATCTTACGTGCGCGAATTTGACCATGGCACTTAAAATTCATTTTATCGAGTTGATCTTTATACTGAGAAATACACTTTTTTCTATAGGAAATCCATTACATTTTGCCCGAACTTTCACCTTAATAGTACCAACATAGAGTACGAACATATCATTTCAAAAATAAAAAATAAATAAATATTCATCTGGAAGGATGACGAACGCGTTTCCGTTATATATTTTCGAAAAGTTCCTTGTCAAAATAAAAAAAAAAAAAAAGGAATGCTGTGTTGTTCCATTTTCCTTGAATTTTGAAACAGGATTCATCAAAAGCAGCTAGAATCATCCAAAACTAGAATAGAAAGAATATTTAAGTGGGTTATTGATCCAGATAGTTTGTCATTTAATTTGTTTCTAGTAAATCTAATACAATGATAAAGAAGAATAAAGGGTGTCCACGATGAAATTGCTCTAACTTTTTAACCGTTGGGTAGAATTTAATGAAAATTTGGTTCATAGTGCATTATTTACATCCTGCAAGTTTTAAAGTCCTGTGATCAAAACTCGCGGAAATGGAGTCGAAAGAACAGCTCGTGCGTGATAAAATCTTGCGCATTCATCACGAGAACAAGGATCTCTCGCATCGTTCCATCGCTAAAACGTTGGGAATCGCGAATTCCACGGTGTCGCGAGTGATTAAGCGGTTTGAGGAACGGTTGACCACCGATCGGAAGCCCAGAACAACACCAAAATCACAACCGCGTAGTTGGGGCCTTCAACCGAAATCCGAACGCCTCCGTTCGGGATGTGGCTAAGAAGCTGCACCTAAGCCGAAGTTTTGTCCAGAAGGCCAAAAGGTACAAAAGGCCCCCAATCGCGACGAGAAGCAGAACAAATCCGCCAAAACCCGTGCCAGGAAGTTGTACCTCAACATGCTGACGAAAGTTGAATGCTGCATCATGGACGACGAAACATATGTGAAGGCCGACTTCAAACAGATCCCCGGCAACCTGTTTTTCACGGCCAAGGATAAGTTCAGCGTTCCGGAGCATGTCCGCATTCAGAAGATGTCCAAATTTGCGAAGAAATTCCTGGTTTGGCAAGCCATCTGCACGTGCGGGAAGCGGAGTGCACCTTTCGTGACCCAGGACACGATGAACGGACAGGTGTACATAAAAGAGTGCCTCCAGAAGCGGCTGCTTCCTCTCCTGAAGGCCCACAACGTCCCAACAATCTTCTGGCCGGATTTGGCCTCATGCCACTACTCCAAGGACGTGCTGAAGTCGTATGCGGACAATAAGGTCAATTTCGTGCCGAAAATGTTCAACCCTCCCAACACTCCGGAGCTCCGCCCCATCGAGAAGTACTGGGCGATTATGAAGCAGCACCTTCTTAAACGACCTAATGTAGTGAAGACAGTCGAGGAACTGAAGAAAGTATGGGTTTACATGCAAAAAACGGTTGATTCACAGGTTGTGCAGAATCTTATGGCCGGGGTCTAGGCCAAGGTGTGGGCATTTGCGTATGGACTGTAAATAAAATACGAGTAAAATGGTAAAATTAAGTTTAATAGTTATTTCTCAATCCCTGAAAATTTGATGGCAATCGGATGAAAACTTGAATTTTGCGAATCAATTTTGTGTGTGGCAATTTCATCGTGGACACCCTTTATTACTTGGACAAATAGTGTTAATTTTTTTTTTTTCATTCTTCTTGAGACCGGACGAGATTAATATCGATGGGCAGAGGTGGCAAAGGTTTGGCCGTTCGCATGTGTGCATCCGCTCGTGAGCAATATATTTTGACATCGGTTGTTCTTGTAAATATCTGGTTACTTCTAAACTGGCAGTACGGACAGAGTCGGGTTATCTCCGCCACCGTCACCTCGTGAGCAGTTTCGACTTGTTTGATCAGTGGGAATGCTTAATCAGTGGGAAAACGCCGTGCGCAGATTTTGCATTGGAACTTTCCGATGTGGTTTGCACAATGTTAATGCCACTTCTGAGCCGATATGGTTATGAAATCGCAATTTCATCGTCGAGTGCATTACCGCAAAGTTCAAATGTGTATTTACCTGGTGAAAATTTACAATATCAATCCTCCAATAAGATCCAATTCGTTCAAAGATTACTCACAATCTTTAATGCTTTGTACAAGTGAACGAGGAACGTATTTTTTCGGTTAAAATTCTGCCCACAATCGTCAAAGGTATACCCATCATTTAACTCATCATCCGGCGAGTACACAATTGGGACATCTTGAAGTAGAAAGCACCAATTAAAACTTAGAACCGAGAACGTAAAAATCCATGAAATCTCACCTCCTTCGACCAGTTCCGTCCGTCCATAGCTTTGAATACGAGCTGCGAACTTTGCGATGAAAATCCCGTTCTAAATGTTCCACTACGTATACTTTCTCTACATTGAACTACTCGATCGATAGAACTACGAAGAACCGCGGGGGATCGGGATATTGGGAAAGATCGGGAAAGAAACACTAATCTGTTCCTCAGAGACGACTTTGGCAATGAATTTGCCATTCTCTCTGATCAAACCTGGAACATGATTTTTTTTTTTGACGTTTCGTTCCGTATCAACAAAGTAACGCGGAGGTGCCAAAAAAAAGTTTAGAATTTCGTGGTAAAATTTGTTTTAGCCCTTTGCAGAGTTGCCAAAACGCCTCATATTTGTTCCACAGACAGGGAAACCAAACTATCCAAAATTAAGTCATTTTCACTCATCTTGACAGCAAAGTAAAACCAGTCATAATTGAGTTATATACAAAGTATCCAATTTTGAGTTTTTCGAAAAGACGCAATGCAGAGTGGAATCAACTGTTCGTTAAAAACGAAACGACGGTAAAAATAATTCAAAAATGAGTTTTTTTTTTAATATCATTCGAAAACGTACTTTAGTTAACTTTTTTAAATTAATTCAATAAAAGAAAACTAAAAATTCAAACAAAATGTGTGTGATTTATGGATGCATTCTCGGGTACATTTAAACATTCCATTAGAGTTCCAATTCATGTTTTTGCCTAAAAATTTGTCGTCTCGAGCTCTCTTATGCACAATGAGAGCTCTGTCACTTTAGTTGTAATTGTATCAACGTGTACCGGTAAAAAAAAAACAAAGATCAATCATTTGTTGTGGTTGTGTTGAAAGCGGTATTGTTGATTTTTTGCTCGTGGTAACTGTGTGCGCCGTGCGAATGTGTTGATTCAACACCTCGAAGTTGCCAAAGATGGTTTATTCACACCCATCAACGCCGCAATTCGTCCAAAATTCCATGCCTCTAAAGCGACAAAAATAAAAATAGCCATACGAATAAGTGAAATAATTACACTTACCAATTAATTTTTTGTAGCTTCCAGAATCCACCATTTTCTTTAGTTGCTACATTTTGCTTATCCAAAGTGCCGGACGCAAGAAATTTCAAACCGGACACTATACAATTTTGCTTTTTTTCCAAAACCAAAACCTCTGCCTCCTACCAGCACCGTTGTTTGTTTAACGGCGATCAAAAATGTTCAGCCAAAACCAAGTGACAGCCCAACACTCCGATTTGGATAGTTTCGCGAAAGGCGCCTCACAGCTATATTGAAAATTTACTACCTTTAAAATACCTTCCGCTGGGTAAAATTGGCTCTTTCAATTTAACTTCAAGATATTCCTGGTGCAGTTGAAAACCGGAATATAGCAGTCGCGCCAATCGATTTTACTCCCGTTCTATGAATTCAAACAGTGGCGCATCTAGTGCGCTGTATAGCGCATCAGATGCGCCATACAGCGCACTAGATGCGCCATTGTTTGGACTTATGGAACGGGAGTAAAAACGATTGGCGCGACTGCTATATTCCGGTTTTCAACTGCACCAGGAATAATAAACACTAAGTAATTATCAGTCGTTGTGTACAAAAACAAACCCAAAAAAGGGAGAGAGTTTCCCTCTCCCATGTACGCATCAAAACAGAGTGTGTAAAAACTACCGGTAGAAACTATCACAAGCGATCAGTGGTACATGAGCGAGTTCCATGACGTTATTATTGCCAGTTGAGGTGGCAGATGTATCTGTGCCTCAACCTACCCGGCAGTGGGATGTTTGGCAATGATAGCGTCCTTGGTTCGTGTACTACTTTACCCATGCCCTTTCGCTCAATTTTCAATACTTCTATTCCATTTACAACCTACCGTACCTACCGTTTGGCAATGATAGCGTCCTTGGTTCGAGTACTACTTTACCCATGCCCTTTCGCTCAATTTTCAATACTTCTATTCCATTTACAACCTACCGTACACTAACGGAACTTTCAACACTTTCTCTTCATATCTTTCATTCTAGCAAACATGACTGTCTACTCTTGGTGCCTCATGGCGATGAGCGAATCATCTCCTTCTACATCATAATCGTTACTCCATGTTCGGAGAATACAAATATAACAATTAGAGTATTCAACATTAAGTAAAACTACCTACCAGTGAGAACGAAATTATATCCAAAATAATAGTCCTATCAGAGTACTTAGCTTTGAGTACTATCACACTTGATTCTGGATAGTTTGGTTTCTCCTTGCATGGTTATATTCACCATAAAATGTGGAATAAATTGGAGCTTTCAAAAATTTGTAACAAAATGAGGAGTGCATAGAAAAAAAAGTTATTAATGCTAAATTTATGAGAAGTTCATTGCCTTTGAAGAAAAAATATAAAAAATGGGGGTAAGGTCTGACGAGAAAGGTCTATTGGAGCTTTCAAAAATTTGTAACAACATGAAGGGTGCATAGAAAAAAAAGTTATTAACGCTAAAGTTATTAGAAGTTCAATGTCTTTAATGGAAAAGGTGGGATAGGTCTGACGAGAACGGTCTATTGTTTTCAGGAACGACCGCATTGTCATTCCATACCTGCTGCGACGTAAAATAACCGAGAAAGTACATGTTAGCCACAATGGAATTGAGGGAACGTTGAAGCTGACTCCGGCACCAAGATTAAGGAGGCTGTCACGCGATTTGGAATTTGCGCGAAATACTGTTCATCCCAGCCTGCTCCACCAATGCAAGGTCATACCATTCCTGTACACGCATTCCAGCCTATGGTGTGCGGGTTTGTTCTTTGCGGATTATCTGAGAGAAAAGATCGAACTCCAAGAAGCACCATTGCGATCTTTCTTCTTCTTCTTCAGCATTTCAAGCTTATTGCTTTCACAATTAGCTTATTGCTTGCTCTCAACTTAATGTTCTAAATGCACTTCCACAGTTATTAATTGAGAGCTTTCGATGCCAAGTACCATTTTTGCATTAGTATGATTGTGTGGCAAGTACAATCATACCCTATGCCCAGGGAGTCGAGAAATTTTCCTTAACGAAAAATTCCTAGACCAGACCGGGAATCGAACCCAGCCACCTTCAGCATGGTGTTGCTTTGTAGCTGCGCCTTTACCGACTGAGCTAAGGGAGGACCAAACCATTGCGATCTGCAGGAAGGATTTCTCGCGTCACGGAAAACCACAGTTGATTGTTACGGACAGCGGAACCTATATTACGAACAAGGAATGAAGAAACTTCGCAGACGAATATGAGTTTCAACATTCCACGTCAGCTCCTCCTCACCAGCAGTCCAACGGGAAGTCGGAGGCAGCTGTTAAAATAGCGAAGCAATTGATGAAGAAGTCAGATGAATCTGGTGTTCACTTTTGGTACGCTTTTTTGAACTTATTCTCACGAAGTACGCGATGCGAACTTCCAATGTCGTTGGAAAATTCGATGCCAAAACCGGTTGAAGACGTTCCGAAAAGTATCCAGAATAACCGACGAAAGACGAAGTATCACTGCGACAAAACAACAAGTAACCTACCAATACTTGAAACAGTATTCGTACAATTGGATCCAGAATCAACAAAACAGTGGACTCTTGGAACGGTTACTAACAACATGAATGAGCGTTCATACATGGTGAACGTGGATGGAGCACTCTATCGACATGATTTGGTAAACTTGAAGCCACGTAAAGAACCTATTACGCCTGTTACCCCTACTGTGCCTGTTCCAACTGAATCAGTCATTTCGGCAGATGTTCCAGAGAAAATAGGAGACCCCTTCATCATTGCTACCTGAACCAAGTGTTACGAGTCAATCGCCATCAACATTGGATGAATCCTCAGCCAGACTGAACACCGTGGAGACTCCAGAGCGGGTTTTGACCCCCTAGATTCGGATCATTAGAGATGAACAGAAGACCCAAGAGAGATATACGATTGCCTACTAAATTCAAAGACTATGACCTTAATTAACTTTTTTTGTAAAATTTGGAAAATGTTGTAATATTGTAACGTACTTCCTCTTTGCTCAGTCAGATACTCTCGGTCATAGCGGCTATTTTTGTTTGAGACTTTGTATCGTACGGAAACAGTTAATAAAGCTCTATAGTAAATAAACTAAACTGGTATTTCGTTTATAATAAAATAGCGTATTTTATGTTACCAACAATGACCTAAACGTTTCCCTAAGGGCACCAGGAAGGGCTGGATTTCGAATAGATTTAGCCACGTTAGTGTTTGATCGTGAGAATCGGATCTGCCATCCAAAATAATTTATGTTTGTATTGAGGATCTGATTCGAACGAAAATGAGAGCGAATAGTAAAAATAGAAAAGAAATAAAAAATGTCAGCTAAGGTGGAATGGTTCAGGATCCAATCATGGCTGCCAAAATGACCAATTTATGCCACTACTAGCGTTTGAACGCTAACTGTCGCTGCATCAATGCCTTAAGACATGTTATTTTGAAAACACCATTGTATTTTTACTATATTGGATTCTGAACCGCATCACCTTACAGCCGAAACGAATCCCTTTTGCTTTTTGGTAGGTTTATTGGTATCATTTAAAGTATGCATTACAAAAATAGTTGATTCAATTAATATGCTGCCCGGAAGTTTACAACAAGTCTACAATTAGAGCAAAATGTAAACCTTTGCAGTTTATTTGTTGGACACAATTATAGAACTTGTATTAGTTTCAATCTACTCAGTGGAGTTATATCATGACAAACGCTCATGGGAATATTCCAAGAGTCGAAGAAACTCTCACTAGTCAGAAGAAGAATGTACTGTTATGGTCACGTTTTATGAGTTCATTTGCACATCGTGTCACGTCATTTTGACGTGACTTTTCTCACATCACTAGTGACAAGCCATGGAAGTAGGTTCCAACCCGATTCAAATATTCAGTGATCGGCAAAATCTAGATCAATAATAGAAAAGGGCCTATCAGCATATGTAAACAAACACTTTTAAGCCCTTTTTTCTCGCAAGCCGTTGGCTACACACGCAAACCTGCAGAATCGTCGTACAGGGTATTGGTTTGCGTGGGTGGCCTAAGCTTTGCGAGGAAATAGGCTCAGAAGTGTTTGTTTACAAATGTTGATAGGTCCTTTTCTATTGTTAATCCATAAATGGGTGTCTAGTGTCGCGTTGATCGATTGGAAGTCGACAGAAGAGCAGTTGGGCGTGTTTGATCGGGATTGAGTTCGAAAAAACGGGTTGGAGCTTACTGCCATTAGTGTGAATATATTCTCTACGAATAGATCGGTGTTCCCGCATGGGTGTTGCACCATTTCGGTATACTTCACTATATTATACTGCATTTGCAATTACATTTGTGAGCAGAGTTACTCTTGAATTTTATTCATTTAGCATCCTAAACATGGCCAACGAGTCAAAGTCATCATAAAGAAAACTTCTTGTTGGATTTATTATCACTACACTATTCAGAGACAGAATCTCAGCTGTCAAAAGACGAAAACCATTCAAATTTTTAGCCCTGCGCAGTTAAAAACAATGGGCCGAACATCGTACTTGTTTGCGATAACTTTACTCAGCAAACTTTGAAGTGATCGAACCCATTTTTGTATCACTTTAAGATTCTCATGCGTTTTCACGAGTGCACACATAACGCTCATCATTCTAGCTTGAACTCATAAAAATTACTCGAAAGTCAGTTAATTTCAGCTGAAACAACACATCACGATTCTCTCAAGGCATTTTCATTTTCGAATGAACTCAGTCATGAAATTTTAGTTTGTTAAGCTTTCCGAATAATGTTATAAAGAAACGTTGGTACAAACTGTTCATTGCGTATGACTGAAAATGTGCTCACCCTTATGCGGTTTACTAATGGTATGAATCACTGTACTTGTGGTGATCGAAATAGATTATGTACATCCAAATTTTAATCTGTTCACAATTACAACCGCTAGTTGTACTTACGCTTATCGATATTTGAGGTAACTTTTCTTTAGACCTAGCCATGTTCGTCAAGTTTTTTTTT
This sequence comes from Aedes koreicus, assembly GCA_024533555.2. NCBI lineage: Eukaryota > Metazoa > Arthropoda > Insecta > Diptera > Culicidae > Aedes > Aedes koreicus. The sequence goes on along the minus strand of JAHHFK020000808.1, from coordinate 740,896 downwards.
ACATATTTTTAGTATTTTTTTAGTAATTTTACACCTGTTTTTTTTGTTTCTTTTGTTTGTATCTTTTTTTAGTTTTAAATTATTTCGACTTTAAACTTTAAAAGTATAAAATTTAATGCTAAACAAGTCGTAACTAACGCAATAACTGAAACAAGAAAATAACTCAAATTTGAAAAAAAAAATATTAAATTGTAAAACAAACCAATCTCGTTCGAACCAAATAAATAGCAAATAACTAATACTAAAGTGCACCAACGGAGAAACCCCAACCTATCGGACAACTGATACGACAAAATTAAAGCCTCCCAAATTTAGCAAGAACCCTGACGGAGAACAACGAGGCTGCAGATTCATTCCTGCTTCAAGGCACCTAGCTCCTCGAGCAGTTCTTGCAGGCCTTCGGGGAAACGTCCGGCATCCACCTCCAGTGCCCAGCTGTGAAGCTTCTCCAGCTCACGGCGCAACTCGAAGACGGCTTTCTCGCGATCGCTGACCAGTTCCTCCAGATACTGGTAGCGGAGTTTCTTACGCGCTCTGCATTCCCGTGCACTCTGTCTGCTGCGTTCTGTGAAAAAAAAAAAAAAACATTTAATTTGAAGAATGGTTCTAATATATGCTAATGTTGTGCTTATTGAGACCAACCTAACTTTGCCTTCATGTCGATCTTCTCAGTTGACGCCTTGCGGCCTGGTTTACGTCCCCGCTTGCCGCTTTCCTTTCTCTCCTGCGGAAGTGGAAGAAAATTGAAAACAATAATAACTATACAAATCAATTACTCTGAGAGAAACTTAAATGGTACTGTAAGAAATTTAAGCTACGGTGGTGGGAAATTTTCTGTTACATAATTAAGGTGATGTTTGAATATCTTCAATGAATGGTTGTCTCGATCATTGCCCGGAATTTAAATGATTATAACAATAGGAGTTTGCCATCATTCACACATATGTTCTAATGCGCGTCAAGCGACCGTTTTGCTTATAGAAATAATAGTCAATATGGAGAAAATGGCACTGCCACCGCCATCGAAATTATTAATAATTTTATACAAATAACTATAATGTTAAATAACAATAAAAGGTGTATTCGAGGTGTAAGGGTGTTATAGTGGCATCCGAAGTCTTTTTTTATAATTTAACAACCAGGTGACAGATTGCCATGTTTGCTTATGCTTTAGAAACGTCAATCCAGTACAACTTTGCACCACAACGATGTACTGAAATTGTGAAAATTTATTTTCAAAACAAACTCTTCTGTTACGCTGATTCAATGCGCGTTCAGAGCGAAGTATCGTTGCCTGAATGCGGGACGCATTCACTGGGACACTGGTAGACTATTCGTGCTTTGGTGGAAACATTTTATGCCACAGGATCTTTGGCAACCTCTGTCCGTCGGAATAAACTACGAACCAGACGAAGTATGGAGCCAATAGTAGCCGTAATGGCCCAAACACAATGATAACGGAACCTGATCGGCAACGGCAAAGCCCGATCTGAGTAAGCATGCTTGTCGGATAGAAAACAGGCTAGATCCAAGCCGATTCTAATTGGACATATCGAAGTAATTTGCAACAACTGTCAAACTTGTCGTTTGCCGTTCCGTTTCCGTTATCATTGTGTTTGGGCGGCAAGTGCCGACGTCGCAGAGCGTCAACAAAGTTCGTTCTAGCACGGCGTTCAGCTGTTTGCGATGTCCCCCATGTTGTTGTTAAGGTTGTTAAGGGTCGATTTGCGAGGCTTTCCTTATGAAATGCAGACCGCTCAACAATTATTGCCAATTGTTCAATCTAACAATGGATTTATTGCGTGTCATGTTCCAGAATCGTTTGATATCCAAAATACGGCGATTTTGGCTCGTTCGCCAGATTTGACTGCACCTGACTTTTTCCAGTGGGGATCCCTGATAAACCAGCTACTATTCAACAACTTAAAGCCAATATACGCCGAGAAATCTCCGCTCAAAAAAAGTTATCGAAAATGCCGAAAAACGGACCGATTGGTGTGTGGCATTCGGAGGCGGCTACTTGGCTAATGTCATCTTTAAAAAGGGACCAAACAAAATGCAAAGGACCCATTTTCAATTAAAAAATATGTTTCAAAAAATTCACTAGTTGTCAAATTATTGAAAAAAAAAACTTCGGATATCACTATAAGATACACCTTGTATAAATAAATAATTTAAAATAGTATATTCCTTCCACCATTTTACTTTTAGATTTAATCCCATAATAAAAATTTAAAGTTTTTAGATTTAATAAATTATTAATCTTTTGCTTCAAAAGCGAAATTTTAAAATTTCGTCAAAAGATAATCCTTCCATAGCCAATGAGAGTATTTTATGATGCCTAAAAGTATCTTATCCATTTGTTAAAAAATAAAGATACACCTGCTAGCTTATGACAATGATGATTATGTTCTATAGAAGTTTAGCAATGATATAGTAAAGGGTGTTTCGATCAAAATTTGGTAGACTTAAACTTGACGCATTTCCTTTCATCGTGCATTAAACAAATTTAAAAACTCGTTTTGAAGATGTGTGCGTGTAGCATCATGCTTCTATTTTGATTTTGAGATTAGCACTTCAGTTATCAAAATGTCGTCGAAGGAAGAGAAGCAACGCATCAAAATTTTGCACGTGCATGGCGAAAATCCAAACTATTCTCACGCCAAGTTGGCGATATTGTTGAATGTGGCCAAATCAACTGTTAACAACGTTTTAAAAGTGTTCGGTGAACGTTTGTCGACAGCCAGGAAAGCAGGATCGGGGGGAAATCGAAAGCCGGAGGCCACAGCGACGACAAAAAGAGTTGCCTGCTGTTTCGAGAGGAACCCGAACCTCTCCGTCCAAGATGTCGCAAAGAAGCTGGGACTGGCGCCTTCAACCGTGGATAGAGCTAAAAAACGAGCTGGACTGTCGACTTACAAGAAAGTAGTGACTCCAAATCGCGACGATAAACAAAACACGTCGGCCAAAGCACGATCGCGAAAGTTGTACACGTCGATGCTGACGAAGTTTGATTGCGTGGTACAGGACGATGAAACTTACGTCAAGGCAGACTTTAAACAGCTTCCTGGACAGGAATTTCATACGTCAACCGAACGTTCTGTCAAAGTTCGCGAAGAAATATCTGGCGTGGCAGGCCATCTGTACCTGTGGCTTGAAAAAGCAACGTTTACATTGCGACCGGAACCGTCAACCAGGAAATTTATCTGAGCGAGTGCCTACAAAAACGTCTACTGCCTTTCCTGAAGCGTCACAATTGTTTCATTCTATTTTGGCCGGATTTGGCATCTTGTCATTACGGAAAAAAGGCCATGGAGTGGTATGCTGCCAACAACAAGTGGTGCCCAAGGTCAAGAACCCTCCCAGCATGCCAGAGCTCCGCCAAATCGAACAATATTGGGCCATCGTCAAGCGGAACCTTAAGAAGACTCAAAAAGCTGTTGTGAGCGAGAAGGAGTTCAAGGCAAACTGGCGTTCTGCGGCGAATAAAGTGGACAAGGAGACTGTACAAAATCTTATGGCAGGTGTTAAACGAAAGACCCGGCAATTGGCATTCGAAAAAACGGAAGCGTAGCTGAATATTTCTCCTGTATTCTGTATTAACTGAACTTTAAAAAGAAAAAGAATTTGACTTATTAATAAAAACTTTGATCGACACACACATTACTGTTTGACCAAATTATGATCGGAACACCCTTTAGTTGAAAGTGCTAAAGGTTAAATTGGATAGCGAAAGCTTCCAAAAACTGAGAGGTACGTTAATAATTTAACACAATAATATAAAATGCTTCAATTGCATCAGTAGAACTGTACTCCCGAGTATCTTTGCGCGGAAGATTGATAAGTTTAAACCAGAGTTTCCGGTAGTTTGATGAATTTATGAGGGAGTCATTTCGCGCCGAACAAAGCGATTCAGATGATTGAATGTAAGTGTAAGAGCATTTACAAAAATCACTTGCAAAACAAATAAAAAAACGCTAAATACTATTATCAGTCAGCTGGCACAACTACAAAGAAAGCCAATTTAAAACAATGTTGCATCCGTGTTTCAAATCGCGGTGAAAATAGAATAGAGCTGTCGAGAAGGTACAAAATTTGCCAGAAAAGTAGAACTGCAACACAGCATTGGGAAAAACTTGTTTCAGTTCTAATTGTAAACTATAACAGCCAAGGGGTTAGTCACTTTGCCACGTTGTGATTGTGTTCAGTGTGTCGGAAGGTGTTTCAGGCCCAAGTAACCATGAAGCTCTATATAGATACATCAATTTTGCATTATGGTATAAAGCAGTCTAATCTTACATGCGTCCTTAAAGTAGAACTAAAGTCGAAAAGGGCCCCACTCCTGTCAAATTAAAGCTAGCGCACATGCTTTATTGAAGCCCGAGAACAAGTATATTTAGGGCATAGTTACTTTTTCAGCAATTAAATTACTGCTTCTACTGAAATGTTTCATTGCATTTTAAAAAGCATATATAGAGCTTGGGATATTTTGGGGAAAAAAACATCATAAATGTATTTAATTTTCTTCTATTTGAATTCGTTTCCTCTGTTACGTTTTATTTAGGGATATTATTTCATATTATTTTATGGCATCTTCGGGTGACATTGATGGGATTAATGTTTTACTGACTGATCTATGAATGCCGGTTGCCTTAACCAGGGACCTGGCGGGCTGTCATTGTGCTGTAGCCAACATCTCTTACAGCCAAGCATCAAAAGAATCATTGTTTGTAAACAATGCTGGCGTTCGTACTCGCAGTAACAAACGTCAGACGGGCCTTATTCAAATAAGGCCCGTGATATGTTGCATACTGTCAAACTCTAGTAACTAGCATAGGGTTGCCAGGCCCCTGGCCTTAACGCTCTTATCCAAGAGAGCAATGGAATTATATAAGACAACTGCATAATATAAAGAAAGCATACCCTCTTTGTCGTTCTATGAAAACATATTTCATGCAGCTATTTTTAGATTTTTCTTGCTAAACACGTCGTTGAGACTGCGATACCCAAACCTTTTATCAGTGCAAACCTCAAGCCGATATGAGTTACAAATGAAATCATACCCACCACCGTTCATCACACAACAAGCCGACACAATGTTGGTACCCGGTGCAGGTTTAAACTGGATCATAATAGAAAATGATATATCATATATATGAGAATGAAGATTCCTCGTTGAAAACACAGCTCAGCCTCTGAATATTAACAACCAGAAAAACATGCGGCTCCCCATAATGCAGCCATATTTTTTGTTAAAATTTTAGAAACCAAACATTCTGCTGCTAAATCCAAGGTTAAGGAGAATGAAGATGACGATTCTGGATCTGACAGGCAGCCCAGCTCGATGATATGTTTTTCATTTCTTAAGTCAAATTGGAAAATGTCATCCAAATGATACTGCACCAATGCTACTTTTTAACTAGCAATGAAGCATTTATTGAGATAATGCAATAATGCATCATTTAATGCGTATTTAAAGTTAAGTTGTTTGTAGAAATATAGTAATGCATCATAACATTTTTAATGTAAAGATAATGCAACATAGCATGGGAGTTGTTGAAAAAATGTGATATGGCATTACTGTTGCTGATAGTCGGTCGAATTAGTGATATGATATAATGCTTGTGGTTACTTGGGGGGTTTCAACTTATCTGTCAATACCATGGACCTTTTTGGCGGTTAACTCACGCACACTTATGGATCATTTAAATCACATGAGTGCAAGTGAGAGGGAAACAAAACAGTGAGAAAACAAACAATCGACTCGCGTAAGTGGTGCCAGATATAAATTTATCTTTCATGTGGTGGCGAGTGTTTGAAGTGTGGCGGACTATGTTTTTTAGAGTGGTAACACAAGGTGGCCGAGAGACTTATCCCCTGATAACAGCCCATGCAAAGTAAAACAGCGTTGGGATCGTCCTAACCCCTGTTTTATCCGGCTACTGTTCTATTTTAACTTTCTGTGGATTTTTTTTAGTGAAAATACAAAATCAGCAGTATTTACGAGTGCGGGTGGTTTATTTGAAGAAAAAAAAAAGCATAACGGAATGGAACGGAAACAATAGTTGAAAGGAAATTAAATCGAAGCTAAAAAAAATAATAATTCAATTTATGAAAATATTCAGTGAAGTATTTCGATGGAAGAATATACTGAATTAGAGGTTTAAAAATTTGTTGCCGCGAATAGTCAACATTGCCGAATAAGTCATTTCCCCACTCCTGTCAAATTAAAGCTAGCGCACATGCTTTATTGAAGCCCGAGAACAAGTATATTTAGGGCATAGTTACTTTTTCAGCAATTAAATTACTGCTTCTACTGAAATGTTTCATTGCATTTTAAAAAGCATATATAGAGCTTGGGATATTTTGGGGAAAAAAACATCATAAATGTATTTAATTTTCTTCTATTTGAATTCGTTTCCTCTGTTACGTTTTATTTAGGGATATTATTTCATATTATTTTATGGCATCTTCGGGTGACATTGATGGGATTAATGTTTTACTGACTGATCTATGAATGCCGGTTGCCTTAACCAAGTGTCAAAGCGAGAAAATGCTATAGGGATTGACAATTACTGTCCCAACTTTTTTCAACACTAGGACAATGGGAACAACGGCACCATTCTTCCACTTGTTCCATGAAGATTATCCAGATTGTAATTAATTATTAACCAATGCAGCAAAAAGACATTAACTTTTTGCGGATTTTTTCGATTTACTGTTGAGTTTTACAGCACAATGTGGAGAACGATTTTAGTGAATGCGTTTCAATGCAAAACATCAAAAAAAAACGTCAGTGAAATTTACTTAGCGACTTTTCAAACATCTAAATTTATGATATGTTGTATCTACATTTTATATCTATATTAATAAATGGCATGATTTATTCTTAATTAATATTCCCAAAGTCCAAATTTTCTGTACATCATGTCTAGAAAATATCTACGGTTGTTGAGCTGTCACAAAATTTCGACAATTTTTAAAAATGTACCTGAATCACAGTAGCCTGATCGACGTTTAACACAGATTGTACCCATCTCGATAATTATTTTGGAACTTTTATCAAGTTTCATTCAGTTTGCTTCAGTAACGATTTAAAATAATGCACCCTCAAACACAAATGGATTTTTTTTTAATCTTCACATATTCTCCCTGTTAAGAATGGAGTGCCCATAGAAGGTAAGATTACGGTCGCCTTCCATTGCTACTGGTACCAACCAGCACTGGTGCCTGATTGTAGGTAGACAGCGACGCGCCATTTGGATTTCCAACCGTACAAGCCACCCATCACCGCGGCCAGTAACCACCGTTGCCATCCACATTTTGTTCGCAGATTTTTTTTGCGACGTAATAACTGTTTTTTGACTAAAGCACAAAATACACACGGCTAGAGCACCCGACCCGAAAGGGAGGCGCAATTTAGAATGCCGGTTGAGGCTTGGTAACAAGAGCAGGAGTTGATACGTAACTGCGACACACGGCGTTTGTTGATCAATTGGAATGGAAATCGTTCAAGTAAGGTGGACAGAACTAAAAACTTGGCACGGTAACGATGTTATGATTGCCCTGTATTGAGGGTACTGACCTGCTTTCCAGGCGAATCAACCGATGCGTAGAAGACCTCTTTTTGCGTATGTACGGAGGGAGGACGCCTCGAGGTTTAAAGATGGGCAATCCGAACGAATCTGCCAGCTTTTCTGGTACACAGCTAATCACTCACCAGACACACACCAAAGAACCAACAAGTGCACAGCACTCTCAAGCTTTCTGAATACCTCTGGCGGAACACGGACTAAACCCGGGTAGACTGAACACGGTGGACAGCACGGAAACCACGGTCGACGGAGGGAGAACGATTCTCGATATGGTGTTACATTGGAAAGATTAAAAACGCAACTGAACCATGCTCGGATAGACGACCAGCCCACAAGCTACTATTCAATACATGCGCTCTTTTCGATGTACCACTCTCTCACTTCAACCTGGGCGGCAATATACGACCGAAGTGTGCGGAGCGCACAAATCGAGAATCATTCGCTCTCGAGTCGTGATTATGACTTTTATACATTGCAATTAAAGTGACGTTAAACTTTCTAAAGTTTACGTTATTAAATAAGATTAGCATGACTCCTTTAGGAGTCCAAAATGCAGGGAAACGTTTAAGTAACAAATCCGATTTAAAAAGGCTTAATCGGCAGCACTTCGTTTTAATCATGAAACGCAATAGCTAGCATACCCCACCACACAGAATGCACGTAGCGATTGCTGACGGTTGTGTGTTGATTTTATTTGTTGTGCAAGCTACACCACCGAAACTGTTTATAGACGTGAGCATATCAGAGAGTGCATCAGACGCTCACACCAGCAGACAGAATAAAATCTACTACGCATTTATTTTTCTTCGTTGATACAGCGAACGTAATACGACGTATTATTTATCTCGCTGATAGAAGAACTCCCTGACTATCCACTGATTGCTACCCTCGATGTCATAGCTTGGCAGGTTTGCTGGCATCACAATTAATCATCATATTAACATCTTGTTTGTACCGGTCTGCCAGCAGATGTCACCCCGCCAGTGGTAGTAAATATTTATTACCTCCATAGGGAAAATCAGAAAATTGTAAAAATCTTTACCAAAGTTAGATTTCCAGGTAAAAATAACCCAACAGGGGAACCCTGTCTGAGTACTATAAGTTGGTTTGTTTCGGAAAGATTGTATTTAATTTTGTAAATACATTTTAAAATAGTTTCCCGCATAACGAAAAACAATTTGCAACATAGTCAAAACTAGATTTCAAATGTAAGATATATTATCACATTTTATGTTATTGTTATCAAATAGGTTAATCTCGTTTTCACCATATAACCTCTACTTTAACACATATTGTTAATGTATGCTATATTTTCATTAAAGGTTATATGTTGTCTGCACTCGTTCTGGATTATATACCAACTTTTTGGCAAAGAGTACAGCAAACATTTTGATCGTGAAAATTGCCATTGTTTTATGGTTACTGAACTTAAACGCCTATTCAGCATACTAGCTGGGGTGAAAAGTAACCTCTTTGACCGCCAAAAAGCGATGCTACTGCAAAAAAAGGTTATAGTTCCTTGAAGTCCGTTCATATTTAGGCGTACACGCCGAATTTCAGTGCGATACTGCACTTAGTTTTGTTTTGACAGCTGATTGTTGTTGACGTGGTTGGCATCATGTTGAATATGGGTAAAAACGATTTTCGTTCAATCATAAAACCTTAAGTTGGATAAGTATTATGGGGCAAATGCTCCGTCAGATAACACCGTTAAATATTGGTTTCGAGAGTTTCGTAGTGGCCGCAACTCCACTACCGATCAAGTCCGCAGCGGCAGACCCTCCTAAAGTTCTCTCCAGTTGAAATCCGGAATCACTTATTGTGTTGCAGCGGCACGGAAAGTGAGCGCTGCAAGAATTCCTCTGAAGCGGTTTGTTAGCCTAGGCGCCCACTTTTTGTGGTATAAATTTCACGGTGTTTCGTCCTGTGAGTCATAAGATATTCCAGATGGAAGCCGAGAGAAAAAAAACTTTTGCACACCCACGTTGATAATCCAACGTGGTCCGCAATACAGATCGCTTGAAAAAACGTTGAAAATCGCCAAATCAACCGTGTATATGTGCTCAAACGTTTCAGGGAGCGAAAGAGTGCCTCAAGGTAAGCGTCGTAGTGGAACATATGACCGCAAGCTGAACCAGAAGGTGCTGATCAGAGCAAACCCTAGACTATCAGATAATGAAATCGCACAAAAATACCGTTCGAAGAATTCGTTTGCGAGCAGGATATCGTTCTTATCGAGCCAGCAAGCAACCAAACAGAACGTTGAAGCAAAGTTTCGTCACCAAAACTCAAGCTCGGAAATTATACCAGCAGGTTTTGACGAAGGATGCCTGCTCATCGACGACGAAACCTACGTCAAAATGGATTTCGGACAGTTTCCCGGCCAAAAATTCTACATGGCGACGGCACGAGGAGATGTTCCTGCGAAGTTTAAATTTGCTTTTATGGACAAATTTGCCAAAAAACTGATGATTTGGCAAGGGATATGCAGCTGCGGAGCAAAGATCAAAGTGTTCGTGACGAATAAGACGGTGGACTCGAAGCTGTACAAGGAAGAATGCCTCAAAAACCGCGTACTACCTTTCATTAAACCCCATAAAGGTACCGTGAAGTTTTGGCCAGATTTGGCGAGTTGCCACTACAGCCGGGAAGTCATCCAGTGGTACCGCGATAACAACGTAGATTTCATCGATAAAACCATAAATCCGCCCAACTGCCCGCAGTTAGAAGCTTAAGAAGCTTAAGAAAAGTGGAAAAACGGCTCGGGACGCGACTCAGATGACCAAAATGTGGAACAAATGTGCCAAGGAAGTTGACGCCGGAGGTGTGCAGCATTTGATGGGAGGAATAAAGAAGAAAGTGCGATTTTTCATTAGAAGCGAAGAGAAATGATGTGTATTGATATATTTTTCTTAAAATACAGTGAATTACCTTTGTTTTGATGTTTTAAGCTTATTTGTATATCAATCCGTTACCGAGATACAGATGATTTTATTATTCCGGATTCTAAATGGACATAGCTTTATGCGGTTACAGAGGACAATGTCAAAAAAGTTCATGAAATGGTGTTGGCTGACCGGAAAGTGAAGTTGCGTGAGCTAGCAGATGCCACAAAGATTCGTACTGAGCGCACTCGCCATATTTTGGGCGAGATTCTGTATATGAAAAAGTTATCCTGCCGCTGGGTGCCGCGCATGTTCACTCCTGACCAATAACACGAACGCGAGAGCACTTCGAAGCAGTGTTTAGACTTGCTGATGCGGAATCGGAAGGACTTTTGGCGTCGATTGGTAACTGATGATGAAACTTGGATCCACTATTACACACCAGCGAACAGAATTAGTGCCCGGAAATGGACTGGCACGAGTGCTCCGAAGCGGCCTAGGGAGGCTCAACGGGTCGGAAAGATGTTGGCGTCGGTTTTCGGGGTTTGTCACGGAATACTGGTCGTGGACTACCTCGAAAAGAATAAAACCATCAGCAACGAGTATTAATGTGCATTATTGGAGCAATTGAAGGCCGAAATCGCTGCAAAACGGCCTCACATGAAGAAAAAAAATGTTTTTGCAAGACAATGCGCCGACACAGAAGTGCATCACAACCACGGCTAAAATCATGGACTTACGGTTCCAATTACTTCCGCATTCACCCGATTTGGCTCCCTCGGACTACTATCTGTTCCCAAACCTCAAAAGATAGCTCATCAATAAAAAAAATCAGCTGACGCGATGAAATCATCAACGCCGCGGAGGAGCCGTTATTTGAATTTCGAGGTGATGTGATGTGATAAGAAGCCACCACCAGTGAAGGACTTGTCATGACGTACGGTTCCTTCCAATGGCAAGGTCAAACTGTACATACCTGTAATCCTCACTATACTGTTGTATAAATGGCCAAAAGCACTTACACGAAACCCACTAAAGGATAGAGAATATCCTTCCAACGAAACGCTCTTATAACATCAAATAAACAGTAAGCAATACACATTAGGGTTTCCGTCTTATGGTTTTTTGAAAAAAAAAAATTGGGTTTGCATATCCCTTTGCGGATCTCGATCTGACGATTTCCATCAAGGAAGGTATATTTGTCATTCATAACTTGGGCCATAATTTGCCGTGAAATCTGTGCTAGTAAATCGTGGTATGTATCAGTGGAGAAAGCTCAACGGCTGCAGGTGTTCATCAACAGATGCCTGCGGTATATAATTCGAGCTTGGTGGCCTCACAATTGGATCTCCAATGCCGAGCTCCATCGTCGGTGTCATCCAAAGCCGATAGCAACTGAAATTCGGAAACGGAAGGGAGGCTGAGTCGGCCACACCATACGAAAGGGCGGATATCTACAAGCAAGCGTTAGATTGGAACTCAGCAGGACATCGCAGCAGAGGCAAACCCAGAGGCTCATGGCGAAGTAGCCTCAATAAAGAAATAAAATCTAGAAGGGACAGCTCAATGGGGTTGTCCGCAAAGTTGAAGTAGGACTACGTAGCAATGTGTAATGAATGTTATTATTATTATTATTATTAATGAACCTGTATTAGAATAGAGGCGACATTGATCTATTGAGACAAGCGAAGCCTTGCCATAAATCAGAGGGGTGTGTTGAACACACGACCAGTTGATGTAAAATAACTTAAATGTTTGATGCATTGTCTGGTTAAACATGTTAGATTACATTACTAATTATGTTTTTATTGCGTAAAGTACGCTAATTATATTATAATGTTTTGAAATTGGAAATATCTTCCCATCATCATGGGATCCCAGTAGTGGACAGCTAGCAATTTCTGCTAGAACGAAAGATGTGAAGAGATAGTATCGATAGGTCCGATAGCGTTCGGCAGGCTGTGAAATTGAATAGAAGTAGTTTGAAATTGAGCGTAGGGCTTTTGTTCAGCAGTATTTCGAATAGGGGAGGCAAGCGCCGCCCGAATAAAAAAGCCCCCCCCCCCCCCCCCCCCCCCCCCCCCCCCCCCCCCCTTTTTTTTTTTTTCTCCCCCCCGCCCCCCCCCCGGGGTACTCGCAACCCCCCACCCCCAGAGCAATAGTAGCCCACTGCCGCTCTGCACAGCTCCGTGGCTGCCGAGCGAATGAAGCAAATCTGAAGGTGTCTCCCTTATATATCGTTCACTGCTGCATATGAGACGTTACTTACTTAAATTTGTAGTCTGTGATAGGAGAGTACTGTGCATTTAGTAAATTTATTCAGAAAAATCGGCATTATAAGACATCACCTACCTTGAAGTACTCGTCGGGGTACTTCCCTTAACCGATCGTTTCGCGGAATTGTCGTTCCGGTTTCTCATCCGTTGCGAGATATTGAACCCATTGGTAATCGAGAATTTTGAAAAGTTGCTTAAGCGAAACCCTCAAACACGATTCATGAGCTTGTACTATGAGTAAATGACTCTGGAGATTGGACCATCCTCGTTCAATCCCAATCGGGCGGATTTTCCTGATCTTTTTTGTTCGTCTGTGAGACTCGATCTTACGATGAGACAAGATATTCAGGGAATTCCAGAGCCCCATCGTTCGACAATTGTACCTTCAGTTTTCGCAAGCAAGTACCGCAACGTTACATCAGAGAAGAAGTTTTACACAGATGGGTGAATAATAAATGCATACACTGGATTTGGTGTATTCAACGATCTTCATATCGCCTCATACAAGCTCCAGAATCCTTGTTTGGTTGGTATACGTTGCGAAACTTGCAGCTATATCGTACGCATTAGAGCTGATCGTCTCACTTCCCCCTGATCATTATTTCATATTTTCGGATAGCCTAAGTTCTCTGGAGGCTATTCGTTCAATGAGGCCGATGAAGCACTCGACGTATTTCCTGCATGAAATACGGTCGTCACTGAGTGCTTTATCCAACAGCTCACACATTATCACCTTAGAATGGATCCCATCTCATTACTCTATACCAGGTAATGAGAAAGCGGACTCACTGGCTAAGGTGGGCGCTACGGAAGGCGATATTTACGAGCGACAAATCGCCTTCAATGATTTTTTTTACAATTGCTCGTCAGCAAGTTCTCAAAAATGATCAATGATCTGGGAAGATGGCTACATTCTATTCTCCCACAGGTTTCGAGAAAATCTTGGTTCAAATGGTTGAATATGAGCCGCGTTTTATCCGCGTAATGTGAAGGCTCATGTCCAATCATTGTTCCTTAAACGCCCATCTGTATCGAATTGAGCTCACAGACAGCAGTTTGTGTGCCTGCGGTAACGGTTATCACGACATCGAGCATGTTGTCTGGTCATGCACCTTATATCATGCGGCGAGATCCGCCTTATGTGATTAGCGCAGAGCCCGAGGAAAACATTCTGCTAAACCAATTAGAGACGTTCGGCGAGTATTCGGCCCCGTCCTACTAACATTAGTATTAAGAAATTTATCAATGTACATAGAATAACGGCTCCGCAAAGCTAACGCATTTTAGCCTTGACAAATAAATGGATTATAAAAAAAAAGACATCACCTTATATTTGCGTTAATTTCAATAGTTGAATGTTAAAAATCAATAGTTTTATATATTGGAATCGAATCGTAGAAAATGTTCCAATCGATTGGTGCAAACATTTTGGAAATGAATCATGAAATGACTTAGTAATGAACGTTCAAAATCTATACATTTTTCGTGACGCTCCAAATTTTCGCAATTCGAACGTGTACCCCAGTATTGAAAACACAGACGTAGTCCTACGTCAAAAAAAAGTCGACGAAAATTTGACCTGGCAACAGGTTAAGGCGATAACGGGCAATTCCCCAGGATGGAGATCTTTCAAGTTGGCCCTTTGCACCACCCGGGGTGCGCGGGACTCTTAAGTAGTAACTAAGTATAACTTAGCCATGAATGCAAATGGCGCCACCATGCCAACCGTTGCGACTTGGATTTCTTCCGTTGCTAGGCTAGCTTCTGACGCTGGCCAATCCCGTTTTATTCGAATTTTTGTCCCCACCAGCACGCTTCCTCGTCGGAACAGCTTCCAATGCTGGTACGAGCGAGGCGATAGTGGCCCGTTCTTAACATCTCTGCGACGTGCGTCATGAGATTTTTGTGCATCACAAAAGCATTTCCACCTTGGATTGCCAGCATTCATATCCTCTTCTCTACAGCCTTTCTAAACCACGCTTGGTACAGTTCACTTCTCATTTCGAGGTAAAACTGTAATTCACGTAATATTTCTCATAAGAAAATCACGCAGTCAAATAATAAAACGTCAACTCATCACGGCTAACTTCGTCCTTTTACGTTATTTGACATTCAATGTACCCACAAAAGGGTGTAGACCCTAGAGGAAAGTCATCTCCTATATTGACATAATATGGTATTATAATACCACTAATACCAAGATTAAAATTATTATACATGAAGTTTTGAGTAAATTTGATGTTGAGTGTGTAGAGCAAGAATAGCATGAGATGGTTACACTGTTGATATTTAATAACGATATTACACCCCATTCACACCAGAACTTATATTACATGATATAGACTATCTTGATATTAGCATCTATACATTTAGTTTTCATTGGAAATAATACGTATTGCATTTGATATCAAGGTACTCTATATCACGTAACATAGGTTGTAATGTGAACGGGGTTTAAGACAGTAAATAATATTATAAAGGGAAATGTAGTATCACAATACTACATCATGCATAATGCAAATTAAGATGTCTACCCTCTAGTGTCAACCATTTTGTCATGACTGCTTGACTAGGGCTACGCAACAAGGGCTTCATAAACAGTTGTATATTCGCAAGTGCCAACATTTAGAAAGCCAATTCCTCATTCAATTGCAGTATAATATAATCATAGTTCAAAACAAAAAAATAGGGGTGGGTTATATCAGGGATATAACCGCGAGGATCACGTAGGACCGCGTTTGTGCATAGTAATAATGGTATCATCTCATTTATACGTATCATAACACATATAGTTGGTTAATATTAAAACGTCTTTATTATTTTGCTTGACCCGTCCCTTCTTATGAAATTCGGTTCGGTTTAATGAAAAAAAAATCAGTTCGGGTTTGATGAAAAATCTCTGCGAGTTCACCACTCTCGATTGAATGCCTCAAACAATCCAAAATGTACTAGTTTTGATAATATGCACTGGTAGTTCAGGATACATCACGAACATTTCACTTAAACACTAACTCTTTTATTGCTAAATTAAATTGTTCGTCCTGAAAAGGATGATGGTTATGATACGCCTAACAATTAAATTCTATTATCGGTTTATTTGGCCAGCATGACAACATAATGTGCTGTATTCAATCCGGATAGTATTTTATTAAACTCCTCGTCGCTGTGAATGGCCGACGGCAAGATAGTTGGGATGATTCTATTAATCTAGTTGTCACAAACATCGTTTTGCGCTGGGAGGTGCCCAGCTACGGTAAGGCTTCGGAAGCGGGTGGCCCATTGCCACGGCAATAGGTCGAGCGGGGAAACTTGAAAAACTTTGCAGCGCTTCCTTCTGGTTTGTGAATGAGGAAGCGCAGGCGATAATTTAGGAGACAGACGCGCAATCGCAAGAAAACGGATGAGATAAAGAAAAACCGAGAAAAAATCTTCGTAACGAGAGAGCGAAAAACACAACCATCGATCAATCGAACCTGAATATCCCAATGAAATTATTTTGGTTCAAATCATTTGCCTTATACTGGTGTTGATAGCATTGCCTCCAAAGAAGAGAGGCAAGAAAATGCAGTACGAAGCCAAATTCAAGAGAGGGAACAGGTTTCAGTTGTAAAATGAGGCACCGGCAACAAAGCAAAATACTTTTACAGCTGAGGGGTGTGGCTAGTGCTGTATTTAACATAGACCATTCTTCGGGCATGTACGTATACGCTGTATCTCACTAACACTATATTGCGTTTGTTTTCAACCACGAAAGCTTCCACGGCAAAATCAAATGGGAGCTTTGCTGGTTGAAACTTTTCGTTTGTATTCGTGAAGCCAATCGGCGAGAGCCTAATGGAATAAAACTAAATTAAATAAAAAGAAGACAATTTGTTACCCGCTTATGAGGACCCGGAGAGGGAAAACTATATTTTCAACCTGTTCATGTGTAGATTTGTATGGGAGCAAAAGTAGGTCATCTTTAAGTGATAAATTGAACTACTTATGCTAATATTACTTAATTGAAATTTTAATGCAAAACATTTGCAAGTTTCCCTGATCAAATGGTGTATAAATGACGTAATTCTGTTCAGTCAAAGGAGAGTTATTAGCGTTCAAAAACCTTTCACTTTTGCGTAACGCTCTTATTTTTCAAAATTTTGAAATGACACCCGGTATAGAAAAGAGAAACGTAGAGGCGTCCTCTTCGACAACATCCATTAATTATGTCACGCAAAAAAAGGGACTTTTTAGACGAACACCCCCCCCCCCCCCCCCCCCCTTGTCCCGTTTTTTGTATGGACCTTCAAATTTCAATAAGGGGTACACCTATATATATATGTATAAGGGGTACACCTTCGCCAATTGATTCGTTCGTTCAGCAAGAACGAAGCTGTGTGGAGCAGCAATGAGCACTGACCAGGTAGCTGTTGTCTGTATCGCTATGTATTGGTTATGAAGTCGTGTGATGGGCAGTCGGTTAACCAAGCCAGTGGTGAATTTGGTGCTTGTGTTTGATCTAGTTGACAGCCATCATCCGGTAAGGCGCTACGTTTAGTGGTATTTATTGTATAAGCCAGCCACCATCATCATCGCTATTGTGTTCAGAAAATACATTAACTAGCATGACTAGTTACCAGTTATTAAAAGATAATTGGTTTCAATTATCTGCTAACAACTGTTGCCAATATGACGCTAGTATTCCTGGCTAATAGATTGTCGCGCCATGTTAATAAAGATATGAATTTTGCGATACGACAGGCATTGAAGGCGATACGAAGAAGATCGATCAAAAATGGATCATTGAAAATCCGTCCTTTTTAGGCCGACCAATTCTATTTTCCCAGCTAAAGAGTTTGTTTGTTTGATTTTTGGTGTAAATCGAAACATTTTAAAATGTTTATGCATCTGAATTTATCAACTCTATTTAGTCTTTTTTTACACGGTTTCATAGTAAAAGTGGAACGTTTCCCCCGTGTAAAAAAAAACTTGGTGTATAATGATGTTGAAAAAATAAAAATATGGAGCAACCTGGATTTGCACCTTGAACGTTGAGGTTATGGGTCCAGTGACTTGACCACTAGTATATCCGGAGCAATTTGCGATTAGGGCGAACATGCAGAATGTAAACAAAAGGGAAATGATGATTGAAATATTGCAAGTAGAATTTCAAACCGTAATTTACAAATTAACGAATAAATTCAAATACAATCTAGCATACAGACAGAGAACAAAGCTTGCTTCTGATTCATATATAATACTGATGGAAATTCTTTCGTTATTCATTGAAATTTGAAATTTTTTAATATTCGCCTGTCAATACTAGGATGTTTGATTACGCCATTTTCAATGTTGGCCCCACAAGTACTGGAAATAAAAGTATCGCCCTATACTATTCGCCTATTGTTGACATTTTGATAGGTTTCGCCCTTCACTTTTCGCCGTTGTTTTGGTTATTTTATCAGTATCGCCTTTTACTTTTCGCCGTTGTTTTGATTTTTTGTCAGTATCGCCTTTTACTTTACGCCATGTTTGTGTTTTGATTTAAATTACGCCTTTCACTTGGTCAACAATATATATGGCGTAAATCGCAGAGTGAATTGTTTTGAATACGAAATAACTCTACGCCCTTTGCAAAAACAATATTTCTAGGGTTTTTTTTCATTAGGGCGAATCTACAATTGAGAGACTCTCTCCGGGCTCGCTCTCTTTCATTCATTACAGCGCTATTATAAAACTTTCGAGGGATTCTTTAGTTCAGATCGAATCACAACAGTGCTGGCTAGCATACTCTACAAATAGTAGAATGAAAAACGTAAAGGTGATTGGTTTATGAATGAAAGAGAGCGAGCCCGGAGAGAATCTCTCAATTGTAGATTCGCCCTAATGAAAAAATACCCTAGATTTAATGAATGAAATTAGAGCACAACCAGGACAAAAAGGTCAAAACTCATGATTTAGTTGCAGTAATTATGCATTGCATTGAAAAAACATTTTGTTTATATTTTGCATGTACGCGAATTGCTCCGGATATATCAACACTTGTAAACAGGAAAGCTTAAGGGCTTACAATAACAATGCCGTGTAAAATAAAATCCATTCATAAAACAGGCTTATGAAATTTCAAAGCATCGTTCATAAGCCGAACCTTATGAAATTTTTAAGTTTACTTGCCTGAGTGCACTAATGGTACGTTTACCCTAACTCTATTGACATCGAGTTCTATTCATGCGGACATTTTCTTCTCACATCGACCACGAACAACATTCAGCGCTAGCATCTAGGCTATATTCCACAACAGGAAAACAAAGTTAATTAACTACTCCTATCGCTCCATACAACCACAAAATGTGCTTCTTTAGAAGCACACCCACATGTTCATTCAAAACAATCGTTTTGAACATAAGAGAAAAACAAAAACGAAAATAATTTTCACACACGGAAACCGTCACCAACACTAATGTACATGCATGCGCAAAACCCTTTTAAAGGAACTTTATGGTACCGTTTACGTCATCAATAATACCATAATATCAGCCACGGACTCACGAACGAAAACAACAACATTCAATCGAAAACAACATCATCCTGTTCACTTCGATTTCGCAATTACCGTACGAAATTTCAACACTTTCCGGATGAATTTTATTGGACATTTTGCACAGCCAATACGGGAGAATTCGCAAGAAAAACCAAATCCTTCTTAGGAATCGGTAAATTTTCTAGCTCTTCATGTCCAAGCACGCCTTCGCCCAAGCAGTGATCAAAACAAAAACAAACGAGCAACACACCACTCTTCGTCGCCATTTTTGTTTTATTCCACCATGCATGGTCATATGTTCCAGCTGGGACGGCCACTTTTTCCCAAATTTCTGGTTACTTACCGGTTGGGTCTGCTCCTCAACCACTGTCAATTCTTCGTAATCCATCGTTGGAAGTTTTCTGCACCAGTTTTCAAGAACACTAAACGACCTTTATATCCTTTTCCCCCCCCCCCCCCACATTTTTTTTCCCCCCCCCCACCAAAACAACCCCCCCCCCCCCACAAACCCCCCCCCCCCCCCCACAAAAAAAAAAAAACCCCCCACCCACCCACAAAAAAAAAAAACCCACAACACCCCAACCCCCCACAAATTTTACTTTTACTTTCCCTTTTTTGCCCCAAAAACGAGAAATTATTTTGAGCTCTGTCCTTTTTTAAGCAGTGGCTGTGATATCATCAATGAGACAGAGAGGTATAATTGTGTTGGTTGCATGAACGGCAAACATACACTGAACCCAAACACCATCCCAAGATCGTCTGAAAAGTAATTCGATTGCGCCCTTTAACGAAAAGCATTCGGAAATCGGAGGATTGTGTTATGGTTAGATCCGTATGACGATCATCCATGTTTCGTATGACAATCAACCAAATTTAATATGATTTAATAGATCATTGGCGATTTATGAATAATTTGTAACAATTCAACGACATAAATTTATTTCACATTATGCTTCCTCAACCGTTGAGCAAGGATTGTAACGGGAGTACAAAAATTGATGGAGTCGGGAAATAATTTTTCGTGACTTCGTTGAAAGCGAGCGGGTTTCGATCCTTTATTCGTGATGGTACCAGTTCTGATAGCGATTGATAGGTTTTTACCGAATGATGTAAAATTAAATGTTTGTCATCCTTATTTCAAATGGTTTGCGTTATAGGGCTTTTCCAATGCAATACGCATTCCACTTTAGGATGACGATTTTTCATACAGCGTGCATTCGAATTAGAACGGGAGGTCAATTCACTTCGCGTATTATTAGTTGTTCAACATAAGAAGGATAATCATCTGGGTTCTAGAAAATCGTCCTCCGCCTGCATCTATCATTCGAAATGCGATTTAAATGTCTCGATATCAACCGACGGAGGATTCATTCGATAAAAGGAGTATGTTTGGGTTGAGTGTAGCGGAACATTGTCGTATTGGCGTTGAGTTGACAAGTATGTTTACTTGCTCTTTTGTCTGTTCTACACTGAGCCAAGAAATATAGCAAAATCCATATTCTCGATTATCGTTCCTTTCCAGGGGCTTGGCAACCCTATCCTATTTGCTAGCGTTTGACAGTATCCAACATATCACGGGCCTTATTTGAATAAGGCCCGTCTGACGTTTGATACTACGGGTACTAACGCCAGTATTGTTTACAATCAATGAATCTTATGACGTTTGGATGTTAGAGATGTTGGCTGCAGGAACATCTCTGAGGGTTATTCCGAGAGTCGTAGTGACATTTGTCACTTGGTGAAGTGAGAAAAGTCACCTCGCAGTGACGTGACGTCCATTTGATTTGCCCAGAAGAGTCACGTCACTGCAAGTGACTTTTGTCACTTCACCAAGTCACTTCGACTCTCGGAATAACCCTCTCTGTCCGTCAGGTCCCTGATCCTTTCTCGATTATCTTACACTGACGTGAAAAACCTTAGGCCAGGCGCCCACTGATGTGGCGGAGGTGTGACATCTGCTAGCATGTCAAAACACCTTTTCGACGTTCGCCTCATGCCACAAGACTTTGACTCGATGTTTTGACATGTTATGTAATGCCACACCTCCGACACATCAGTGGGCGCCTCGACTTGAACTTGAAAATTCACAAAATTTGCTCTATGAAACTGCATGTATTTTGCTTCCATATGGCTATGGTTTTCTCAGTTAATCGTTATAATTTTTTCTAGTCATTCTTATCAATTTCATAAACCGCCCTATGAATTTCATGACTGTTGTTTTTGTGTAATAATCATAAGGTATATGTATGAAATAGTAAAGAGCGTGCCTCAAATTATTGTTTTGGTTGATCTTGGTGACGAAATGAATCCACCACTTAAAACCATAAATTAGGATGTGTATTATTAAAAGAAACATGTTATACTGATATCGAAACCACATTGATATTCCCTAAGCTACGCAACTGTTGCTGAAAATCTCTAAGGATGAGGGATCTCTAAGGACTACTTGAACTTAGAATTCATCTGCAAACCTTGCCTCTGAAAACCAAAATTCTCTAAAGGAAAGGATTACTAAGAAATACATTCAGCTTAAGCAGTTTCTGAGCCGTTCAATTAACTACTCTTCATCAGACTTTTACGAGGCCAATCACTATGATCTGTTTAATGTCTGTATTATTTGAAATGGTAATATCCTTCTTATCAACATGCAACCCTAGGAGTGGACAGCAATTTCTGCTAGAACCAAAGATGTGAAGAGAAAGTATTGATCGGCTCGTAAGAGCACGGCAGGTTGTGAAATTGAATAGAAGTAGTTAAAATTGAGAGTACCCAAGTAACCGCAAGCATTATATTATTGCTATTATTCAACACAAAATCAACATAATTAATGCGGGATCGCATCAATTCAACAGTTGTCAAGTAATGAAGCATTAGATTAGCTTTAAGAATATAATGATTACCAATGCAATCATGCATTACCAATGCAATAATGCTACTTTAGCAATGTCTCATGGCATTACAAATGATATAGCATTAGTTCGATCTTAGTGGGGCCCTTTTCAGCTTTAATCCAACTTCAATGATGCACTAGACGTAATGCATATGCCCTATATATGCAAGCTATTATAGCCTCGTGGTTACTTGGGTAGGGAATGTTTGAAAGGCGGTATCCGATCGAGTGCACAGTCTGTGTAGAAGGATGTTTCGATTTCTAACATTATAATTGACTACGTGCTTCATGCAACAACAAAAAACATAATTTGTTAAATATTCTTTATTATTGTGAATTGTTCCTGTACAAAACATATTAACAGACATGCTGAATTCCAAAGATGTCTAAACTTAGCCAAAACTTCAATCTCTTAGACAACCGTTATGTTGAGAATAGAAACATTCAATTTAATTAGTAGGTTGTACTTTGTGTTTGCTCATACAAAATTATCCAATCCATGATGGGGCCGATGGAGAATCAGCCCACGAGGCTAAAAATCACGTTAAAGCATTACAAAACAAGCCAATCAATGTCATACCTAACTTCTGAGACAAATCGCGGAATCTGCATTACCGCAAAGATTTATATTTATTGCCCAAGTAAAAGTAGTTATTTTTTTTTAATCTGCTTGACCAACTACTGTGTGTGTGTGTGTGTGTGTGTGTGTGTGTGTGTGTGTGTGTGTGTGTGTGTGTGTGTGTGTGTGTGTGTGTGTGTGTGTGTGTGTGTGTGTGTGTCCAATCTTACACCCATCGGCCGGCAATGGTATTATGGAAGAAATCTGTTTATAACAATCAGACCATTGGAAGCAGCTTTTATCCGGGAGCTAGAAAGTGATAGCTCTACTGCAGATCCAGCAACCCATTTCAGAATGTCTGGAGAGTCACGCCCATTCCGAGGTTACTTTCACATACAATAAGCCCCGCATGTACACATTACCGATATCATTTGGATAAGGGCACTGCAACACACTTTCAGATTTGGAAATTTTAAATTTCCAAACCAGGCACGTATTTAGTATTATTTGAAAATAAGATTATTGTTATATAGTTATAATCAGATACATCTCACCCATGTCCGCCTCCTTAATCACACTATCTTGTTCATTCATAAAAATAAAAAATGTCGACGTTGACTGGTAATTAATTTCATGCACTCGCGATTAAATATGCGCAAAAATTAACGTTGCTAAACCACCGGCTAGATATGCAACCTGCATAAAAAAATTCTGTACACCCCGTGGTGAATGCACCTAAAATAATGTGCAAGCTTTTCACCCGCCCATGGGCGTTGTTTTCGTTTGCTGCTTCTGACCAGCAGATGGCTGTTCCCTACATTGCACTAGTCTTCTTCTTTTTTCACTCCACACACTTCCAATAATGCAAATCTCCGCTATGAGGCGACTCTATTTCGAGCTTCAAAACTGCTAATAATCATCGATTCACTCGCGACAAAGCGGAAAAACACTCTAAACTAATAAATTATGCCCGAGTGTCACAATATTACCACTAATAACCAAAACTAAGCTGATGTAACTCTTCTTCCGGATGCGGGGGCGAAGCACAAAAACAAAAAAACAAAAACGGGGAAATACTACCGACACTCACACATTTCGAAAGGGAATCGATTGTATTCACTACGGCTTACACAATGCACGCGGAGATTTTATGATTTCACTGTTAGTTCAAGTTAAATTACGAATTACTGTTTGATTTTTTTTCGCGAAAACGACGCAGCAAAAACAAAACACGTCAGTTTCGAAGCACGGCATGCTGCGATCTCTCAAATCTACTTGACCAACTACTATACTAAAATGCATGGCAATGCTCATAGATTTATGCCTGGGACAGACATACAACGTACAGCGTTGTACCATGGACCCAAAAGGTTCTTCTTGACTTCGCGCATAATCTTGGTGTCCGTTCTCGCATCCGTGTTCCGCTTCCTGCCTCTGCCAGGGCGATCCACCACTGATCCAAACGTTTTAAGCTTCAGAAGAATTTTGCCAACCGCTACCTTACTGATACTGTACTTCTTAGCGACAGCCCGGTGCGATTCACCGTTTTGCACATCACGAACGACCAATTTTCGGATACACAAGGGAATTGCTTTCGAAAGCACTGCGTTCTCAATTTTTTTCAATTGAATCAAATGCGATCACGTATACAAATGCACCAGATTGAGCAAAACATATCGATTTTTGAAGTGGGGACTTTATTTTGTCACTGTTTTTTTTTCAACACAAATTGATTTTTTTTTCTTTAAGTAAAACTCCTTTTTTCAGTATTCCATAAGTGAAACTTAAAAAGAATATAAAAAATAAGATAACAAAAAAAATACAGTGTGTTTACTTTAATTTGAACCAAGTGAATGAGAGAAATTGAAAAAACGAAGAGGTGGGCACTTTATTTTGCCTATCAGTGTATATTTCAAATGTTCTTTAAATGTTATTTATTTCTATAGTTCAATAACGATAGCTTTACGGAGCTGATATTTTCAGTGTGGTTTAACAAATCTCGACAACTTCTTCAAAACGACGTATCTGTGTTTTGTCAACAAAGAGGGGAAGACAGATTCAAACGTTAAATAATTTAATGTTGAAACCCTTAGCACTTTCACGCAATTCAGGACCACCAACACAAGGAATAACATTTCCCTAACATGATGATGATGCTAGTTTCCATGGGGCTTCTGAGCGTTTTGAGAAATTTACGTTTGAATCTTTGTTCCCCTCTTTGTTTACAAAATCAGATACGTCGTTGAAGATAATAAGTTGTCAAGAAATGACAAACTACAATGACGTATGCCTACTACGGCTTGAACCCAGTGATGTCCATATCCTCAGTTTGGTAGAGATTTAAATTTTTCCACACACTCTTCCTACCTCAACGAGAGCTCTTCTCTCTTGTGTATATTCACCCCCGTGTTTGCTTGCGGGTAGCGCATGTGAGTGTAAAAAAATGGTTTATTTTCACACAACACTCGATCGCTCTAGAGTGAGAAGAGCTCTCAAATTCACAGAAGTGAATGCAGATAAATTCCACGACGCGTGCGCCCCAGTCACTGGCGTGGGCTCTTCTGCTAATATACATCAGTGATTGCAAATTCGCTTTGGCGCTACATAACAAAGGAAGAAAGAATAATGTTTCTTCCCGCTTCCTTTTTTCGGATATTTTATACAAATCCGACGAAGTTTTCACTATCAACCGCACCAGCGAATCACTAGCGCGTTCTCACCCAAGTGTACGCGGCAGCGATCGCAGGCGAGAGCACTTGTGTGAAGACAGATAAGAGCACGTGAGAGCGGTCGTTTTAAAGAGAGAGTGATTCACTCACTCCAAGCCATCCCCTCACTGGCGCACACTTTCACTCTGTCTATTTACCACCGAATAAAAGAGCACTTTGCATTATCTGCGGTGAGTTATGGTTGAATCCTCTGTGAAGGTACAAATCTCACGCGCTGGCGTAACATTAGTGCGAAATGCCATCTCTGCTTGAACCCGTGGTTTCTGAGGGAATGATCGAATGATATAGGGTAACGGATGTAATGTTAGCTCCTTCATTTGGCCTATGTATCAAAAATGTCATAAATCCAGCGATAATCGGTAAATTCTAGGGTTTTTTTTTTCATTAGGGCGAATCTACAATTGAGAGATTCTCTCCGGGCTCGCTCTCTTTCATTCATAAACCAATCACCTTTTCGTTTTTCATTCTACTATTTGTAGAGTATGCTAGCCAGCACTGTTGTGTTTTGATCTGTACTAAAGAATCCCTCGAAAGTTTTATAATGTCACTGTAATGAATGAAAGAGAGCGAGCCCGGAGAGAATCTCTCAATTGTAGATTCGCCCTAATGAAAAAAAAAAAACCCTAGAATTTATGTTGGCATTATGATGATCGATTTATATTAAAGCAGTTGAGACATTATTCATCAATTAATAGTTATATACTTGAGTAATATTTTCGATTTCCTTAAACCTGAAACCACCATGGTTTCACTGGTTAAGCTGAACAAGTTATCTTCATGATCTTCAAATAACCTCAATTTGGCAAAATTGAGCCGACATGCTTAGTGAGGAATTCTAGATGTAGAGGACATAGTTACACGTTATAAACTAGCTATTAACAAAGAAAGATGAACAATGATTTTACAAGAATAACTTAGACTTAATTTTAGGGACACATTATTTCCTATGTTCCCAACTATGGCCTAATGTAGTTATTTCGAAGAAAAATGTTTACATTGATATAGTTTTCAATGGAAATGTATGAGTATGTCGTAGTAAATTTTTCAAAGGGCTTATGAAAGCTAAAAACTAAGTAACAAAATCTATATAGGAGTAATTTTAATGTTTTGAAATGGAATGTTGATCATGTGTGTGTGTCTGTGTGTCTTTACAATCAATCTCCCACTGACCGGCAGTGCTTTTATGGAAGAAACTTGTCTGCACTTCTTCAGTAATTTATATGTGATCACTATGTGCAAACATTTTTAGCCCTGGAGATTGAAGGTGACAGCTCTATTGAAAATCCAACGACCCATTTCAAGAATGCCTGTTCCTACACGTACATTCTGTGGTCATCTTCATATACAATAAGCCCCGCATGAAAATCTTCACACATCAAATGGATATGTGAAGAGTTTTCACACTTCCAGAATCAAAAATGGAAATTCTTGATCCTGGCGTGTATATAGTTAAGGTATACCTATTTTTGATAATATAAAACGACCTCACCAATGTTCCTTATCTGATGCTGGAAAGCTCCTCCGGATGTGGGAGTGGGTCACTAAAAACACAAAAGATGGGAAAAAACAACCCATCTTAAGAAACACGACCATAACACACTATGAGATGGATTCCATTCACAACGTCCTACGCAAAGCACTTGAAAAAACTATAATTTCACCATTTATTTCAGTTGAATGAAGGAATATTTTTTAATTTTATTTCCGCGAAAACGACGCAGCAAAAGCCATTTGAAATGGAATGTTGATCATATGTGAAAATCATGTATGTGTGATGAAGAAGTTTTATTATAATATGTGAAATTTGGCGCTTAGTATGTAGTAGTATGAAATTTGGCGCTGAGTATAGCGAATATACCTTTAATGGAATGCATAAAGAGATAATAAAAATAAACTTAACGATTCTTTTGAACAAGAATCCTTTATGATGAGACGAAGTTCCATCCACGAATACTCAATATGGTGCTTATAGACCGACATAACATCCATACTCGTCGAAAGTTTTCGACTTAATACATTTAATTGGTTAACTTTCCACGGCTCAGAACAGCAAATATCTTATTAAGAATCAAGCTGAACAATGCATTAGGTCAAAGTATTGTGAAACTCTCTTCGTCGACTTTCTCTTTGCGTTCCTACAGCTATGTAATGACATGTTCAAGTATTTTCAACACACAGTGCGGTAATATAAAGTGTAATTTAGGATCCAATACGTCAAAAACATCAGCAAATCGTTTAATAGACAAACTATAAACGAAAGAGAAAGTCGACGAAGAGAATCTCTATGTTACTTAGGAACTAATGCAATGTCCATCTTGGAATGTCTAAGCAAAGGTATAACTAGTTGAATATCGTTTCTAGCTTAATCACTTTAAGAGTTATAATTAAAATTGTAATCAACCGCTGCATAATAGGCTGAGTCAAGGTACATGTACCCTATGCTGTTTCCTATAGCAAGGACTATTGTCATCCATAATATAAACTAACAACATTATCCATTTCCAAGCCTTCGGCCTTGGACAGACTACAGATTTATGTGATGTTACATGGATGTCCTGAAAATTATCAACAAGAAAATCGATGTTATCAAAATAACATTCAAATTCCGTAGTCTGCTGAAGATTCCATGTTCAGACTGAGCATTTATAAAATGTTGTCATTTATGATAAAACATCACATGTTGACATTGACACTGTTTGAACCCTTTAGTCTGACCAAGACATTATCGTTTATTGTAATATACGCAAATCTCTGATTCTAGGCTGTGAAAAATTTCAGTTTCGCTTCTATGTTTACTTCTTAACTATTTTAGAACGGGAAGCAAAAATCTTCCCTTCATCAGTACTGAGCTTATGAAAGAAAAAATAAAAACTTGTGTTCGTGTTTGATGATGAAATGTGAGAACTGAAAAAAAAAATTCTTGCCTTCATAAACTTAAATGCGTAAGTCTAGAGTTCTTCAGCAAACAATTATTGCAAAACACAAAAAAACTGGATGATTCGTAACCGATAGCGAATTGTTTGCCGATAGGCCAACTTACGCAGACTTTCCAGTCGATAGTAGAGCCATCAATCCTCCGGCTCCAGCGACCGATAGAATATAGTTGAAGGTGGGAGTGAAGGAGCGCAACAGGTAGAAGCTGGCGAAGATTACGATCGCTAGGAAGAGAGCATTGTTGTAGAAGATGGAGAAAGTGGTAGCTTCATATTCGGCAACATCGTTCTTCTTCCACAGAATACGTTCGTCCTTTTCTTTGCGGCTGATCTTTTTGTCGTCAGCCAACAGCGCGGTCATTTCGCGAGTAACGGCATCCTCTCGCTTGTTGGCAATCTTGTGCTTAAGACTAAACTTCGTGTTCTTGTAGGCCATTGCCATCAAGTAGGTACACAGCCCTGTCACAATGGCAAAGAAGACCAACGAAGGAAGCAATTCCATTTGGTGCACTCTCCAGAAAAGCCCTTGAATAAAGTGGAATATTATTTAGTTGTTTCGATCTATAGGATACGAAAAAATAACTTACAGATTGGGACGGCGGAAATAATGAATGCATTTCCGAAGAAAAGTGCGTTCGACTTGGTGCTCACGTTCCGGCTGAAATCTTGGAGAAGCAACTCTTCTTCCTTGGTGAATCCGGAGCTGGTTTGTTCGGTCATTTTGACGAATAATTTGACTGTAAATAACGACACACTTCTCAATCACTGGAACTGCAGCAAATTTCAACAACCAAATAGTAACTAACCAGTACGAAGAATCCTGACTTGAGATGTGGCACGAGAAAGTCGGCTTACTGCTCGGAATTGCTGCTGACGGACCAGTAAATCTGTCGTGAAAGAAGCAGACGTAGCCGATACGTGTCAAAAAGTTCGACGATGTGGAAAGGTAGATCAACGCCCACCGTCCATTGATGCCCGCTGGTTGTCAATGTGGTGGCAATGGTGCCAGTACCACGGGTTTATTCATTTACGGCTTTTTGTTTTCAATTTTCTTTCCAGAACGAAGGACATTAATAATAGCGTCTGGATAGTCATGGAGAAAATGAATATATTTTTTGGTCCAGGAAGTACAAGCAACCCGGTCCGAAGCTTGGTCCCAAGTTTAATGATTCGCCGCTAATAACGTAACTCACACCTAAAAATATTTTGTAAACATATTTTGTACCCTCGAATATTTTGTCAAAATAAAATAGCGGAACAAAACAAAAGCCCCGAACCAAAAGCGCACACAACAAGGTGTATTTTGACCCACCACCCTAAAAAAAAAAAACCAAAAAAAAAATTTTAATTTTACCAAAAATAAGGTTTTGGAACCAAAACCAAAAAAACCGGAAAAATTAATCGAAGTAAAATCAACAATCAATATGCAACTAGCGATTTGAAATTGGTTCACTGTTGTAGAACCCCTAGGTCCGAGGTACACCTTGCAGTTTTCACCTTGCCATGCACTCTTGCGCTTTTCAGTACCTTTTGTTACACTGTAACCGGCCAGTACCCATTAATGGGTAAATAAGTACCCATTTTTCGATAGTATATGAAACTGTCAAAAAATGGGTACTTTAAAAATCAAAATAATGCATACTAAAGACCCATTTTTTATTTTTAATGAGAGATCAAAAGATGGGTATTTTTCTACCCATTAATGGGTAAAAAATATCTTAGCATTTTCCTTGCTCGCTTTGTTTATTTGAAAGTGCGTGGTTCGAAAAATAGAAAAACTTCGCGGAATCCATTCCACGAAAACGCGAAGAATATGGAAGAACTGAAGGTTAAACTGGATAGCGAAAACTTCCATAAAACTAAGAGGTACGTTAATAACTTAATATTATAATATAAAATGCTTCAATTTCATCAGTAGAATCGTACTTCCGAGTATGTGTCTCTTCCGGGGCGTAAAATCCAAGCTTTCATCAAGTTGACGTCAAAATCATTTAAATACTTTCAGATATATTCCACGGATATCCTCTCTGGAGGATAACGATGTGATGACCGCTTCAGTGGACCACTTGAACGTCGCTGGAATATTTGCCGGTGTGAAAACTCCCGAACGAAACTTAACATACCTGATAGGTAAAAGGTCTAAGGCTAAAAGGTTGTCAAAATCCAAATACACATTCAGTTATTGCGATCTATTATGTTTATTCTAATGCTCATTATTCAATATCACAATTAAAAACAAATCACGAAAAAAGGGTATTTCATACCCATTTCGCAAATAACAAACTTTTCGAAGAATGGGTATTTCATACCCATTTCCCAAATAACAAAGATCTTGAAAAATGGGTAAAAAATACCCGATAGCCTGACGTACAGGCTCTTTACCCATTAATGGGTAAAATTGTTTTACCCATTAAAGGAGTTAACCCACTTAAGTTCGAAATGGGTGATATTTTACCCCTTAATGAGTACTGGCAGGTGTCAGTGTACATTTTTTTTTTTTTTTTTTTTTTTTTTATTTTTTTTTATATATTTTTTGGGGTGTTTTTGTGTTTTTTTTGTTATTAGGGGAAAAACAAAAAACTTGGGACCGAGCGCGGGACCGATGTGCTACTAATCCCCCACCCCAAAATTATATTCATTTTCTTCATAACTATCCAGCCACCGGTAAAATGTTTGATTTTACCTATTTTTTAAAGTGGATTTACAAATTTATTCGTCATTTTTTACCTAAATTTGGTTAAAAATGCTATCATTGGACTGCATGCAATTTCGGAAAAACAGAACCGTAAAAAAAAGTAATTACCCAAGTAACCACGAGGCTATAATAGCATAGACTAACTCTAAGACCAGTAGGTCCCGAACAAATACGATATTTTTCTTGGCTCAGTCAGTACTAGCACATCGGTCCCAAGCTCGGTCCCAAGCTCAATGATTCGCCCCTAACAATGTAGCTCACACCAACACATTCTCAAATGTTCTCAAATGTCAAAATAACATAGTGAATCAAAACAACAATCAAGATACTAGTACCGGAAGGTGCCGAAAAGCGCAAGAAT
Organism: Aedes koreicus; assembly: GCA_024533555.2. Classification (NCBI taxonomy): domain Eukaryota; kingdom Metazoa; phylum Arthropoda; class Insecta; order Diptera; family Culicidae; genus Aedes; species Aedes koreicus. The sequence continues at coordinate 709,453 of JAHHFK020000808.1, read as the reverse complement.
TATTGCAAGGTGCAGACTGCAAGGAATACTTCGGACCTAGGGGTTCTACACCAGTGAACCAATTTCAAATCGCTAGTTGCACATTGATTGTTGATAATAGCTTGCATATATAGGGCATATGCATTACGTCTAGTGCATCATTGAAGTTGGATTAAAGCTGAAAAGGGCCCCACTAAGATCGAACTAATGCTATATCTTTTGTAATGCCATAAGACATTGCTAAAGTAGCATTATAGCATTGGTAATGCATCATTATATTCTTAAAGCTAATCTAACGCTTCATTACTTGACATCTGTTGAATTGATGCGATCCCGCATTAATGATGTTGATTTTGTGTTGAATAAGAGCAACAATATAATGCTTGTGGTTACTGCTATTTTGTTTGTGGAAGCAAATAGCAACAATCAATATGCAACTAGCGATTTAGAATTGGTTCACTGTTGTAGAACCCCTTGGTCCGAAGTACACCTTGAAGCCAGCACCTAACTATACATATTTGCGCCTTTGTTTTGATTTGCTGTGTTATTTTGACAGAATATTTGAGAGTGTGTTCGTGTGAGCTCATTATTAGGGGCGTATTATTAAGCTTGGGACCGAGCTTGGGACCGATGTGCTAGTACTGACTGAGCCAAGAAAAAAATCGTATTTGTTCGGGACCTACTGCTCTTAGAGTTAGTCTATGCAAATAGATCCCAGAAAAATACTCTAGAAGTCATTTTTTACAAATGTTACTTTCGACCTTTTGACTATTTCGTCTAGAGTGGACGATGGCGTCACATCATCACTACAGTTGAGGGAGCTTGCTTACGCGGACTGAAACTAACATTTGTAAACAATGACTAACAGTGCTTATTTTTACAACATTTCCTGAATCTAAGCGTACAGAATTCAGAAAAAGGCAGTGAAAAATTTTGTTTTAGCGGTACAAACACCTTGCAAACAAGCTCCCTGATTTGTCAAAAATGTGAGGTTAATTCATTCCCTGCAATGATTTATAGACGAATCCAACTTGAAAAAAGAAGAAGACACCGAGTGTTGATAAATCTGACAGCTCCCATGTTTAAGTATAGGACGAAAATTTTAAAATGCTTCTAGAAAATTCTAGTGAAATTCTAATTAAAAGCGGGTTATTGTATAATGGAAGAAAAATACAAAACTGCACAATAGGGGCATTATTTTTATTTTGCTGAAAATGTCTCAATAGTAGTTTTGGACTTTTCTTCCATCATATAACAAACCACTTTTAATTAGAATTTCATTTGAATTTTTTAGAAGCATTTTAACATTTTTGTCCTATACTTTAACATGGGAGCTGTCAGATTTATCACGACACGGTGTCTTTTTTTTTCAAGTTGGATTCGTCTTCCAGATGCTTTCATTATATTATATTTCGCGGCATACGTCGACTAAGCATACTGTTTTTCAGTTACGTAACATCAACTCGTTAGATTTTCTGACATAAGATGCGTCAGTGATTTTATCTGAAAATCTTTGATCTTTGATTTTTTTATTTTTACATTTTTACAGAATAATCGAGCGGAATATTTTTCCGAAAGTAGAAGTGACAGCTCCCATTAGTTTGCGTGGAAACCTTAAAAATTCCAATTTTATTTTTCCTTCTTTTCAGGTGGATACTGCAGCAGAAATTTCTTTTCAATTCTTTACTTTTCCGTTTCAGTAAACGGAATTTAACATCCCAAGTAACCACGAGGCTATAATCATAGACTAACTCTAGCGTTTGACAGTATCCAGGGGGTAAGCCACTCTGCCACGTTATGTTTGTATTTCAGTGTGTCGGAAGGTGTTCCGGGGTGTCGGAAGGTGTTTCTGTGTTTCAACATATCTGTCAATTCTATAATCGAAGATTTATGCTTATTGGCAACCATGTACTCTGAGAAAAATTTCATCGTTGTACCGACAATTAAATCATGGTCAGGATGACTATCGCATATAATGGTTTCAATAACCATGAAAATGGTCGAATTTACCACGTTCATGGCACTTTTGACTATGATCATGGTAACAAGGACTATTCCGACATTATGGAAAATGTTGCATCAACTATTTTTAATGGTAGTTTTGACCATGCTCATAGTCGGTTCAAAATCACTATACTGCAATAGTCATCCTAACCCCCAATAATGGTAAAATTGACTATCAAATTCCTCTCTGTGTACCTTTTTAACTTTAATACACGCACACTTATGTATCATCTAAATCGCATCAGTGGAAGCGTGAGGGAAACAAAACAGTGAGAAAACAAACATTCGATTCGTATAAGTGTTGCCAGAATTGAATTTATCTTCCACGTGGTGGCGAGTGTGTTTGAAGTGTGGCGGATTGTGTTTTTGAGGGTGTTATCACATGGTGGCCGAGTGACTTGCCCCTGACACTATCCGACCACGGGCCTTATTTGAATAAGGCCCGTCTGACGTTTGTTACTACCACGCCCGTTTAATTTTACTCAATTTTTGAGTACAATTGTATCAACAATTTTATACAATTTCTTTTTCTCTCACGGAAATGTTACTCAATTTTCCTTAAAAAGAGGATCTACTCAATTTATGAGTAGATCCACTTTTTACGAAAATTGAGTAACATTTCCGTGAGAGAAAATGAGATAGTATTCAAAAATAATCAAAAATTGAGTAAAATTAAACGGGAGTCACGGGTACTAACGCCAGTATTGTTTACAATGAATCTTTTGACGTTTGGATGTTAGAGATGTTGGCTGCAGGAAAATCTCTGTCCGTCAGGTCCCTGGACTAATCACACTTCCGGAGCAATTCGCGATTAGGGCGTACATGCAAAATATAAACAAAATGTTTTTTCAATGCAATGCATAATAACTACAACTAAATCATGAGTTTTTACCTTTTTGTCCTGGTTGTGCTTTAATTTTATTCATTAAATATTGTTTTTGCAAAGGGCGTAGAGTTAATTCATAATCAAAACAATCACTCTGCGATTTACGCCATATTGATTGTTGACAAAGTGAACAGCGTAATTTAAATCAAAACATTAACATGGCGTAAAGTAAAAGGCGATACTGATAAAAATCAAAACAACGGCGAACAGTAAAAGGCGATACTGATAAAATAACCAAAACAACGGCGAAAAGTGAAGGGCGAAACCTATCAAAATGTCAACAATAGGCGAATAGTATAGGGCGATACTTTTATTTCCAGTACTTGTGGGGCCAACATTGAAAATGGCGTAATCAAACATCCTAGTATTGACAGGCGAATATTAAAAAATTGCAAATTTCAATGAATAACGAAAGAATTTCCATCAGTATTATATATGAATCAGAAGCAAGCTTTGTTCTCTGTCTGTATGCTAGATTGTATTTGAATTAATTCGTTAATTTGTAAATTACGGTTTGAAATTCTACTTGCAATATTACAATCATCATTTCCCTTTTGTTTACATTCTGCATGTTCGCCCTAATCGCAAATTGCTCCGGACTTATCATCAGTCAAGACGGTAAACAAAACAGTAACGAAAACATTCGACATTAATGATCAGAAATAGATTGAACACTAGAAGATTGCATGTCGTGTAAAATAAAATCCAATAGATCGCAGTTCAAAGCTGAAATTGCGAACAATTGACTGAATCGTTGTGTAAGGAAAATGTTTGGCCATGATATTAGAAGCTACGAATTGAAGGTGGAACTTGCCAAATGCTTCAACAACCACGGGATTGTATATTTGGCACAGCATCTGCCTTCTCGGCAACATGTAGCAATCAAAAAATTTCTCATGGAAGATCTGAAGAATGACTTCAATTTTATAATGGTGAGTTCGAATAACTTTGCCGTTTGATTGATTTAATACACACGACCGTTTGTATGCAGGAGGAATCAAAACATTTGAGAGAGTTCAATCATCCCAACATTCTATGCTATCACACGGCGTTTGTACATAATCTGGACCTGTACTTCATCCTTCCATTAATGTGTTTCGGCTCGTGTCGGGATACAATGAGCAACTACTTCGAAACTGGATTCCCGGAAATTTTGTTAGCATGTATCCTTAGAGACGTAGTCCTGGGTTTGGAGTATCTACACAGGAAGGGATACGTTCATCGTTCTATCAAAGCCAGTCACATTTTTCTAAACGAATCGAGGGCCATACTCGGTGGTTTTCGGGTATGTACAAGCTTCCTAGGAGAGGGAAAGCGAGTCAAAAACCTTCATGAGCTTCCTCCACATTCAACCAAGAGTCTCAACTGGTTGGCACCAGAAGTGCTAGCACAGAATCTTCTAGGATATACGGAAAAATCGGACATCTATAGTCTGGGTATAACGGCTTGCGAGTTGGCTAACGGAGTAGAACCGTTTAGTAATTTTCAAACCACACTTATGCTAACGGAGAAGATGAGAGGATATCAGCCGCTTCTGCTAGATTGTACGACAATTCCTAGCGAAGAAGTGTTTACCCAGGCCATGGATTCTGGCGTTGGAGACAACAATTCATCGCAAACACGACAAATCTATGCCTCGAGGCAGTTTTCCGATGCACTGCATAAGTTTGCCGAACTTTGCTTGGTGTCGTAAGTTTTGTAGTGTCGACAAATCCACATAAGTCTGTTATAAATCTGTTTTTTTTTTACAGGAATCCGAAAGATAGGTCAAGCACACTGGGGTTACTTAATCATCCCGTTTTCAAACAGTGCAAGCATACGAGCATTCGAGAACAGTTTGCTGCATGTGGAATTGAAACTGCCGACTTTAATACAATAAAAGGTAAGCTAGTAATGTGCATAACTATTATCCTTTCAATAAAAACATATTTTTCTTTTTCAACATTCCAGATGACGAATTAAATCTGTCAAACGAATTCTCAGGAATGTCTATGGACACCAGCGGTGGTAATTTCGAGTGGGACTTTTAGGGACTCCTAGGCAGATTTTACTCCATGTTCCTTTACAGCTCTAGGGCCACAGTAATCTTTTGAGTTTGTGTGCACTCACTCGCCCATAAACATCACTTTCTGCAATCAAAATGTTGTTTTAGTTGAGTCATTTCTAGATGAGACAATTAAAAGGGCCTATTATATGCTTCGATCACTTCTGTTAATCGATTTTCTCTTTTGATAGCTTGATACTGTGGGATCTCATCTAGTATTCGTAACGTCAAACGTGTCACTATATTTGTATGTAAAAGATTTATAAATGCAAGAGGAAATCGAGGAAAATAATCGTAAAAAACCGCAAGGACGTTATAAAATGTTTGTCTAGCTTTCATTAAAAGGTTACCTGTCCTGTTTTGCTGATGAACCTAACAGACAATTATTATTTTACATTGTATTTTTTATAAGCAAAGTAATACCCCGTTCATACTACAACCTATATTACGAGATACAGAGTATCTTGATATCAAATGCCATGCACATTATTTCCAGTGAAAACTAGATGGGTAGATGCTGATATCAAGATATTCTATATCACGTAATATAAGTTGTAATGTGAACGGGGTATAACTAGGTCTCAATGGATATGTTTTAGCGGAAAAAAATAATATTCAGAGCATGTTAGTACATAAATTAGGCTTTTATTACTCATTAAAAAAATATAATAAAGATTTTATATAGGTATTATACTCAGTTTCTTTTTACTTCCAAACATAATGGTTTAAGAAATGCATTCGAAAGTTGTCAAAACCAGGTGCAGGTTCAAAAGTCTTACACATGCAGCTGAACAAGCGGAATGAATAACAAGCATCCTGTAAATAATACTAGTTAGTATTATATTACAGATTTATACCATATGGGTTTCCAATCAACAGAAATAAAGGTTGAACTATTAAAACAAAGATACCGTGAAGAACCCTAACTTCGCGCGTTTTTGAAAAATTCTATTTAAGTTTTTCATAAGGTATAAAAATTAACAGATGGAGCTAATCGGATCTCTTTTTCTAATTATAATATGGTGACATGCCTTATAATTCATGTATGGCGTACTACCTGTTAGAAACAGAGATCCGACGTACTGCCATAGGTTATTTTTGAAATACATTTAGATGGCCAATTTCAAATAGCATATGAGTGTAAGAATAATTTTGAAAATAACAATGCACTACAAATTATTGACCAAAATGCACTCAGTTTGAACCGTACACTGTGTCCTGCCTATCGGACGAAGCTAAAACTAAATTTGATAGGTCCACCTTTTTTGTTGTAACTACGTGTAAGTTCATTGAACAAATCTTGGGCACATCGAATTCTAAAAGATTATTATTTTCATCTTTTAAGTGGAAGTATCTAATACATGACATAGTAAAACATGGTGGATAAACAGCGTTGGGTTAATTTCTAACCGCTCATTACCATTCGAACGAACTCTTCGTAGTTAACGTTACCCTGCGAATCTTCCTGATTCTGGAGGAGCTGCTCCACCTTCAAAATCAAAAACATATTTAATTTTTAAGAATTAATGAGTATCAGTAGATTTAAATTACCTCATCATCAGCCAACTTCTCGCCCAGCGTTGTAAGCAAATGTCTCAGCTCAGCCGACGATATGAAACCACTCGCGTCCTTATCGAAGTGGCGTAGCCCCTCGATGAAGTCATCTGCCGTATCAGCGGTGCGCTGCTTAGAGATGGCCTGGTATATTGGCAGGAACACCTCAAACGATACTCGCTCGTCTGGTTTCAACTGCATGGTGAACTTCTTCACATCCGACTCAGTCGGATTCTGGCCCAAGGCGCGCAGACACTCGCCAATCTGCTGCTGTTGAATTTTTCCATCGCCGCGGTTGTCAAACAAATTGAAAGCCTCTTGGAATTCTGGAATTAGAAGAAACAAGTTAAGCACAGAGGGGAATAGTTAGCTTATATTTGAAAATGTGTGGGGTATGTGTGGTATGTCGTGTAATTAACATTTTGAATGTAATTAATGTGAGGCAGCGAATGCATTTTCCCAATAAGGAAATGAGCAAGATAAGTGAACTTGATGATAATGAACTGGTAATTAGCTGCATTTTAACTCACTTTGCTTCAGTTTAGAATCAATCTGAAAAGTTTCTTTTTAGCTGAGAGAATGTTGGGTAACGTAGACATTGCTGACTGCGATTCTTTTGCAAAGAGGCGTAAAGAAACGTATTTGAAGACCGTGCATTTTGTAGTTGCCCCTCCGTTACATATCGGAACAGGTGTAAAGGCCTGACCACAATAGATATGTTTGCGTTCCGTTGACATAAATTTGACCAAAAACCTATGGGAAAACTGTCAAATTCAAGCAAACGCATCCGCAACGTATCAATTGTGGGCCAGCCATAATTGTACAGAGAAACCAAGTCTGATTTGTTTTATGGAAACTCTATGCCCAACACTTTGACGAAGACTGCAAGAGTAAACTCAAAAAAGTTATTAGCAGTTAATTTTAGCGATGTCCGACTGATATTCATTTTTTTTATTCATTCATTCATTCATTCAGTTTATTTCGCATCGAACTTATTGTATCTCAGTCATTGGAATAACTATAAAAATATGTTTTTAGATCAAACCGTTATATACTTTAAAAATTTACAAAAATGATGTCGACAAATTATCCGTACACTCAGGCAAATAAACTTAAGTATTTCATAAGGCTCAACTTATGAACGATCCTTCGGAATTTCATAAGGCTGACTCATAAATGTATTTTGTTTCACACGACGTTGTTCTTGTACGCGTTTAAGCTTTCCTCATTACAAGTGTTGATATATACTAGTGGGCAAGTCACTGGACCCATAACCCATAACGTTCAAGGTTCGATTCCGGATTGCTCCATATTTTTATTTTTTCAACATCATTATATCACCGACAAACCGACATGAACCTTAATCTTCACTATTGATCAAGAATCCATAACGACCGATTCAAATGTGCAGCGATCCCATCTATCAAAACCTATAGAATCATTTTATCTAGATCAAATAAATGTGTCCATAATTGCTCAGACATGAACATTCTTATCAAATTCCTAAGCGTGCTCGTGGCTTCAATAAACGTTCTCAACGTACACGAAGATAGATGTCAGTAATATGATTTGAATAGAAATATTAAGACATTTTCTATTGTCATTCATGTCGGTTTGTCGGGAATTATATTTCATGAGGCAAATTTATGAAATTCACACTGATTTCTTATAGCAAATAATCGTAATGCAATCTTATGAATATCGAAATTTTATTTCGCTGAGTGTACACTTACGTCCATATTTAAAATACGTAAAGTATACAACGGTGCGTCGATCAAAGAATTTTCTAGTGTTTACAACTGCAGACAAGGCAAAATTTATATATTTTAGTATCTTCCTCGGAAATTTCACTATTCCAGCGTTAATTTTCAGGAAAATTGTCGCTTCTCACCGAAAAATTCCGGTGTAAGTTCGTAAACTAGTTATTCGCGTTACGAACGACGGTAAAAGCTATAAATTGGCTCTTTCGATGAAAAGACGTCTACAGAGTGCAATTACAGCAAAAGGAGGCCATATCATGTTTTGACTTTGTAATTAGTACCGTTTTGAGGAATTTCTTACCCTGTACGGACATTTTTTTAAATTTTTATTTTGTCACTTTTTTGTTTTGTTTTTTTTTTGAAAAGATGAATGATTTTTCTGTTTATTTGCTTGCTGGTTAATAATAAGGAGATATTGTACTGAAATAAATATGACACATCTATTGATTGACTAAATATGTTTTATCAATAACTATATATCAGACCGACTGCTGTTCGAGCATTTTTTTATACACGTCATGTACCCATTATTAGAATTCCTACAAAGTTGTAAAAAGAAGAGTCCTTATTTTAAATTCGTGAAATCTGAAGCAACAATAGAATAGGACCTAACAGCACAACAATGCGTTGTAAGCTTTTCCGCGCAAATCAATAACACTATTGTGAAGTGGAAATTTTCCCTCCCTGAAAAAAAGTATATACTCCAATTATACTTAAATTTTTGTTACTATCTATTTTATATATACGGATTGAGTATAAGGTCATTCGTACAAAATGTAGACCCAAATGTTTTGGGTATATTCCTATATGGCGTTTAAAAGAAAACAAAACACCAGCAGATTTCCCGAAGTGAATTCCTTAAGGACATACGGGATCAAGTCGCTATTACTTCTTAGTTTTCTGAGCACAAACCTTAAATACTATTAGGACCCCAGGCCTGAAATTTTCAAGAGTTGTTTGCTCCACTTGAGCATCCATTGGTGACCAATTTGAGCGTTGTTTGTTTTGTTTTGTTTGTGATTTTTAGTCTCAAAAACGGGAAGTGATAATTAACCTTACCTAAAAATCATATCGAGAAAGGACTACCACCCGTTTCACCTTAACATTTTTTATTTATCATTTTTTGTGATGATGATGATGATGATGATGATGATGATGATGTAAATATCAGGGCAATGATCCACCATCGCATCTTCAAGGTGATCATTGCAAGCTGTTCATATGGTTCAGGCACTTTTGAACGTTGATGTGGCAGCTTGCTCACACATGAATTCTGCCTCGACCAAGTTGGCAGAACGCACATACCCCATTCTGAACCGAAGGGCAGGGCAAAAGTATATTTATCACTTCTTGTGTGCCAAAAATAGACTATACATGATAGTAAAATGATGGAAAATAAGTTTCAAAACAAACTTTAGTATTTAGTATGTCCCCTTCGCATTGATAACTGCTTGGAGACGTTTTGGCCTTTCGGACAGTCTTTCACGATCAAATTAAGCACTTGCAGAGATATTTGCCAGTTTATTGACACTTTTTCCACAGACAACATAAAACATCAACCATACGCTGAAGAATGTTGCATAACGAATGAGACGAGAGTTATGGCTTTGTCTTGTTTGTCAACAATAAAGCACCCAAAGCGCCGCCTTGGTGTTGGGTGATACAATTGTTGTGCAGTATACTTTTTTTGTCACTACTCAAAGTGCAAATGAACAGATTTATTTGGCAATGACAAAAACACGTTCAACTGTTAAATAGAAATGCAGTTGTCTGATAGCATAATAAAAGAGTTCAACTTCACCCATAAATATTGGGAACCGATCTATTGAAAGAATGAAGTTATGTGCAAATTTCTGAAATTGAGTGTATACTTCATTGTTGCCAGTCTCCTTCTTCTTCAGCATTTCAAGCTTATTGCTTTCACAATTAGCTTGTTGCTTGCTCTCAACTTAGTGTTCTATATAAATGCACTTCCACAGTTATTAATTGAGAGCTTTCGATGCCAGGTACCATTTTGGCATTAGTATGATTGTGTGGCAAGTACAATCATACCCTATGCCCAGGGAGTCGAGAAATTTTCCTTTACGAAAAATGCTTAGACCAGACCGGGAATCGAAACCAGCCACCTCCAGCGTGGTGTTGCTTTGTAGCCACGCCTTTACCGACTGAGCTAAGGGAGAACCCGCCAGTACTGTATGTTGATATTTAGCTTGGGTGACGACTTGCTTATTGGAGAATGGGCGGTTTACAAATGCCTATCCCATTCTTTGTATTCTCCAGAAGTGTTTAAGGTGAAGATACATTCAATTCATTTTAATCTTAGTAACTGTATTTCAAATCATTTGTGAAATTACCAATTTTCATACAGTCTTGGTGTATTAGAAGTGAGAGAAGCAACTAACACAAATATAGAAAAAAAATTGAGTGGCAGTGTTGCGCTAACTTCGGATTGAAAATTTAAAGGGGTTTTAAGTTTTTGAATCCTGTATTATGCAATACTCGTGTAGTAACATTAGAAAAGGGCATAAGAGCAAAATGTTAACAAATAGTTTTGTAGTAATGTAAACAAACGTAAACAAATAAAATCGTCAAACGTCTGCTTAGCTTGCCTAGAATAGGTAAATACCCCTACAAGGAAATGCGCCAAAATTAACCCGTTTTCTCAGTTCACAAAACGTTATAATAAATGACTTCGTTTTTTAACAATCGACTTCTTCTAACTGGCTTTGACGCTCTTTTCAACGAGCTTTCTTCTGCTCTATTCTATGCTAGAAGCACTTCAACATATATTTAATGAGAACTTTCTGTGCCAACAACAATACACGAGTTTGTTGTATTGTGTTGCAAGCACATAATAATGAAATAATATTCCATTCCCAGGAAAGTCAGGAAAATGTTAACCCGAAAAGACCGGGAATCGAACCCGCCGCCTCTGGGTTGGTAAACCGTGCTCTTACTGGCTGAGCTATATGAGGCTTCAAATACGAGCAACTACAAAAAAATCTCCGTATGCTATCAATAACCAGTAATTCGAGCTTCTGCAAACGTTCTTCACCAGATGGCGCATACCCTCCGGGCTGACAGTATTTGAAAATGTGGAGCTTTAGACTTAAATCGAACATTTTCAAAAATAACAAATTGACGATACTGAAACTTGAACGGAAAGTTGTCCAAAATTATTGTGTTTGTGCTCATCGACTTTATTTAGCCAGAAAAGTGATTGTTGTAAAAAATTTTACGATGCACAAATTAGATAAAACATTCTCAAATGTTCGTCTAAATATTCCGTGGTTCATCAATTAGTAAGTCGTTTAACCCTTGTCATTTGGCAATATACTTGTTTCTACAGCATAAATAACGAAACAATTACCCTTTTCATCCATTATTTTGATATAACACATAATTTTGATTAACAAATTATAGATTTAAATGTTAAAATAATCGTTTAACAAGTATTGACTCTTTTGCGTGTTACGCAAGCAGTATCTAATAACAGGTATAGTTTTTAACTGAATTACCCAATAATGGGTTGCTGTACAGTAGATTTCTGGGTTTGATAACTTTACTCAGTTAGGTTTAATTATTTCTCGGCTTGGAAATTTTCTGCGGTTGTTAAAATTGCTAAATTTGAAAAAACAAAACGGTTTTTTTCTACACCGTATGTCATCATAATTTATGGTCTACATGCTTGAAAAAGTGATAGAAACCATTAAAAGGATAAAATTTGCGCACAAATGTGTTTTCTAAGTTGTTCTAGACCTTCCAAACAATCATTGAGTTCAGATCTTGATGTTCTACGTGATCAATAATGAGATTTACGATGTCTCGACTGTACCTATTACTTAGGAAAGCTCCACGGGACATCGTAACACTGTAATAGACATATTACAGCATTTCTAGAATACCTACGGTACTCCAAACTATCATTGAATACAGATCTTGAAGTTCTACATGATCAACAAGGCTAATTTACGATGTTTCCACCGTTCTTATGAGATGAAATAGCCTCACAGGACATCATAACATTGTGAAAGACATGTTTTAGTATTCCTAGAATACCTAAGGTACTCCAAACTAATCTTGAGATCAGATCTTGGTGTTCTACATGGAGCTTTACCAACTCATAAGTACAATAGAGAGCTCGTAAATTGCCTTGTTGATTTATGAGTTTGTTGATCATGCAAAACGTTTGTTGATCATGCAAAACACTAAGCCATGAACTCAAGAATAGTTTGGAGAACCGTAGATATTCTGAGCATACTGTAATATACAGGGTGTTCAATAAGTTCGAATACAACTTTTCAGTTTTGTTTTTAGTTCCTTGATTATCGAGATTCTCAGCCCTGGGCTGGTTCATCTCCCGTCGTAGTCACCTTTTGGGTATTTTCGTAACTTGTCCGGGGGTGAGATTCGAACTCGTGACTTTGGCGTGAGAGGTATGGATGTTAACCATTACGCTGAAGTCGCCCCCACAACTTTTCATCGTTGTGTAAGTGCGCACCAAGTGCATTCTGTGCATTGGTATTGGTGTCAGCTTCAGCCTCATATATAGGCTAACCGACGCGCAGGGTGTCGACTTGCTGTCATTTGTTGTTTGTTTACCGCGCACGATGAAGGAGTACCGCGACGTCGTAGTAAAGTTGTTTGCGCGATGTGAGCGACCCGGCGACGTATACCGGCGGTTGAAATCCCACGGAGTGAAGTGGAATTTCGTCGGTACCGGGAGACTGGCTCGGCCAAGGACCGTGCGAGATCCGGACGACCGCGTTCGGCGAGGACGCCAGCAGCCATCAAGGTGGTGCTGACCTGGATGTGTCGATCGGGACTGCCCACACCATCATGACGAAGGACCTGGGATACAATCCGTACAAGAAACACAAGGTTCACGGGGTAACGGAGGCTACAACGAAGAAGAGGCTGGACAGAGCCAAACTGACACTTTCGCGGCACGCAGGTCAGGAGTTCGTGTTTTCTGATGAGATACTCTTTGTCTTGCACCAGCCGCACAATGTCCAAAATGATTGGCTGTGGGCGCCGACGTTGGCCAGCATCCCCACGTCCCACATCCCGCGGTTCCAGAACGCCGCGTCGGTGATGGCTTGGGGGGCGTATCCAGACGTGGGAGGCTTCCACTGTTTACCGAGAAAAACGTGAAAATCGTTTACTATAAGACCGAGGTTCTGGAGAAGGTTGTGGCCCCGACGCTTCGGGACCTCTACGGAAAGGATCATTACGTCTTTCAACAGGACCAGGCACCACACGGCGAATATCGGGAGAATTTGACTGAATTTCTCGATTAGACTTTGTGGCCTCCCAGAAGCTGTGACCAATTTAAGAAGCTCATTTCCAAGATCTGGGACGAGATACCGATGCACTAGGTGCGTGCCACGTGCGATTAGTTTGAGGAACATCTCAAGCTTGTCATACAGCACAAGGGTCGTTAAGGTTTTCAATAAACATTGCTTCAATAAAAATTGACTCAGAAAAGATTATCTTGTATTTTTATTTTTTTAACACATTTTTAAAGTGTATTCGAACTTATTAAACACCCTGTATGTTAAAATTTTCCTCGTAGTTTTTACAGCTAAGAAGTACTGTCAAAACACTCTAAACCTCCTTTTCGATCATGTACAGCATCAAGATCTGAACTCAAGGACAGTTTGGATGATCTAGGTTTATGATCACTGTGTCCGTAACCATATCTATTCAATGTTTTTCCAAGTTATAAGAGATATTGAAGAATATTGAACAAGTTCATCTGGAACTCTAAATGCCGACTTTTGAAAGCAAATTTTTATCTTGCGTCCCATGAGCCATCCGTATTGAAACTTTACGAAAAGATATGGGAACAACAGTCCAGAGACCAGGTTCCCAAAGAACTGGATGGGTACTCAAATTAGAGAGAGTTTTTAGAGAAATTGTCTGGGTCATCCTGCAATAGTTTTTTCAATGGCCGTTTTAAACCGGGAATCGATCTCAGTTAATAATCTACAAGCAAAGTAATACAATATAATGGAAGAATCAGCTAGTTTCAAAAGGCTTTTCTTACTAAGCGTAAGTAGTAAGCACGTACGCCGTTGTCTTAATATCCCATATGCTGTCATTCTGTATGCATTGTGCGTTACATGCATTTTTTGTTACACAAAACTATTTTGTTCGAACCATGATAGAACGTGCAGCGCAAAAAACATGAAAAGCGAGGCAAAAAACAAGCTGTAAAAAAGCTCTAGACGACATTTGAAAAGGCCCTGTCTCCCAAATGTAAACAATGGCATTACACGTTGATTGCACGCGAAAGGGACCCAATCCGAGGTCAGACTCCAGTAGAGGAAATAAGTACTATCAGATAGTGCAGTATGTTTGCCTGGGTGTGTCATTATTCATGAGAAATCTACGTTTAAAGTCGTTGTTTACGTTTGGCAGGCTGGCAGATTTTCTGGAGATACGTACATTAACAGTTTATATGCTGATACTAAGCACCTACCAAATATCAAAACACAAATCAAACAATAGAAACAAAAAAAGTTACTTTTTAAAGTTACTTAAAAAATATAGACTTTTCAGAGACTACCATGAAAATAGTGTCCAAATCACTAGAAAGAGAGATGGTCCCAGCCTTATGATCCGCATTACTAGCCATATGGTCCAACAATATCCCAAAATAATTTTTTTTTTTTTCAAGACAATTGTTGAGATGCAGAGATAAGCTTCTCCTCCAAAAACCTTTGACTTATCTTAAAAAATGAAAAAAAAGAAGCAGTTTGCACAGATACGGTAGCTTTTCAAAAACCAAAGCCTAATGTTTTCACAAATATATTCCAAAGTCTAATCTGATGAATGTTCACTACACATCGCTTCTGTTTTGGGCTGTATTGCTTAAGGGTTATCTCTGACTACCAACCAGATCTGATACGATCGAAGAATTCACCTTGAGTGTACCAAGTAGAGTATGAGAACCTGACTAACAGACGTTCCAACAACTAATGGCAACTTAGTTATGAAATTAGGCAATGGGATAGAAAGTTAACCGCATAGTAATGATACTAGAGTGGGTCTGCCTTTAAATAGTTTGACACCAAAGGCCTAGCAGATTTATCTTGTTTTAAATTTAATCGCACGATAATTGACCCTCAGGGAATGAATGATTTTAGAGCGTCAGTAATTATTATAGGCACCAGGTACTAAACATATAACATTCTAAACACATTCTAATTCTCACCTTCTACTGACGTAAAGTTGTTCTTCTTTGGTGGGTCGTACATGTACATCGTGAATGTTTATATAATGTTAATCCCAATCAATAATAGTAAGAAAACAATTGTAACGGAATATCACTAGCTAACAGATCTGTCAGCAAGGAATCAACCAACAGCTTAAATCAAATTACAGATAAAAACAAAACACAAACAGCACTCCGGTTGGTATCTCTTGTCGACAGATGTAAAATAATCCACTTTATTCTTCAATTGATGTCAACCGTGAATTGAATAGTTACAGACAGCGGTCTACAGTCATCTATTACTAGGCATAGACCGAATGGCGAGGGTTTGACACAATGCAATTCGCGCAGAGAGGAAACACAACTCCCCGATATGCTCCGGACCACCGACCGGAGGGATATACGTTGATGACGTTGATGGCGGTTAATTGGTGAAGGTCGCGCTCGCGATGAATGTATATGTCACGTCACTCGCGGCGTCTCCGGTTGCATCGGACTACAACCAATATAAAAGACGCACTGTCGTTGTTGGTTGATGTCCGGTACGGGTTGTGGATCGCGTTCAGCGGCGCCAGCGAATAAAGGTACACGCGCGTGTGAACTCTTTCAGCGTACGATCGTAACTGAGCCCATTGGCGCGCGCATTTTCTCAGCAGCAGCAGCACCAAACCACTTGATCTCTGTTTTCTGCCGAGCAGCTCAAAGAAGATAATTTCATTAAATTATATTCGGATGGCTTGTGTGTTGCGATTGTTGCTGGTTGCTACCAATGCTGCACTGCTAGCTACCATATAATTCCAATCGACCATGTTTTCTCCTTGTGCAGTTTCCTCGCTCGTACCATCAGATGAGGGTTTGAGACAAGAGTTTGCCACAACATGTACTTCACCTGCCTATAATCATGTATCGCCGTAAACAATCAGAATTTCAAAGTTATTGGTCAAGTATTTGGTATTTTGCTATAAGCATATTGAACAATATTTTCTTCTTAAAATGAATTTCGTTTGAATTTTGAGCTACAATAGAACGAGACGCATATATATTCCTTTTTTGCAATACAACTCATCACATTAAACGCTAGCAGTTACGAACTTTAGACCATCATTTGTTCTTGTGAAGTCTAGACAAAATCGTCAAAAGGTCGAATGTAACAATTGTAAACAATGACTTGAAACGTAATTTTCTTGGAAATGCCAGGTTGCTTACATCTATATCCACTACCGACGGGAAGGTAATAACTCCCTCTTTCTGTTTCTGGTGCTATTTTTTTGTGTGGAGCAAGCAGATCCCAGAGAAATACGCTGGATGTCTTTGTTTACAAATGTTACTTGCGACCTTTTGACTATTTTGTCTAGAAGTTATATAAAATGTAGCAAAACATACATACGTGGTCTGTTAGTTGTCCCTTTGAAGTAGTACGTTCTCGCTAGAATGAACCTAGTTGCTAATGCTCTGTATAGATCTTTAAACCTACCGTTTACACTTTAAATTTCGTGATCCTTAAATTAAGAGCCATGTTGAGCTAATCGAATTGTGAAATCTGAGGCTATCGAACATATTTTGCTCTGCGATGAGCATGAACACCAAAATCACCGTTGTCAAATTGTCAAATTGATTTACCGCATATCTCTTGCTTTGAGGATCTTAGCCTGGGTAATTATTTGACTGGGGATTATTTGACTGTACCAAGGTTCCAGGACTATCTTTACATAAATGAAAAATGCACACTTGTGATGCCATATGTGATAAGGATAAAAAGTTAATGTAAATCCAATCATTAGAGAAGAAGAAGTTTATTTTAATTATTTTTCAATCACTCCAGATCAAGACGACATAATTTTAAAGAGAATACAACAACTTGAGCACACAACGAATGAATAAAAATAATAAATTTCTTCGAAGATTTCCGGAATCTAACGAATGGGGTGAACAAGAAGCCATAGCGACTACGGCAGTTAGCTTAAACAGAATAATTGACCTATATTACGAATAAGAACCACTTATTATTTTCAAAGCAGAATTAGAGGCATTCTGCGTTTCGTTATGGAAATAATGACTAAATAACAATAGTTAATATAATTTTCAGCGAAATTTCCTAGCATCAAGGTAAGAAATCAACGTTACAACTAAATATTCAATGCAAATCATAATTCAAAAAAGGGGGAGGGACCATCAGGGCACCCAAGTGAACCGATTTGGACAGGGAGCTTGGGACTGTCTCCTCCCTATTGTTAACATTTCGCGAAACGAGAGCGGGCTCTTCGACTTCATTTGTTATTCTGTGTTTTCCGTTGATCTAGAGCTCGCCTCTATATCTGTTTGTGTGAACTTGCTCTGGAATCAGATTCTCGTGTCTGTTTTCGAGTAAGTCGAGTCGAGTATTAGTACACGAAACTGAAGAAGTCTGCACATTGTAGATGAAATACGCGTATCTGTCCAAGATAAGCAATTAAGATAGTTAGAATTAAATGGAAATTACTAAACTTTCTTCTCATTTTCTAGTTAATGCAATCTTGATCAAATCGTTTTTCAAATTATTCCAGTCCTATATAGAGAGCTTCCTTGATGCAATAGAAGGTAATATTTCATCATCATCATCATCATCATTATCTTACTCTGAGGATCAATATTTGAATTGACTTCTACAAGTGCTTCTTCTTCCACCTTCTTCATATTTCTTCTCGCGCCATTCATTCATCATTCATATCAGCCTTTGGAAAGATTTTGTCAAACCATTTTTTACACTCAACTTGGATTTTCCAAGAGCCCAGCCCTTCGATTCAGACAGGGGATGGGCGCGTTTTGCCAACTTGGTCGAGGCAGAATTCATGTGTGAACAAGCTGCCATATCAACGTTCAAAGGTGCCTGCACCAAACGCACAGCTTGCAATGATCATTTGATGATGCGATGGGGGATCATTTTGTGTGTGTGTGTGTGTGTGTGTGTGTGTGTGTGTGTGTGTGTGTGTGTGTGTGTGTGTGTGTGTGTGTGTGTGTGTGTGTGTGTGAGAGAGAGAGTGTGTGTGTGTGTGTGTGTGTGTGTGTGTGTGTGTGTGTGTGTGTGTGTGTGTGTGTGTGTTCAATGTGTATATATTCCGTCCACCGTGCAAGTGTTTTTATGGAAGAAAAATGTTTGCAGTTAAACGAACTGTTGTCGACTCGACAAACACTTTTAGCCCGGGAGTTGGAAGGTGATAGTTGGGTTCCAGTGACCCATTTCAGAATGCCTGGTTACTCACGTCCATTCCGAGCTCACTTTCACTTACAACTAGCCCCGCATAAACACAGTACAAACATCAAATGGATATAGGTACTGTGCATACACTTCCATCATCAAATCTTATTGTTTTGAGGATGGCACGTATTTAGCAGTATCATTCAAATTTAGTTATAATCAGATCTCACTGGAAATTGTTGCTGATGTACAGTTTTCATTTGGACGGCTTCCCTGTGATGCTAAAGGATGCTTTTATGTCTCTACAGAAGTAGCACTCCGCTATTCGGCAAATATTTTCACATCATCCTTTTCGAATGGAGCAGCTCGAGTTCAATTAGTACTTTGCGCACAAATGCAATACAATGAAAATCACCGATTAAAAATGCACTTTCGAGAAGAAATTTAACTTGAAAATCACAATCATTGTGCATCGAAAAAAAAAAAAAAATCACAGCCTTCCATCTGTACACCATGTGATGAGTGCATCTGAAATTATATGCCAGCCAATCACGCACGCATGCGCGTTAGCTTCGTTCGTTGCTTTTGACCAGCAAATGGCCGTTTTCTACATTGCACTGGTTTTCTTTTTTCTCTCTCCACACTCTGTCAATAATCTAAATCCCCCGCTATGAGGCGACTCTATATCGACTTCTAAAATGCTTATAATCATCAATTCACTCGCGACAAAGCTGAAAAATATTCTAATTTAATCATTTATGTCCGCGTGGCACAATACTAAAGGGCGAACACGAAATTATTGCGACACCGAAAATGTCATGCCAATTTTCTTATAATGTTTAGAATCAAACCAAAATTTTAGGGTAGTTTTATACATATATTTACTTCAAAAATCAAAAGAAAAGTTAATCGATGGAGCCTTGAGTGTAAAATTGAACGCATTTTCGCTTGATGCCCTCCATCAAAGTCTTTACAGTGTCATCCGGTACCAGTTTCTCAGTTTTTTTTTCCATTTTCTTAACATGTCCTTCTCGTCTTTGACTGTCTTCTTGCTCTTCCGAAGTTCCCGCTTCATCATTTCCCAGTACTGCTCCACCGGGCGCAGCTCCGGACAGTTTGGCGGATTCATGTCCTTTGGAACAAAATGGACAGAATTGGCCTCATACCACTCCAGGAAACTTTTAGAATAGTGGCATGATGCCAAATCTGGCCAAAATAGCGGAGCTTCGTCGTGCTGCTGCAAGAACGGCAAAAGGCGCTTCTCGAGGCACTCAGATTTGTAGATCTCGCCATTTACTGTGCCCTTTGTCACGAAAGGCTCACTCCTCAGTCCGCAAGAGCAGATGGCCTGCCAAATGAGATATTTGGAGGCGAACTTCGACATTTTCTTCTTCTTAAATTTGTCGTCCACATAGAACTTGCTCTTGCCGGTGAAAAACTCCAACCCCGGAGTTTGCTTAAAATCGGCTTTTATATACGTTTCGTCGTCCATCACACAGCAGCCATATTTTGTCAGCATCTTCTCATAGAGCTTCCGTGCCCGAGTTTTAGCCGTCAATTGTTGCCGCTCATCGCGGTTTGGGAAGTTCTGTACCTTGTATGTATGTAGTCCAGCTCTCTTCTTTGCATTCTGGACGTAGCTCTGCGACATGCCGATCTTTTTAGCCAAATCACGGCTTGAGACGTTGGGATTTGCTTTAATCACCCGCTTCACCTTTCCCTCCGTCTTTTTGTTCTCCGGTCCCGGTTTTCTTCCAGCTCCTTTGCCGTGGTCCAACGTCAACCGCTCCTGGAACCGCTTCAACACTCTGGAGACGGTTGAATGGTGAATGTTCAACATTTTTCCCAACTGCCGGTGCGACAGGTCAGGAAATTCCAGGTGTTTGGAAAGAATTTGTTCTCTCGACACGCGTTGGTTCACCTCCATTTTCGTTGAATCGAAAAACACGACTTCGAGTTTGACAGCATGTAAACAAGACACATCAATGAGAAAGTGTGCAAAATTTGGTTGATTTTTACCCAATGGTAAAAAAGTTATGCCCTGTTGAATGTGTCGCAATAATTTCGTGTTCGCCCTTTAACAGCACTAACAAACACAACTAAGCTGATATTAACTCTTCCTCCGGGTGCGGGGGCGAAGCACAAAAAAAAACAAAAACAAAATGGGGGAAAACTACCGACCATCACAAATTTCGGGAGGGAATCGATTATATTCACTACATCTTACACAAAACACGTGGAGATTGGATGATTTCACTGTTTGTTTAGGTTGAATTACGAAAATATTTTTGATTTTACGTTAGTTTCCAAGCACGGCTTGCTGCGATCTTCGAAGATGCGATGGAGGATCATTGCCCTGAAATTCCCAAATGTAGCACGTAGTAAAACGTTTCTTTTATAGCTAAACGTTATGTTATTGAGTAAACGAGTGGAAACTCATCGAGAATGATTTCCCATATGCATCCGTCGAACCATTCTGAACGGCCGTTGTGAGAATATCAACATGAAAATCTTACTTGCGCATCGCATGTTACGAATTATTAATGCTTTCTCTCCTTTCTCCTGTTCTGTTCCCTATCCCATGACCGCGAGCAATACCATATGGTACATACATTGTGAGTCTGCGCTACTAAAGTCGGCTCTTCAAAAGCAGAAATACCGTGCCGACTACCTGGACCCTACAAAATTAAAATTAAGCAATATATAAAATAAAGAACGATATATAACCAGCGGCTGTATAGTCAAAAGGAAAATGGATATAGTTTTTGGCTCACGAATTACCATCATATCGGTCACAAGCTTGGTCCCAAGCTTAATTATTCGCCCCTGATAACGTAACGAAACTCACACGAACACACCCCCAAATATTCTGTCAAAATAACACATCGAATCAAAACAAAAACAAAGATTCTAGTACCGAAAAGCGCAAGAATGTATTGCAAGATACAGACTGCAAGGTGTACTGATTTCCAAACCAATTTCAAATTGCTAGTTTCATTTTGATTGTTGATATAACCCTAACCAATATTACTTTCAGCAACATTTTCTAAAACAAGGTAAGCCAAATCAAATGACCACGACAAATGTACTAAGTATTCACTAAAGCTCGATTCAAAATAAATCTGGACGCACGGTTTAATACACCACAGCGTACCTGGGGCTTGGAACAAACAACGTTTAACAGGCATTTGTTGATGTTTTATTGACGAAGACATTGGTGAAAAGTTTTTCTCGATTAATCGACGCATCTCGAAATTACGGATCATGGAATTTGCGAAAAGAAAATTAATTGTGCACTAACATCTAGAGAATCCTTCGTGGTCTGCCTTAAAAATAGCAAAAGTTTCAAAATTCCCAAAGTCAACGGTGTGTCTTGTAATCAAACGTTACAAGGATACTCTGAGTGTGGATAGAGCACAGCGCATCTATCATAAAAGGGGCACTAGGGACAAAGAGCTGAGGAGAAAGGTGTTGAAAGGTACGTGAAAGGCAACCCAGGTGTCTCCATACGTGATTTGGCAAAGAAATACGATTCTAACTTTTCCACTACGCGTAACATCCTTTCAAGAGCAGGATATAAGTCTTTTTGTGCCAGTAAACATCCGAATCGCTCCCTGAAACAAAATTTAGTGGCCAAAAAGCGAGCACGATTACTATACGAACGAGTTTTGACGAAATTTCATGGCTGTATTTTAATGGATCCAAACATATGTCAAAATGGATTATAAACAAATCCCCGGACGAAAATTTTACCTGGCAACTGGTCGTGGGGATGTCCCTTCTAGGTATAAATTTGTTTTTGTTGATAAGTTTGCTCGGAAACTAATGAGTTGGCAAGGAATCTGCAGTTGTGGCCTTAAAACCAAGGTTTTCATCATATCTCACACAATGACGTCGAAGGTTTACATTAAAGAGTGTCTGAAAAAGCGGATTTTAACCTTCACCCGGCAACACAATACCAACGTTATGTTTTGGCCGGATTTAGCCAGCTGCCACTACTCTAAGGAGGTGCTAGAATGGTATGCTGCAAACAATGTTAATTTCGTCGCCAAAGAGATTAATCCTCCGAATTGTCCTGAGTTCAGACCGATCGAAGAATATTGGGCAATTGTCAAGCGAAAACTTCGAGGATGCGGTAAAGAAGTGACAAATGCACAACAAATGCGTTTAAAGTGGAATAAGTTCGCCAGTACAGTGTCACCAGCGACTGTGCAGGTCATGATGGCATCGATCACAAGTAAAGTGCGACAGTTTGTTCGAAACGGTGAAATGTTATAACTTGTTATATATCGTTTGAAAACTGAATAAATACCCTTTTGTTTGACGTTTTGATCAACCGATACACGGTTGTTTAATTCTTGAGTTATGATCACTTGAATGCGTCCAAATTTACTTTGAATCGGGCTTTACATAACATATAACGGAGGAAGGGGGGAGCCTCAGGGTACCCGAGTGAAACGATTTGGATATGGAGCCTCACATTTCGACATTTCGCGGAAAGAAGGTGGGCTCTTCGACCCCACCTATTGGGTTTATTCTGTCAATCGAGGCCTCGATTCTAGTGCTGTGAGTGTGAACTTGCGTTTGGAAGGAGATTCTCTTCCCTATATTTGCGGGTTTCGCGTGAGTGCATCTGCTTACGAGCCTGCCCAAACTTGTTTGGCCCTTCATGCAGGAGCTTGATGATCACAAACAACAATAGAATCATGATCAAATCGCTTTCCAGATTATTCCATTGCTATGGAAAGTTATCTTGCTACAATAGCTATAATATCTACACTCGGAAAGATAATAGGATTTTCAAGTCAACGCTATACCCTTCTTTGGAAGGGTAAAATATAATACCGAATTCAATTTTGAACCTAAACTAGTGCCATCCTGCAATTCCCGAACTTATTGTCCGTGCAAACCTCAATCCGATACGAGTTACAAATAAAACCGTACACACTGACCTTTAACATTAACACACAACAAGCCGACCTAATTTGATACCCGATCCAGTTTAGAACTGGATCAAAACCGAATTCGCTATAAGATTAACTGCTGATTTTTTTTTTCTAATTATCCGCATTTCCCGACTTGGTGGCCATCCTGCAAATTTAAACAAGCAGGACCAAATTTTATGTTAATTTATGGTTGAATTCGTCATCCAAAGTTTACATGTATTGATTCTTCTCGCATACATTTTTGAATGCGTATTATTTTAAAAATAATCACTAAGCGAAGGTACATCGCAGGACAAATTAAAGTCAAATTATCCTTGCTTCGAGAAGGCATTAAAAAACAATGTGCTAAATTATTGCTCGGTGCCACTCGCTCCTCTCTTGGATCCCACCGGTACATATTTGTCCATGGAAGGACAGCCGGAAAGAGATACAATAATTTCGATTACTGACTGCCTTCAAAACGAACAAACTAGCCGAGAGCCGCAGCAAGCTGTTATGACTAAATAAACGAATGTTGACTCAATGTTCGACAGCTTCGATGTACAGCACCATTTATGGACAGAAATTTAAACAAATCTCCCCTCCGGGCACGCTACGTTCTGTTGCAGCACAGCACCATTCAAGTCAGTAGCTGAGTAGTGTGCTCAATTGAAGTACAGTCGGGTCTCTATAGTACGGTTGGCGGTACACATCCCACTCTTATTTCTCGGTTCGGTAATAAATTTATAATAGACGCTAACTACACACTTAGATATTTTTACAGAAATCTGTAAAAGTTTACCGAATTCTCAACAGCTGAACGTTCGGTAATCCAATTTAACGGATTTCGGTAAAATTTTACCGAAATCCGGTAGTTTTTTTTTCAGATAGGTGTAAAATTTCACCGAAATCCGTTAAATCGGATTACCGAACGTTCAGCTGTTGAGAATTCGGTAAACTTTTACAGATTTCTGTAAAAAAAATCTAAGTGTGTACGTACAAAAAAAAATAGTTCAATTGGTTGCAGGACAGCAGAGAAATCATGGTGGTTGTATGGATCCACACACCCTACTGTAGGAGACCTCACTGTACGCTTTCATTGAAGGAAATATTCCAAGCCATGCTTAGCAATCTTTTAATTCAGTAATTTTTTGCACAGTTAGTATAACGCAGATAAAATTGTACCTATTTAAAGTATCTATTTACAATCTATAATTGAATTATATCTTAATAAAGGTTTTATTGAGGTTCATGGAATAGTTCAATTCCATTCCAATCCACAACAGAAATGTTTTCAATTTTTTTCAGAAGTTGTAAGCGTTGTTAAATTGTAAAATTCAAGTTGGTACCAGTTAGTTTTCTAACCAAACTGATTCATTTCGAGCAACTAGAAACGATTTTCGTTAGATCTATGTAGGGAAGATGTACCTATATTAATCTCATCACTTTGCAATTCATCTTACTTGAAATAAAACGATAAACAGAATTAGTTAGTAATGTTTGTTGTAGTTATTTAACGTAAGCAAACATTATTAGACAACGCAACCGATCCTTCAACTGCCCAATTGTTTGATTCATCGTAGGATGAATATAGGAACAATGAGATTAATATGGGGGCAATAACCCTAGTTGTAATGCTTACAATTCCTTATTATCGCAGACAGTGCCGGTAAAAATCAATTCATCTGCTCTCAAATGAGCTGAAAATGAAGACAATCTTAACGGACAGACCAAATACCTTCGTGAATTTGAATTTTGAAATGACAGTTTTCTCTTAACCAGAGCAACAGCCGAGTTTCGAAGTCGTTCTTTGATTTTGTTTATTCGTCGATTGATATTCATTATCGCCTGTGATGTTGTCAATATTAATATTCGATTTCATCTAGGTGGGATGATTTTGAGTATCAAATGAAGAAACAATATTTGTTTCTTTTGATATAGAACATAATGTATAATTTTTTAGGCGTAGATCGATAGGTTACAATTACTACAAGTTGTAATTATGATTATAGATGGCGGTAAGACTCTGTGATTGACACCATTCAAAATAATCATTTTGGTTGAATTGAAAATGACTTTTTAATGATCACTTGCGATTTTAACAAAGCTGCCATGGAAACTCAAACTCTAATGAGTTTCAAGAAACGAGAAGTCATAGAAGCATAATGTGTTGATTTGTTCATCGCCCTTAATTTGGGCATCTGAGATTTTCATCAAATTTATCTACACTGACTCGAAATGCTTTTTATTGCGTATGATAGTAAGTGATAAAAACAGACACTGTTTATTCGGAAAAATATCTGCACAAAAGCGCAAGAAAGACGAAAATGTTATAATCAGTCTTCGCATTGTAAATTGATAACTTCATTGGGAGTGTCATCCATCTATCATTTTGGGGTAGTCAAGGAAGCTGCAATCATGATCATACTGTTTTGCCCAAATCGGATTTTTAGAACTTCTAAGCATCATTCACTCGATATCCTACAGTGCACATAAAGGCCTCCTAAATTACATATCAATCGTTCCCTTTTTGAATAGGGGAAACACAGGTCTGGATTCCGCTCAAATTGATGTAAGAATCGCTGTATTCTCCTGACTCCCTATGAAAACTTATTTTGATCGCTTCGCTAAGTGAGCCACAAGAAAGTAAGTAAACATACAAAATATATCACACAGCAGCGAGTCGACTGGCCCTGTCGATGTGTACGAAGTAGAGGGTCACCAGTAACCTCGTCGCCGAACGAAGCAGTCTCTCTCCGTCCGGTATGGTAGACTGTAAATACGAAAAGGCGACGGCAGCGGCCGGCCTTAAAGTTCGCTGCTGTTAAAACCATACACCGTATGTCTGCGCGCCGTAAAAGCGAAATCTGTTGTATGCGCGAGTTGTAATTCCTTATAAGGAAGACACGCAGACCTCGATTGCCTTTGAGCCGCCAATTTAATACCAAATAGAGTCGCGACCCCTTTTTGTCGCGCTGTACTTAAACCTCCAAGAGAGATGTATCTGTGCGCGCGCACACAGTGGCCTTATGATCCATGGAGAATAATCCCATATGAGTTGATTTGAATCAATCACTAACTCGGGAACTGGGATAGGTAATTTTATCTGTAACTGAGGTCAACTAAAGACTGGGAACAGTTGTTCGGCATTCTTGTAATAATGCAAATATGTCCTAAGCCAAGGTTATACTACCAAGCGACTGCAAATTATGGTAAGATATTTTTATTGGGTCAATGAAAGTGCATCGAATGTTTGGTGTCTTGCAAATTATTTGAAACTAAATTTCAACGAAATTAAATCACATGTCAGGGAAGAGTGGTTGCAGAGCTATTATTATGAAGTATCCGAAATGTCACATAGACTAGTCTAACTTAACGTTTCATAATCAAATGTATTGCCAACTGCATACCCCAATCGTAATTGATTCATAAAACCACACCTAGAAACCTAATTTTGGCTGTGTGTCAAATGACATTCATCATTGAATACCATTTGAATATGAGAGTGAAACAGTTTCAATATTGCAGTGAGGGCAATGCAGTGTTTGACAAAGTTGAAGAATTAATCAAAAACTTCAATTTACACTATATTCATAAATTCATTCTGAAAATTTTAACAAAACTGGTTCAATGCATATTGTGTGACAGAAGTGGCCCGGTTGATTCCAAGATGGCCATGAAGGACATTGCAGAATTTAAAAAAAAACGTTGTATGTAACACATGTTAGCCCCCTTCTTGAGTACTGCAGCGTGGTTTGGGCTCCATATCAAGATACAAATAAAAACCGTATTGAATCAGTGCAGAAACAGTTTTTATTGTATGCTTTGGGTAAGTTAGGTTGGGATTAACTTTTTTTTCTGAATCTCGATATATGTTAATGAACATAGATGGTCTTGAAAAACTACGTGAGTATGCAATCCTAGCATTTATAAACGATGTTATTGGGCAACGAGTAAATGACGCAGACATTTTAGAGAAGCTCACCTTTTACGCTCCTAACCGTTAATTAGGAATCAGGAATTTATTCTACAGACATAATCAAAGAACTAACTGATGATGATTTATATGTAACACTACCATCTATTGTAGCAAGGTCACTTTCCAAGGCAGTGGAATAATCTGAAAAACGATTTGATCAGGATCCTATTGTTGTTTGTGATCATCAAGCTCCTCTATGAAGGGCCAAACACGTTTGGGCGGGCCCGTAAGCAGAGACACTTACGCGAAACCCGCGAATATAGGGAAAGGAATCTCCTTCCAAAAGCAAGTTCATACTCAAAGCACTAGAATCGAGCCCTCGATTGACAGAATAAACCCAATAGATGGGGTCGAAGAGCCCACCCTCGTTCCACAAATATTAACAATAGGGAGGAGGCAGTCCCATGCTCCCTATCTAAATCGTTTCACTTGGGTGCCCTATAAGACATAATCAAAGAACTAACTATGCCCAAAATGGACCCATAAATAAGATGATGTCTTGCTATAACAAATACTGCACCACACATGATGTGACCATGACTAAGAATAAACAAAAAAAAACTGTATTTTTTCACAATATCTGTAATAATATAGTTAAGGCAAGAATGTAAAACTGGTCTACAGATATGATAGACTACAAATGAACAAATAAACAAAATCGAAGGTGTCGGTATGTGTTGACCAGAAAACTCTGAAACGGTGTGGACTTCAAGCCTATAAAGTGCAGAAGGCCCCAAACAGCAATAAGAAGCAAAATGTCGCTGCTAAATCCAACGCCCGGAAGCTCTACACGCAGTTGATCCGACTTCTGGTAAGTACCCGGACAGGTATATTTCGTCACCAAGTGTCCAAGTTTGAAGTTCCAGATGCGGAAGAAGAAAATTGCAAAGAAAGTCCTAATCCGGCAGTTGATTTGCGGAATGAGCGCTCCCTTCATTACTTATGGAACTATAAATGGCGAAATTTATAAGCAAGGTTATCTTAAAAACCCGATTAAAGTCTAACATCATAAAGATAGAAATTCGAAAACTTATTTTGAAATCAACATCTAATTGAAATCGAATCACTTCACAATTGTCAAATTTGATAACAAATTTAGTTTTCATCTTGCTGTAATCGTTAACTTTTCTTTGAGAAAAGTAGGTTTTGATTTCATTTTCTTAACATAACATCAAGTGTAATACTCATTTTGCTATCAACAGGAAAAAATGACTTTTCACTTGACTGCTCTAACTGATAGCAGGATCAGTTTTAAATTTGATGTCACAGGAATATTTTTTGCTATCAATTTTGATCTGTCTTTTGATTTTTGATCTTTTAAACGTTAAAACGACCAAAACGACAGCAATCTGAGTAATCGTTATCAGCAACATCACAACATTATATTCAGTTTTCTATTTGATCTCAGACTCTACTTGCCCTTCCTGAAGAATCACAAGGGTTTTATTCTATTTTGATCTGATCTTGCCTCATGCCACTATGCTAGGAACGTGTTGCAGTGGCAAGATGCCAAACATATGCTTTTTGTGCCTCCGTATTCACCGGATCTTCACCTGATTGAATGTGGCCAAAGCGATGGAAAAAGCTATTGTACAAAACTTAATTGATGGAGTCGAGAGAAAGGTGCGAGCATTCTGAATAGGGAAAGTCGAGAGCAATAAGTCATACAAATCATAGCTTATTAGTTGCTCTTCTCAGCCGGCGTCGGTGGTGTAGTGGCAAGCGTGGCTGCTACTTGGCACCGCAATGGGTCTGGGTTTTAATCTCAGCCGAGGTCGGTGAGATTTTTCTGAGGCGAAAAAATCTCTGGTCAGCCGTTGGCCCCGGCTCATGTGTTGATTAGTACGATATGTGGTGGTAAACCAGCCTGAAAGCCACCTTAATTTAAATAAGCCGGTTATTGAAGTGCTACATTGAAACAAATAGATAAATTGATCAAAACAAAAACATTTTATTTCAAATTCATTCAACAAAACAAAACACTTTTTGAAAATTCACTGGTCAAGTTCAACTTGTTCACCTTTGAGTTTAACCATTCGCCGTAGATGATCGAGAAACACATCGTACGGCCCGCAGGTGCCTTTTGGTATTTTATCCCAGGCTGCCACCAGATGTCGCCTTAGGTCCTAGGACTTCCTTACCTTAATGTTTTTTAGAGCAGACTTCGGCCTCCAATATACTCCAGACAGCGAAGTCCATAGAGTTCAGGTCCGGTGAACTCGCCGGTCACGCCGAGCTCGAACTGAACTCTGGAAAATGTTCTGCAATCTAGAGTTGGGTTGTCTTCGCTTTGTGAGCCCACACCGAGTCCTGTTGGAAAACTCAATCCCTGGAACCAAAATGACGACGGGCCTACGGTTTGACGACGTTCTGTAGAATTAGTTCCCGATATGTATTTTGGCTGATCTTTACTCCTTCAGGTACAAAAACCAGCGGAGTCCGGCCTCCACGAATGATACCGGCCCAAAACAAACCGTCAGCACGTCGGCATGGGTTCGTGATCTTTCTGTCAACCAAACTTTTTCCTTCTGCTTATTCACGAACTGCTGTACGGTGAAGAGTTTCTCGACGGTAAACACGATATTCTCCAACCTTCCTTCCGCGGCCCTCTTCAACAGCGCCCTCGCTCTTTTTACCCGTTCGTGTTTCTGTCTCACCGAAAGGTCCTGAAGCTTCTGGATCTTGTAAGGTTTGGTCTGAAGTTTATCTTTCAGGATCCGACGGAGACTTCGATCCGATACGTTGAGATCCACCACCAATTTAGTGGCACTACGTCGAGGATTTCTCTTATGGCGCCTCTTGACGATCTTCACCATGGCAGTTGTCACCACAGTAGCTCGACGTCCCCCACCATACCGTTTTTCGGTTCTTGCGGTCTCCAGGTATCTTTTGCCCTTCTGCCGTTTTCCAGCTCGAAACAAGGCAAACACAGCACTTCATTTCTATTCGAGATCCATTTTTCCGGATAAGACTCGATTACAAAAGTAACACATTCATCCACTGACAGCCAAGACACAATGTAAACAAAGCGAAGAGGACTCGTCCAATTTCGTATGCAACTTAATAATGACTGTCGAAGTAATGTAGCAGTTTAATTGCCGGACCCTGTAGAATGAAAAAAGTTGATCTTCATTTTCAAGTATCAACAGAATTCGATAAGACGCCAAATGTTGGTGAACATTCGTGTGAGTGCCATTTTCCGCAAATAAACCCATTAAGGGCATCGAATTACTGTGAAACTGTAGTACGTCCCAAGAATTCTCGAGGTCACACGGATTTGTCGAAAGAGTTTGTGATTCGTCAAACCTCCCAGAAAGTATTCAAGCTTATTTAATTTGACATTTTGATCCTTCCAGAAGTGCTGAAATTCTGAAAGATGGGTCATTTTACATCGAAAACGATCAGTTGCGACTTTTTCGTTTAATCAAGGACGAATCATTCATGGGAATGTTTCCAATCAATAACCGTCGTTTTGACGTAGCTACGGTTGTTTTCAATATTGCGGTACACGTTGCTTGTGCGGAAAGTTGAAGGGCACGATATATGTTTAGATTTTGAACGTTAATAAATCAGTCATTTCACGATTGATGTCCAACTTTTTTTTGCACCAATCGATCGGGGCATTCACTAGGCATCGATTCCAATCTTGAAAACTACTGATTTTTTACATTAAACTATTGAAACATACGCAAATATATGGTGATGTTTGATAATTTCATTTTGCAGAGTAGATTTACTAAATGCAGAGTATTTCCCTATCACAGATTTCAAATGTAGGTAAAGGAGGTGTCACTGCTGCATAGTGAACGACATATAACGGGTACACCTTCGCGTAATGCTTAATTCGTCCGGCGGTCCTGAAGATGTTCGGAGCTGCAATGAGCCGGTATTGGATTGGCAGCTGGCGGTGGCAAGTACCCTGGAGAGTGCAGTCGATTGACCAAGTCAGTGGTGAATCTATAGCCGGTTGATGCTACCACGAGGAGCTAAACATGTGTGATCCAGTTGGCATCCGGGTTCACATCATCGCTAATGTGTGCCGGAAATGTATTAACTAGCAACATTAGTATGGTCAGTTACTTATTTCATAGATTGCTAATTGATTTCCTAAAATTAATTGATTTCAATTATCTGCTAATAACTTGCTAATGTGACGTTTGTATTGCTGGCTAATGCATGGTCGCACAAAATTAGCAAAGAGGCGAACGGGCCATGCGACAGATCCAAAGAAGACCGATCAAAAATGGAGCATTGAAAATCCGTTCTTTTTAGGACGACCAATTTGATTTTCCCAGCTAAAGAGTTTGTTCGATTGGAATTTATCTAACATACCGTTCCAAATTCCGGGCAATCCGTTCAGTAGGTGGGGACTGGCGGAGCTGAGCTGCAAGCCACCCGGCGGGTCATAGGTTGCGGATCATGAACCGCCTCCAGATATGGAGGTTAGATGCGAGTTAAATAACCATCCCCGTACAGGCAGCGGGGGCTGCCTAGGATGTGGGGGGCTTAGCAGTTGCTGGACTCGGTTGAGTTTCTTCCAAAATCCTACAAATATCCGAAAGTAGCCCTGTCAAAGCGAGTCACCCCGCTATAAGGGTAAAAGTCCAGGCCTTCACCAACCTAAGCGTTTGTTCGCCATGTCGGGGCAGCTCAAAACGGCGTCTGTTCTCCATGTTAGGGGCAGCCGATCATCGTCTTCGTGTCAGCGTGAGACTCTAAACAGAGCTGTGCACGATGGTCTTCCGGCGAGACAGGGGGTTGGTGCAGGGCCTACAAGCCAGTCGTAAAAAATAATAGTAATGGAAGCACACCATGTAGTTGCGGTCCTAATAGGACGTTGGACCAGCATAAGTAAGTAACCGTTCCAAATTCTTGTCGATTGGTTGCCAGCAGTGGCTAAAATGGTTCCTGCTTTCCCCTTGTCGGATACCTTAATTCTTGTGTACAATTTCAAATACGGCCGAAAAAAAACAGCCAAACATTTCCGAAGCGCATATATGAGACAAATATGGATACTGAAACGCTAATAACTCAATTAACCGTCGATAGATAATTCTTGTCCGATAAAGGACAGGAGCAACAATTGGTGTATGGCCTCTCCAGAGTATCTTCTTTCGATGGCCTATGTCCCTACCATCCTGTCAAAGGTAACCATCGAAATACGCAGTAGGCACAGGACAACCCATCCTGTTGAACTGTTTAGTCTTGGGATCCAAGCTCATCGCCGCATACCTGGCTTCCCGTTTCTTTGGTGCCCTGGATAGTATCTATCGGGATACTAATACGTCATCAGCGAATATGTATATACAGTGTGGATATATGGTCAATTAACGACCAGTAAAACCTCTAACCGTTATGTCAATGTTTCCGAATTATCGAGATTTCGTCATTGTTTAACATTCTATTTTCAAAGGATATTGGAACTCTAAAGACTTTAAAGTTACACAAGCGAAGGCGAGGTAAAACCAGCGGTCTGAGGCCATACCTTCTTTATTCTTTCTCAGTAATTCAAATTACCGCTTATAACTATTAGCTTATTGACTGCACTCAACTTAGTGTTCTAGGTGCACTTTCACAGTTATCAATTGAGCTTCTGATGCCAATTGCTAGTACCATTTTAGCATTAGTGTGATTGTGTGGCAAGCACAGTTATATTCTATATGTCCTGGGAATTGACAAATTGGGACTTCAGGCGTGAAATTTTCAAGAATCGTTTGCTCCACTGGTGCATTCATTGGTTTGCAATTTGAGCGTTGTTTGTTTTGTTTGTGATTTTTAATCTCAAAAACGTGAAGTGATAATTAACCTAATTTATAGTTCATATGGACAAAGAACTCCCTCCCATTCAAATAAATTTATTTATTTATTTCACTTCTACTAATCAGAGCACGCTATGATGTTGAACGCAAACTTCCCCGGGTAATCATCCGAGGAGCTACGCATGATAGTATCGGTAAAGACTTTACCCTCATTCCAGGCGTTCTTGCGCTGCTCGTCCGAGAAAAGATACTCGTTCGTAAGGTGATTCCGAATTTTAAAATGCTCTGACTTACGGGTAAAGTACCACAGCGACCATGGAGTCAACGCTGGCAGGGTAACCACAACACGGTCAGTCGATTTTACTACTTCATTCGTTACAACCATATACTCCGACGACAAAATGTTCTGAATCACGAGCGGAACGTCAGCACTATCACTAACGTTTTTCCAGGGATAGTAGATTTTCCAGAATGCCGTATGCTGCCGGCCAACCTTCGCAGTCGTCGTATGTCCAACATCGTGATACACCAAACGATTTCCTTTTTCTAGTTTATCTGCTGTGAAGAGGGATCCTTTGCTGTAGACACTTTTTATGTATACACAATTAGCGCCAGTACTGTAAAAAGGAGTAACTTCTAGTGGTACAAGTTTCTCACAAGGGCATGAACAATAATTATAGTTCACAGGTTGGACCGTTATATCGGCGAGAACTTTTGATGCTACCGATAGAACCAGAAGCAAGCAGTTCAATACCACGTACATCATTGCTTTGTGACCGGTAGGCGAATTCATTTGAACTAGAATTTCTAAAAAAGATTAATCATACTAGGTGTATGTGATGGATAATTCACAAATAAGCAAACGGTATGGCCTAATTTATAATTTGCAGAAACTTGGAACGAATAAATTATGCTACGCATTTTTTCTGATAACAACGCGGGTTTTTGACGATGGCTTTTCTTTTCTCTAGAAGCCTAGGCTTAGACGTTGAAGAGTTTTAAGGACTACAAACTTTCGTTTTGAACACTCTTTAAGCTGTATATCTGTATTGGTTGAGTAATCTTTCGCTCGTAAATGGTGACAATCCAGACGTATCCTGACGATCAAGTTGCAAACAATATCAATTCGGTCGGGCGTTAAAAATTGTTTTGGTTTAATTCTAGGGTAACTGTTCCCATATAAATCTCATACTCCTGCATTCTTCCGACGATGAACCAAGAGATTGAAAAGTGAATAGATTGTTTCTTTTCCTAACAATGTTTCCATACGTTTATTAACATTTATATTATAAACACATGACAAACCGAGACAATTCCGGAGCAATTTGCGATTAGGGCGAACATACAGAATGTAAACAAAAGGGAAATGATGATTGTAATATTGCAAGTAGAATTTCAAACCGTAATTTACAAATTAACGAATAAATTCAAATACAATCTAGCATACAAACAGAGAACAATGCTAGCTTCTGATTCTTATATAATACTGATGGAAATTCGTTCGTTTTTCATTGAAATTTGCACATTTTTAATATTCGTTTAATGTTTGATTACGCCATTTTCAATGTTGGCCCAAGAAGTACTGGAAATAAAAGTATCACCCTATACTATTGGCCTATTTTTGACATTTTCACAGGTTTCGCCTTCCACTTTTCGCCGTTGTTTTGATTTTTGTATCAGTATCGCCTTTTACTGTTCGCCGTTGTTTTGATTTTTATCAGTATCGCCTTTTACTTTACGCCATGTTAATGTTTTGATTTAAATTACGCTGTTCACTTTGTCAACAATCAATATGGCGTAAATCGCAGAGTGATTGTTTTGATTATGAATTAACTCTACGCCCTTTGCAAAAACAATATTTAATGAATAAAATTAAAGCACAACCAGGACAAACAGTTCAAAACTCATGATTTAGTAGTAATAATTATGGATTGCATTGAAAAAACATTTTGTTTATATTTTTCACGTACGCCCTAATCGCAAATTGCTCCGGAATTGTGAGTGATGATTAATATAGGATCATCTATTCTTGGGCGGGGCAGGGAGGCGATGGATCGCAGCAAGCTATGCCCAGAAACGGTTGGGTTTTGTGAGCTGTCACGTTTTTTCTTGTTTTTCCGCGTGTGTGATTTTTAATTTAAAATGAATTTTTGCGATGGTGATAGTGGACCAAGAAGAATCCCTCATGAAATTACCGTCTGTATTAATGTGTTACCGCGTGTGCTGTAGCGCTGCTTTTATTGTAGCGCTACGCCTCTCGGTATATAGGCAAGCATACAGAATATGTGTTCACAAGCATTTAATTGCCGGGAGGAAGGATAAATTGCAGCTGGAGGATGGAAAAATTCCCTCAAGATAAACAGATAAAATGAAACATTGAATTTTCTGCGTTATCTAAGGGAATGCTAGATTTGGCTTAAAAAAATGGGATATTTCATGTAATTTAAACCAGATAGCGCCTGAATCTAGACTGTTGCATGAAAGAATGCAAACATTGTTGTATGGCACATGAAAGATTGCAAACAAATTCGTTGTTTACGCCTCCTTTGGCTTGAAATTAAACGAGGGGAAATTTTACGCGCTTGTTAAAATTCATTATTTTTTTCAGTGTATGTTTTGAAAAAAAAATTCTATCTTTTTGAATATTTGTGATCTTGCCAAGCGACAGAGAGTTCCAATTTTTAGTCATCGATTCGGTTAATCGCCAACGGGTCCTGTGGATTGACTTCCCTTTGCCATTTGTCCGAGGGCAACTCTATCAAAGCGATTTCGGGCCGCTTTGCGCACTTTAGCCAAAACACCACAGGAATGTCAACCGGCTACCATCACACTTTTTGAATGCCCCCCAACCATGAAGAAGCAGATGTGTATTCGGTCTTCAGTATCAAAGGCCAAATAAACTAAAGAACCTTCGGAACTACACGGAGAGTTCTTTGCTGACCACAGGCCCCATTCGTTTGGATCTGTATGCAGTTTTGTTGGCTCCAGTCAATCACGGTCAACTACGAAATGTGCGGTCATCTAAGGAGTGTATCGAAAATAAGCTATCCACAAACTTTCTTTCAAATTATGTTGAAAACCGATATTTTATTCATACAAAAAAATTTATCCTTTATTGTACGAGGTTAAACTTGAACATAATGAAGACCGGATGAAATTTATGTTCTTCCTTCACGAATTTTCGAACTTTGGATCGAATGCTCTTCATCAAGTTCCGGACAAGTGTTGCATCGCATTTTTTGGACGCTTGAGCCCAAATTTTTTTGAACTCCTGCATGTTCCCAGCTGCCTTACCAGTCTTCTTGAAGACCCTCTTCACGATTGCCCAGTAACGTTCGATGGGTCGAAGCTAAGGGCAATTTGGTGGATTGATATTTTTCTCAACGAAATCTATACCCTTTTTATGTTGAGGGAACATGGTTCGCGATTGAAATTTTCTTCTCGGTCTTCTTTCGCAGCAAAATGGCCTCAGTGTTTGGCAGCACGTAATACTACGATAAAAATTGACATTTGCAACGTCTTCCACTCGAGAGTGTACAGACTGAACATTGAACATAGAACGAATTACAAAGAATAACTTAACCTAACACCACTGGTCCACTTAGTTTGAACTTTTTCG
Source organism: Aedes koreicus (assembly GCA_024533555.2). NCBI lineage: Eukaryota > Metazoa > Arthropoda > Insecta > Diptera > Culicidae > Aedes > Aedes koreicus. Next base: position 672,550 of record JAHHFK020000808.1, on the reverse strand, counting down.
TGTTGCAAAAAGTTCCACAGGCTGGAGCGGGAATCGAACCCTCACTTCATGGCAATGAACGACGGGTGACGCCGCTAACCACTTGACCACGAAGATGATGTGGGCGATTGAATTGGCCATTTTCTCCGGGACGCGGCTTTTTCAACGCCATATTGAGCCGGTGCGTGGTAATGAAAATTTCGATGAGCTTAAGAGAAATTTCTATCAAACAGACTCTTTAGTTGGCAACTTGATTTGATCGTCCTGAAAAGGACGGATTTTAGTTGATAACATGGTTCGCGATTGAAATTTTCTTCAGTCTTCTTGGGCTGCAGGACACCACTCTGTGAAATGGTCACACCGGAGAAAAGTTTGTTCAGCTCCTCGTCGTTGCGGATGGCTAGATGCAGGTGACGTGGATGATTCTTCTTGTTCTGGTCTTCTTGTGTTCACGGGCGGCGTTTTCTGCCAACGTGCTCCGCAAACACGTCTGTCATATGCGGATGCACAGCGAGAACTGATGATTGGTCGGTCGTCCCCATATGTTTGATAATCGCTGGCACGGTAACTGTGGCAGTATGAACCAATCAGAGCGAGGCGCAAACATGGTGTCATTTTCGACCAATAGCTTTGTACGTTTAGACATTTTTCTTTTAAGTACATTTTAATTAGTTTAAACAAACATTATGAATTAAGTTTGCAACAGGGATTCAGCTTTGATGTTCTACCTTGCGAATGAAATACTTATCGTAAAATTTCTGTGGGCCAGAGAGGAGATATTATCGTTCAAAGTCTCCAAACCCACGTAACGCTTGCGATTTCAGAAATTTTAGAACGGCGCCCCTATACAGGAATAGAAAAGAGAGACGTAAGTCCTACGTCAAAACTTGGAGGATCATCTAAAACCATTGCAATGTCCGGAATAAATTGGAAGTAGTATAGACGATTTATCAATAAAGGTATAACATGTTAAAATTCGTACACACATACTAGATAGCTATAACTCGCCAATCACTAAACCAAATTACATGAAACTTTCAGTGATCATTGCACTTTCCTTATAGTTAATGTATAATTTTATGAAGCTTTGACAGGTGCTCTATTTTGCGTAATTGTGGAGAGATCATGCTTTCTCAAAAACTGTGAAGACACGATTTACAAATCAGCGGTTGAAGAGGGGAATTCAGTTGATAGTATTGCTATCGATGATTTATATCAAACTATGTTATAATTGTTTAAAATATTGTATAGTTGGTTGGCAATAAAGTTTCAAAATTTCAGCTCCTTTTGACATAAAATAAATCCAATCCTCAAAAGTACATAAAAGATAGCAATAAATATACACAGTCAGCAGCAATTGAAGAAAATAAATTTTATGATGCCTTGCGACATACTAAACCTTATCGGAACTGTGTTTGAATTTCTGTTGAAGCTTTAGAACGATTTTTCTTCATCACTACTACTTAATTAATAAGCTATTCATGATAACTCTAGGATGAGCAGTTGCAGCTGTCCATGCCCGGATTTTTTCGTGTTCAACCTTTATTGACAAAAACAAGCAAACTCGAAAGTAAAGTCCATTCTATTTAGCCATCATTAATTCTAATAGTAACACCCCTCAACGTACCAGGCAAATTTATCAAGAAATAAACTCGACCGGTTTCGTTTCATAATATCCGTAAACACTCTTCCTTCATTCCATCGTCCACCAGTCAATCTTTCGTCGGCTTCTAGAAACTCTTTTGAAAAGTGATTGCCAATCCTGTAGCCATAGGTAGGTTCTTTATCGCCGACATACCAATTCCATAAACCGTGCGAAGTTAACGTAGGTATAGTTACCACCTCGTGGTTTGACTGCGGCACAGCAACATCTGTCCAAATTATAAATTCGAGGTTAAGGATATTTTGAATCACTTGTGGTGCATCTTGTGGATCTCCGGTGTAATTCTTCCATGGGTAGTAGACCTTCCAAAACGCTGTAGACGGGCGGCGTTTTTCTCCCTTTGTTCTCTTGTGTGTAAGATCGTGATAAACCTGTCGTTTTCCATCGAACACTTCGTCAGATACAAACATATAGCCGTTGGTATAATGATTCCTAAGGTATGTACAAGATGCCTTTGTGGGGAAGTATATGTCTACCTCTAAAGGAACAGCCTTTTGGCAAGGACACTGACAAAACTCGTAGGTTACTGGTTCTTCCGTTATAATTGCGTCCGTCAAGATCGCGGCAAAAAGCAAAAAAAATGATTGAAATATGACGTACATCATTGTTCGTAAATAACAACGGACTGACATGGTTTCGCATGATCTGCAGCACTTATAGGCAGCACGTCATGGTGGTTGGACCATATCCAATTTATAAATTCGCATTATAAACGAAGTAACCTGATTATACATTGAAATCAGTAACGAATTGCATGTTCAAACGATAAGGCCATACAATTACGCAAAAACGCTTGAGAATTGTTGTCCTGGTATTTTTAACCACACAGAATCGGTTCGATAAGGAGGCGTCTTCATGCTATATGGCGTGAAATGTTCAAAATATTTATATATTTTTATTTGCAACATGGTTATCAACCAGCTTTACCTAATTTCTTTTTTTCTTACTTTTTAACATACTTCTTTGGCCTCACACAATAACCATAACTAAAATACAACTCCAAAACAAGGTCAATGGTAATCATATTAATTAAATTTGTCACATTTGAGCATCTTTATTTATCTATAATTACTTCAGCAGACTTTTGTTGTCTAAATGTAGAAATCATTGAGCCACTTTCATTAACAAATTATGGTTACGTTGTGCCCATGACCTCGTGAAATGACCATAAACTTGATTTTTTTTTATTATGAATTATGGTACCATTCAGCCACCTGGGCCGGTATGTCACCTGAACATCATCCTGTCATCCTTTCGAAGCATTTTGCCAGCCGTACACGGAACATGTCGTCCAAGAAGGCGCTGTTGCAAATTACTCGGAAGGAGCCACGTTTCCTTTCGTCTTTTTTTAATGTCTTTTTGTAATTGTGTGAGTCCGTATTACATTTGCAGGTTTAATACGGCGTTTCGTAATTTCTTCAGTATCTTGAAGTTTAGTCGGTGAAGTGTGTCATTTATGTGCTATAAGAGTCTTCGGAAGCAGTTTTCTCGAATCAAAAATAAGTGGTCAGTAATAAGTCTCAGTAGTCCCAACAGTGTAATTTTTATGGTTTACTGATGGGACTCATGAGAAAGAGGTTTCCTTCAAAAGAGTTTAGGAGGTCGTTGCGTTGCTTTGTGTTATTTAATTAGTCAGTCAGTGTTACATTTATAAGTTCAAGGCGGCATTTCGTAACTTCTTCAGTCGATTATAATTTAGTTAATAGATATCTAGTTCTTAGGTGCTCTGAAAGTCATCGCTGCATACCTCGTCTTACCACGTTGAATTCACCTATCGCTCCCATTGGATCACATCTGTAAAATCAGTGCCAGATATGACGCGGCATTAAATCAAAATAATCAACATGTGCCATCTCAGTGCTGATGGCGCAATGACGTCTATATAAGGTCTGGCCCAGTAGCCACAACAATATTAGTAAATGAGCAAAATTCGCTCATGACACTAATACCACCGCACTCCTTGCGCACGCTACACAAGAGCTCTGAATGTGCTACGTTATACTATTTTTTTTTTTTATTCGTTCGCTCCGTGATTGTTTATTGTGTGCTCTGTAAAACTTAAGTTTTCAACCGATTCTAGTCTATTGTTGATGGAAAATTGGGTCTATATCGCTACTCGATTGTCAAGTCCTAGCGTTTGAAGGTTAATTTGACAAAAAATAAATAACCTCAGTTAAATTCACTATAAATGACCCATGCTATCGGGAGGAAATGCTTCTGCTCAATAAATGGCATTTGTATCATGATTATTTCCACAATTCAGCATTTATAATAGACGTTTGAACCGATTTTTTTTTTGTCTTAACCTATGCACGCCCATAGAAAGATGAATAGTGTTACGTCATCACTCGTCGGCTCAGCAATGTTTACATTATTTTTGTTTCCAATACAAGCAAGCAATGCGTTGCCCCAGACCTTATATAGACGTAATTGCTGATGGCGTAGGTCCACCCATCGCGACCAGATCACATATCCGAGGGGAGGGATTATCACTTCATATAATATATTGAATAATAATAAATTCAAATGTCACATGAATCGGATTCCTATTTTCAACTGCAACGATCATTACAGTAACTGTTCGCTTACTGGGTGCGTTCGGTAACTGGGCTATAGTCCAGTTAAAAAGCAAATAAACTTTCCAAAAATCTGCATTTGACATTTGTTGTCAAAATCAACAAGGGGCATGTAAAAGGCATATACACCGTGTCCAATATATTCTCATACACTTTTTCCTTGCATTGGTGTCGTGCAACTACTCAACATGCTTCACGTATGTGTTGGTGTAGTTTTGCACTATGTTTATACAAACGCTTTTAGGTTATGTCCGATTGTTTTCATTCGGTGTTTATCTTTTACCAGCGATGAAGGAGTTTCGTGCTGTGGTGATAGAAAAGTTTTGGAAAAGGGAGCGCCCGGGCGCTATTTTCCAAAATTTGAAAAACCTCAGAGTAAAGCGGGATTTTGTGTACCGAACCATCCGAAGGTACCGTGACACCTGCTCGTTGGATGGCCGGAAGAGATCCGGTCGTACTAGTACGGTCCGGACTGCACGGGTTGTTAAAGTGGTCAGGGAACGGATTAGACGAAAATCACAGCGCACTGTACGTAAAATGGCCGCAGATCTGAATGTTTCGAGATCGTCAATGCATAATATACTGCAAAATGACCTCGGATTCCAAGCTTTCAAGAAACGTAAGGTTCACGGAGTTTCGGAACCTTCTAAGCAGAAGCGACTCGAAATAGCAAGTCTGCTTTTGTCGCGGCACGGTGGGGAAGAATTTATCTTTTTCGCCAAAAAGTTATTCGTCTTGCAACAATCCCACAATGTCCAGAACGACAGATTGTGGGCTCTCTTTTCGAGAACTGTTCCAGAGAGTGATAGGAATATTCCACGGTTCCAAAGTGCTGCGTCAGTGATGGTTTGGGGGGGAATTTGCAAGCGAGGCAAATTACCACTGGTTTTCATCGAAAAAGGCGTTAAATTAAATGCCGTATATTATAAAGCGGAAGTTTTGGAGAAAGTTGTCAAGCCATATGTACAAGAGGTGTTTGGAGATGATCACTATGTGTTTCAGCAGGACGGAGCGCCATCGCATGCTGCAAATCTCGTTCAGGGCTGGTGCCGAGAAAATTTGACCGACTTTTTGGACAAGAATGAATGGCCTCCCAGTTCACCAGATCTGAATCCCTTGGATTATTTCGAATGGTCATACACGCTGGCAAAGGTAAATGACCACAGGGCGTCTAATATGAACCAATTTAAAACCGTATTCAAACGAATTTGGGACGAAGTCGTGACGGTTTCGAAAAATGTCTGGAGCTGGTCAAGAAGGTTAAAGGCGGTGTTATTCCAAAACATATGCTGTAGTTGATCAGTATTCTGTTGCAATATAATGGGTAAAGTTATCAATTAAATCTGGATTATCGATTTGAAATATATAGAGTTTTATTTTGTATGAGAATATATTGGACACGGTGTAAGGTTCGTGTAGGAGTGAAAAATTGTTAAATTGCACGAAACGAAATTGTGTCGTAATGCCATACAAACTGAGTCAAATATGTTGCACAATGGGGTGCACAATAAGCTACATCAAAATAACGTATAAAGCATTAAACATGATTGAATTTATGTATTGTGCAATGAAATATTCCAACCAAAATCGGATCGAAAGTTCCCCCAAAATTCATTTACATTTGAAATGTCAGCCCAGTTTCCGAGCAGCATCCGCTAACTGGGCTGTGCACTGAGCCCAGTTAGCGAACGGTTGCTTTACTTCCTAAAAAAAATGTGAAGTAGCAATACAAGTCTGCCCTTGTATCAAACTATTTGTTCAATGATCAAATATGTGTCTTAGGCAGATAGATAGCTGGCAGACACGATTGATTTCAGCCAGGTGTCTATCTTCATCTGACAAATATTTCGTCACTGTACAAGCAGTATCATTCAAACTTTTCTCTTGTAGATCTTTGGTAATTCTCGCAAACCGGGTTTGTATGAGTTTAAATAATTTGAATAATTACCATTCCATCAACTTTAGGTTTGAACTCTGCTCTGTAGATCTTATCAGTTCAAAATAACTGAGAAATTACTAAATTCACGACAGCTGCATGCCGTCACACCACACACAACTCTTCATAGGTATATCTGCTCAGCGGTACACTATAGTGGCAAGTGACGTCATAGTTTAGGAATTTGGAAGCATAAACAGGATGTAAAATTTTGCACAATTACCGTTACTACCAAACACCAAAAAAAAAACGAAGTGCAACCGGAGCTATCAAGATGAATAAATAATTCGCTACATTTGAGCGTTATAATCGACTGCCTTTAGGAATTAGGGTTCTGTATAAGTTACTCACCAGCAAGTTGGTCTTCGGTGAAATTCGTCTACGAGACACAAAGAAAAAAAAAAGAAGCATCACAATTACACTAGAACACCTTCTAGAGGCACGAAATTGCCAATTTTATCATTGTTTACTCACCATTTTTATATGAGGCACTCAGCAAATGTAAAAAAAAAGTACGAGTTAAATAATGAGCACAAATCTGGAGTTTACGCAAATTTTACACAATGAATCAAATGGATAAAACGCGAGCGAATCAGAATTTCTGAAGAATATGACAGAAAGCCAGTGATGAATCAAACATCAACCTTTCAACCCCCCAAAAAAAAAAAAAAAGGGGGCCCCCTTTTTCCCCACCCCCCCACCCCAAAAAAAACAAAAAAAAAAAAAAAAAAAAAAAAAAAAAAAAAAAAAAAAAAAATGATAATATACCCCAATAAATTTCTTATTGTTATTTTTCTTAACCACCTATTCGGGTTACCACCCAAACCCCATACGGGGTAGTTCAACCATTTGAGTTATTGTTCGTTTAAAGTAAATTTTTATTAGGGTACACACTTAGAACATTTTACAGTATTCGGTAATTTTTTACCGAACTTTCAACAGCTGAACGTTCGGTAATCTGTTCGGTAATTAAATCAATTACCGAACGTTCGGTACTCAAATTTTTTGATGAACTGTCAAAAACTACCGTACAGTTCGGTAATGGAAGATTTGATGATCTGTCAAAAATTACCGTACAGTTCGGTAATTTGTGTAGTCTGGTACCGAACCGTTTCGGTATTTTGTTTTTGTTTTTATCGTTAAACACCAAAATATTCGGATGTTATTGGTTAATTGAATATATTAAACAAAACTATATTTGTTGTTATTCCGACCGGGACTGTGAGGTCTTTCCAGCATATGGCGCAGTCAACGAAATACTACGAACGATGAGTGTCGGCTGCATCGGATGCTGGTCAGTGGAGTTGTGTTCTACCTGTAGATGGATACAATGCAGCAAATATATATTGCATGTGTATCATTAAGAATAATAATCCCTAGAATAATCCCTTTTTACATCGAACCTATTGATTGTTTAGCGTGTAATCAGCACATTTGAAATATTTATAGCTAGCCGGATGAAAGCGCTAATTAATGCTGGTTTATTTTCTACATACATACATGGAATAATTAAAATTAATCAATTTCCAAACCACCTTCTGACCACGAGGCTTCATAGAAAATGGCTGACAGTTTGACAGTTAATAATACTTTACCGGGCTTCGGTGATTCATAGTTCGTTTTACGTTTTGTTCGGTAAAGTTCTTACCGTATTCAGTGATTGTTTGTTTTTACCGTATGGATTGTATTTTTTTCTACCGTATACGGTAAATAAAATTCAACATTACAGATCGTTCGGTAAAGTGTTACAAAATTACGGTAACATTTTTTATGTTTACCGAAAAATCGGTAAGATGTTATGTTTACCGAAATGTTTCGTCAATTTTTTTACCGAACAGCAAAATCGAATTTAAGTGTGTAGACACTCAAGGAATAGACCGGCCAACGTGAATCTGGCACAGTTGATGTATCAAAAACAACTGTCAAATCGTATGGAAAATGTTCGTTTTCGATACAACATGGCGGCACGTTGGCAGGTCTATTACTTGAGTGTCTATATATGGTAGTGGTAGCAAGTGGTTGTGCCTTCCCGCATAAATTGAAATCATTTTGATACCATTCCACAAATATTTTCTGAACGTTAAGACACCATAAACAAAACGATCATCTAAATCATTTACAATATTATAAACGAACAACTACCCTAATCATATTGACGGTAAGACAAACAGTTTTAGCGTTTTTAATCATTTGGTGAATTGGTGGTTAGATATAGTTACCATATAAAAACATGCATTTTTCCAAACAAATTCTGGCATGAATCATAACAGAAAGCGTAGGTTTTAAGTTTTGGGTTTTGGGCATAAGAGGGCCCAGACACTTACGACATATCATACACATATATTTTTACGATAAATAATGATCGATTACCGTGACCATAGACCTTATAGTATAGGTGAAAACACCAAACCGTTCTGCACGAGAGCCGAACTTGACTGCAAACACACCGCCATGTCGCTATAATTTACCACTTCAGTTTCGTGCTTATAGATGAAACCGCAACGCAATGGACGCGACACGAGTGTACACGCTCGTGTTTTGCTTTAGACACCGTGTCTTGATTTTTGGGAAAACACCCGAGCCGAGTGGTTACGATCACAAGAAAGCTCCCAACATACACCCAGTATGACACTGCTTACCACGGATAGAGCATTGCTCGTCGGATGATTATAAAAAATTGATAATTTGACTTACAGGTTTGTTTTCTTGGCTGTTGGGTGACGGGCGCATAAGTTGATTGAGTTTAACAAGCACGGCATGGGTAGAAATAAAATAAATTAACCACGCGTGTATTCCGCAAGCGGACACAATCGGAAACACTGGGCTGTGGTGTTTGCCGAATCATCATACACGATGTCCGAAGCGAAAACACGAGCACTGGCATCGGTGTTGTACCCACCGCGTTGCGTGTAAGTCTGAAAGCACGAAGTCAAAGTGATGAATTTAATACACGCGCTAGCGTTGTAAAAAATAGCTTGGCGTGCAGTGTAGTGTTTGGACATGGCTGCTGTGCGGATCAACCAGCCAGTATGGATTGGCAGCTGGCGCCTGGCGATGGCATATACCCTGGAGGGTGCATTGTCTTCATACAGTAGTGCAGAGCAGCAAGGCGCCATTAATTGTGCAGTGGTATGCTAGGCAATCGGTTGCCCAATCCGGTGATGTATCTGTAGCCTACCGGTGGGTGGAACCACGAAGATAAAAAAAATGTACTTGTGTGTAAGTGTGCGCGCGCGCGTGTGAGTGTGCGCGCGCGCGTGTGAGTGTGCGCGCACGTGTGTGTGTGTGTGTGTGTGTGTGTGTGTTTGATTGATTTATGAAATGTGTGCTCTTATCAACTAGAGGTTTTTACGACTGCCATTTTATTTTCTCAAGTATTTAAAATTTTACAAATCAGCGCCAACATTTGATTTGGGTGAATCTGCTTTTATTAACAAACTCTTTGTCTGCTAATTTATCGGAAGTTGAATACAATTCCTTCAAATTGAATAAATCAGCGGATAGAGATAAAGCTCCTCTTCCTTAAAGAGTGCTTAATTTGTATTTGTGACCTTTTGTTCAAGAGAAAATGACTAAGAAAGCCATTGTTTACAAAAGCAGATTCGCCATAATTTTATGTTGGGTATATTTTGTATATATATTCTTCAATCGGCGTTGGAAAATTTGAAAGAATATTGCGTTCCAGCAAGTATCAAAAAATTCGCTATTACGGATAACATTTTGATTTTCAAACATGATATTGCGAATGATTATGCTCTGTTAATTCTAATAAGTACACTCAAAAAACAATGCACCTTATATTTGAGTGCAATCACCTATAGATTTGGGCAAAGTGCAAAGTTATTGCTCTGTATTGGTGCGGCACTTATTTTTTATTAAATGTAGTCAATTAACCATATGTGCAATAAATATATAGTCTTTAAGAGAAAGAGCTGAATAGATATTAATTATACTGTACATGGATTGCATTAACTTGACCTAGCAAAAGTCAAATGAGTTTTTTAATACGTTTTATGTGAAAAAGTGCCTATGTTTTATTTTTTCATAAAAAGTTTAGTGTTTGGACCAGAACAAACCAATTTTCACAGCAGCGTTTTGTGAATGAAGCAGCTTGAAACTAGATGTATTTCAATTAGTATAAATTCATTATTACAGTGCTTACATTAACTTACATTTATAGTTTGCTAATTCCTTTCTTTTACAGGTCGAGTATGCCGAAGAGTTCGCCAATGCAGAAGTCTACACTACGGTTGGATACTGGTATAAGTTCGCGATAAATTGATTAATTATTCAAAATTCACTTTACTTACATTTGAAATAGATTATTACCAACCAATTTTCCACTTTTCCACCACTTCTCAAAACTGTTCTATAGCACAATAAATCGAAAACAGCCTAATTCCTTTACATTTAAATAAAATGAATTCTTACTATCCTCAACTATCTTTTCTTCTATTATGTTGTTGTTTATTTACATTCTTATCGCATACACACACTCTCTCACTGTTTATTAATTTCCACCCGGTCCTTCACTGACGTTTAGGACCAACGTCGCTCGAGTCTCACGGGTACAGCACGGCGCGAGGTATATCGGTAGTGCTCGGGGGTGCGCACATTTAGTATTGGATTTTTTGTACTTTTCATGTAATAAAACGAAGTGTGTGAATAAAAGAGGTTTTATTTGTACCATCATAAAAACTTCATTACATTTTGAAGCTATCGCGTTCAGCAGCTCTTCTGCGGGAATGGCAAAAATGCTCGGCAGATCTGAAATATTCACAATAAACACCGTTAACATGGCAAAGAAGAACATCTACAGTAATTTATTACCTTCAAAAAATTCAGTGACTTCCGCTGGAAAACCAAGTACCTAAACCACCACACGGTAAACTTCACTATGCTTCTCCATTTTGCAGTTTTTTTTTCTTCTAGGACGATAAAGCAGCTGATTGTTTTTCACGCACGGTTTTTTATTTCGTTTTAATTAAGTGCGAAGATGGATAGAAAGGGCAGACCTCCCCCCCCCTCCCCCCCCCCCACAAAAACATCCCCCCAACCCCTTAAAGAACGATATCACAAATCCTCCAACCATTTCTTTATTGGTTTGGATGATACCCCAAATAGGTCGTTAAGAAAAATAACCATACGAAATTTATTAGGGATGATTTCAATTCGAAGCAGAAATTGACCGATTTAAGTGCCAATTTTAATAATAAAAATTATTGATTTATTTTCAGTGTATGCTATTTGAAAATGGGTGTTTTTTACCTATTAATGGGTTTTCGCAAACAACCGTGTTAACGTGAAAGTATGCGTGCGTTAAACGTCACTAAGCTTAACAGCTGTTTATGCAAAATTACAAACACACTAAACATTTCCCTATGTTAAATAAACTATTAAGCTTATTATAGCGAATTCGTTTTTGATCCAGTTCCAAACTGGATCGGGTATCAAAATTGGGTCGGCTTGTTGTGTGTTAAAAGTCAGTGTGTGCGGTTTTATTTGTAGCTCGTATCGGATTGAGGTTTGCACTGACAATAAGATCGGGAATCGCAGGTTAAAACTAGTTCTAACCTAGGTTCAAAAACAAATTCGATATTAGTGACGTTTAACGCACGCACACTACAGCGCCCTTTAGATCAAAGGAGTGCAAGTAAGAAGGAAAATCTTTTGGAGGAAAACAAACCAGCATTCCTCTGCATGTTCCAGAAAGGGTGACGTGATTAAACGTCAAAAAGCCTAATAGATCATTGCACGGAATGTATTAACCTCACTCTTTGGACAGTTCGGGGAGCTTGTTTACAAGATTTTAGGATTCGAACCGCTCAAACGAAATATTTCATTGGCTTTTTCTGGATTCCGTACGAGTAGATTCAGGAAATTATTTCAAAATATGCACCGGCTGTTCCGGCTTTTTTACTTCAATCGTAATAAATTTAGAGCACAAAATCTCAAACCGATCTTACCGAAGATATTCTAATGCCGCGTAAGCAAGCTCCCTGAACTGTCAAAACTGCATTGATGACGTCATCGTACAATGATCTATAATGAGAGGCTCTTCGAGCTCACCTCAGTTATCTCTCGCACGATGCTGAGCCTGCGGATTGTATTGGTTTCGTTTGTGTGGATGACTGGTTGTTTTTGTTATTGGTTTGGTTCTCGCCGTTCTCCCGGACTGAATGATTGGCCTGTTTCGTTCTCTGTATATAGTGTTTGGTGTCTGTACGAAGAGCTACTACAAAGGTCAGTTCTACTTCCCAGGTTGTCTGGTAAGGATGGTGATGGTATTCGTGCATATCAGCAGTACATCAGTAGCAGAGCAACAACAAAAAAGAAAATAAGCAGAGAGCAGAGAAAATAAAAAATAAACTTCGCCATATTGAATTGCGAGAACTTCTGATACGGTTAAACTTTTTCGAACCAGAATAAAGAATCGGTTTCTGCTTCCCGAAGATCCAGAGGTGTGCGCGTACTGGAAGCTCCGTAAGATCTGTACTATTTTTTGAATCATTTGATGGATATGACGAAGTATTGAAGCCAAATGCGAGGAAGAAGTTGAACGTGCAAATTTCTTATCAAGGTTTTGAACCCAACCTGTGTTTCTTAAAAGTTTTATTAATCAAAAAGAGAAGAGCTGTGGTCTGTGACTAAAAGAATTATTTCATCTTGAGCAATTGTGACACAAAGAACGTGACAAGTGCTGTGAAGTGTTGGTGTGCGATATAAGCTGGAGCGCTGGTGTTCAGACGGCTCCAAAATTACTCAAAAACGACGTTCAACCAGTCGATCTACGAAAGGGGTAAAAGCAGAACAGCAAAGTGACATGAAGAGTGCGGACAAGATGAGCCAAGTGGTTTCCAGAAATAGATTCGAGGTTAGTATACAAAAATAAAGTACATTTTTGATAATTTTCTTATGAATGTACCACTCATCTCAATAAATTTGGGTATTACTAAGTAATTTAACAACCTTGACCTGATACACTAATATCTACTAACAGGTTATTGTGAGCAATAACAAAACAACAAATTACAGAACCACCCGTGTAAAAGATCTATAAAACTCAAGGGGTGCACCCTTCTATATCAGTTCAATATACTTAATTTGTTATCATCCAGACACATTAACAAGAACACTGTCCCCAAATTGCTAAGAACAAAGGACATTGTGTTATTCCTTTTCTGCTTTCCCGATTCCTAATGGGTTGTTTCCCCATGCTCTATCAGTTTCAGAACTATTTTTGTTAAAAGTCCTAGCTTCCTGCATTAAGGATTAAGCCGTTTTACGACGCAATAGTTAGATGGTACCGATAGTTGCCTTGTAACAATCTTCTCATTCAGCTTTTTTTTCGCTCCACGAACCTTTCTTCCGCTCGCATAAACCTGTATTATACATTCATATACCCATTGGAATCAGTCAATAACTATATGAAGAGAAACAAAGGGAACAAAATGTGGTATTTCTAATTGCCAATGAAACCGCCACACTTTGTAACTGTATGGTTCATCTTGCTTGTTTGCCCTGGCGCTGACCATGGTATTTATTTACCACACATCACCGACTCCCTAGTTATTCTGAGCTGTTTCATTTGTTGCTTATTCTAATTGGTTCCTCTCTGCTGTATCATAATCTTTTATTCCTGTTCGGTTCGATTCGTTCAAATGCATAGACTCATTCCGTTTGTGTGTTGTTCTTTTTTGCCTTTTATTTGATTGTATCATCTCCAATTTCAATTAAATTCAAAACAATTCAACCTAAACTGATCCACCCAAACGGTGAGCCCTGACCCTTCTTACAAAAATAATCTCTTTAAGTAATCCGACCACAGCCTGGCCGCTTATCCAGGGATTCTGGACACTTGGCCCTATATGAACATGGTAGCATTCGGCTTGACCATCAATGAACTTTTTATTGGGGCTACCCCATTTGGCATAAAGTCGTAGGGCATAATGTCATTTGACATAAGATGTTGGATAATCAATGGTCATTTGGCATAATGATCATTTGGCATAAAACAAAGAACAAATATAAAAATATTACGGTCATTTGGCATAAACACCATTTGGCATACATATCGCAAAATGAAAGCTGCTTCAGGTTCAGTGGGCATAATTAAAATTTGACAAAACTTCAAAATTAATAATAAAATTGGCATAAAGGACTTTTGGCATTGGCACCGAACAATTTGAGAAAGATTATTTGGATTGCAAATCCGTAAATTAACGTTTCATCAGAAATATTTGGCATAATGACAGTTTGGCATAAATACTAGAAAATTAGATCAATTTCTAATCAATTAACCACTTTCATTCTGCATTATGGTTTTGGCACATTTATTGAAATTTTAGAGAAAAATAAATTATTTAATATAATATATATATATATATATATATATATATATATATATATATATATATATATATATATATATATATATATATATATATATATATATATCATACATAATTTAAGCAAATTTTAAAGTACAGCCTAAAGAAGGGAGATTACAATACTTCCCATATTGATCTATTTGTGACAATTACGTTTCAGTCGGTTCGAATGAATTATGCCAAACATAACTAAGCAATACATACTCTTTGTCAATCCATAAATTCACAGTTCAACATCAGAGAAGAAATCATTTTAATTTCCCTGGTAAAGCAGAAGTATGCCAAAAATAAAACCCAAAATGAGCGGGAGATAGTTTCTCTCCCATGTAGGGGATTTGGGGGTACGAATAGACAGTTAGTTAGAACCATTTAAGCTATCGGTAGTATATGAGCACGATCAAGCGCACATTCTTTTGCCAGTCAAGGTGGTGCATTCGTTCCTGCCTTGACCTACCCCGCAGGGGATGCTTGGCAAAAGATTGTGTGCTTGTTTCGAAATACTACCTCGCAATGCCCTCCGCTCAATTTTCAAAGCTACTCCTATTCAATCTTCACAGCCTGCCGTGCGCTAACGGAACTATCAATACTTTCTTTTAACAACTTTGTTCTAGCAAAAAAAAAGTGCCATCTACCCCTAGAGCCTCACGTGTGATGAGAAATTATTTCTTTCTCAAACACAACATTAACATTTTTATGATTAAATATCAAATTCGCAAAACAATGAACTTTAACTTTAACTTTAAAAAATATTGCTATGCAAAACTGACATTAAAATTGAGTTTCGCCGAATAAGGCCGACAATGACTTCTGATATGTTAAGGAAACAGTTGATAGAGTCCACAAACCGCCACTATTGTGATGAACTTGTATCGCCACTTCGCATTCTCTACGGCACTAATCTCAAAAACCATTGCAGAAATTCGAACCACTTGGATGTTTACGACACACAAAATCTTGGTAATTTCTTAGTTTCTGTAGCAGGCGAACCCAGATAATATTGAATCGAAGAATGCCATACAAAATTTGAGGATGACAGATTCATTCTTGTAAGTGAGTTTGAACAATACAGAAGGAAAACTTAATACAGTCTTCTAATTCCGAAACAAGAAAGTCCCCTATACCGATTTTCGTTACCCGGCACCATCCGACATGATCCCCAATGGAAGGCTACTCTGGTCACGACAGTTTCGTACCTTCAAAGTGGCGATACTAGTTGATCATGATGGTGGCCATTTGTTGATTCGTTTCACTATCACCTTAAGACACAATTAAATCGGAACAAATCAAATTCGCGAACACATCAAGAACACACAAGGACATGAGAATCCGTCGAAACGATGTTTTTGCATACGGTGAGATACATGCAATGCTCATTGTATTTAATTGTTATATCGATGTAAGGTATTCCTCGCCGGCAGTTTTTTTTTTGCCGTCATATTTGGTTCAATAAGAGATCCTCAGCAGAGGTCCCTCTGCTAGACTTTTCATTGTGAAGTGGTGGGCAGACATGTTCTCGTGCCTTACATTGGAGCATTGGAGACGGTTGTTCATTTACCGTCGTCGCTGATTCATGTCACCGACATGAGCAGCATACAGAGACAATGAGGGTTAAGTGAGATTTCCGATCTGATAAACTATGCATGAGAGAACTAAAGGTTTAGCTCGCAGTGATAGTGTCATATCTGTTACATTTGTCTTAAACAGCCAGATCATAGTACCTTTATATAAAGGCACTTACGTTGGGTGTGATACTGGCGGAATTTCATTACAAAGCCCTCTTACCATCAAGTTAGGGAAATATAGATTCATAAATAGGGTATAGTACCAAAGGTGGTAAATGTTTTTTTTTTTTTTTTTTGTTAAACAGTCACTTGCTGCGAAATTTGAGGCCCACACACCACCAACAGTTTATGTGTACAGTTCTAGCGTTTGCGGGGGATGGAAAAAAGAAAGAGAAAAATTTCGCCCTATTACTGCCGACAGTTTCAAACAGTTTAGAAATGGTATTTGATAGCTCGATTGAAAACACACTTATTTGGTAATTTTTGATTATGAGTTGTTAGTATTATTCTTATGATCTGATTCCATATAATAAACATCATATGTATGCAGTAATAAGCCAGCAATCAACAAAATTCTGAGCGACAGAAATCTATGTCGCAACATATTTTAAACCATCGGCTGGTGGCAGCAGAAATGTTTCGTCGCCTGGGGTAACGGTACAGGAATGTCATGAGATTTTCTTCAACGACGGTCCACTTTTGCGTGTGTTCAATTTGGTCGTAATGAAAAATGTAAAATGTCAAAATGTAAATATCAAAATAAAGTACATTTACCACCACTGTACTTACAGTACACAATAAAAAAAAAGTCCATAGCACGTTTATAAGCGCACCTTCTACTTGCGAGACAAGCTTTCATCGTTGCTTCTTCTCAAAGATTACTCAATAAATAACCTGAAATGCCAATTTAAATGTTTATAGTATTGTGTTCATTTTTTCCGTTTCAATTCTGAAATGGAATTATTGTTTCAACTATTGCTCGGATTTAACACCCCTCTCGATGATCAAGGTTGTCACCTTGTCGTAGGTGAGATGGCTAATCTCATGCAAAAGGCCGTTACATGAACAATAACATGATCAGCAGTGATAGTATCACACTCTGCTTTCTTTAAATTGCCACGTCGTAGTACCTTCATTTGAAGGCACTGAAAAAGGAGTGATACTGGTGGGTTTAGCCGCAATTCACTCTTAGACAAAGCTAGGAACAATCTACAATTACCTGATATCAAATAACTTAGGGAAACGACAAAAAGTGCACTTTTCATTTGCTTGACAATTCCTTCATTCACTCCTTTTGTTTGTTTTCCTTCATTGTGGTTTGTTCTCTAATTGTCATTGATTAAACATCAAATATACAGTTGGTATCATTAATAATCTTAATGTTCGCTTCGCTTATCGCTTATCGAAATGGGTGAGTGTTTTGATCATGATGATATGTCCTGATGTTTCAGGTGCAGAAAATTCAAATATATATTATAATTTAAATGTGCGTTCTATACGACAGCCGAGATCAAAGCAGTAACTCTAACAACATATTATTTAGCTAGAGATCAGACCTTTCTAACTGAACAAAGGTCATCGAAAAATGTTGCTTAGGACAGATGCTGACAAAGAATTAAAAAATAAGGTTTTATGAAAAGAGTAGGACGCGGAGGGCCCGCTAAGTGAGGCGAGTAGCCTTGAGACCATAGAAAAGTTCTTCTCTGTATCGATTAGCTTTGCTTTAATAGTCTCTCGAATTAAAGTCATAAATAAACAAGTTACACCACAAGTAAGTAAACTACTGATAATAAAATATTAGATCAAGTATTAGATTACCAAATTAGAAACATCCATCTTGTTCCGTTGAAATTAGGCAGCTTAAAACATAAAATATGATCGATCCTTACATAACTTCGATGAATATAAGCAGATTTATCCTGGTCACTTTATTACATCTGCTTGTTAGTAGAATAACGATAACAGTATTAAGCGGAATATAAAACGTTTCTAAACTTTGATTCGGAAGGTCATAGGATAGTGTTGATAGGCAGTAAAAGTCATCAATCCCTCGTTCCTTTTTCTATCTTTCACGAGAATTTCCTTTACTCTGACTCTCCCCTATTTTCAACAGCCTCTTGCTATCCGGTATCTTAAGCAGGATTCACTTGACCCCTGTGGTTATTATTCTGTGATATCAAATCTATACTTCTACCCTGGTACAGTATGGACAATGATTTTCATCGCTGGAGACTTGGCCCTATGACCCCCTTCTGTGCTTCTGAACTATTTCTCGGATTTAACACAGTGTCGCATAGTTGGAATATTCACCATGCACAAAGTTATAACCAGATAGGAGTAGATCGGTTTCAAACTATTAGTCAGTAGAAGATGTCACTTGGAACGAACGATTCTTTACCATAAAAAAAAACAACATAAATTTATAGGAAAGCTCAGTAGTCTTTTTAAATAGGACGTGGAGCGATCCATTAGGAAAACATAAGCATACATGTGTACAATTAGAGGTTTTCGAATTTCAATGTATTTAATGTAATATAGATTACCTGTAAACTTTTTTTGTGGTTTTTATAAAGCCTTTTGAAAAATAATCTGTATAAAATAGCGTATTTTAGGTGTATGTGGATTACAACATTTTTCGATAAAAAATATAACAATATACCTGATTATACCTATACCTAATTATTGTTTATAATTTGACAAGTGAAACTATTGAAAAAACAGTTTCAAAATATTTTGAAATAATAATGATCTCAAGACAACACCATTATATTTCACCATGGAACACGCTACAAAAATCAGACTACCTAAACTAACGAACCAACCATTTTTTTTAACTCTATTTATTCCAAATTTTACATTATTTTACATTCATATATTAACCTAGGTGCTCCTGCTAAGTAATTAACATTTCAACCTTATATGCTATCATTTATATCTAATTGTGTTAATATTATTTTTATCTTGTCTATTCAGTATTTTTAACAAGGTTTTTTTTTAATTATTGATTTCTTAAAACTAGTTCTTATCTATAGAGAAAATTGATTTTTGTCTAAAATTATGAATTATTTTGTTGGATATTTCTTCTAGAGTCTCAACGTTTGAAATTCTATGTAATTCAATAGTACTGAACCAGGGTGGCAGCTTCAAGATCATTTTCATAACTTTGTTCTGAATCCTTTGAAGTGCTTTTTTCCTAGTAGCACAACAACTAGACCATATTGGCACAGCATAAAGCATGGCCGGGCCACAAATTTGTTTGAATATCAGAAGTTTGTTCTTCAAACAAAGTTTGGATTTTCTGTTTATAAGAGGATATAAACATTTCAACAAATGCAGCTCTAGGCTTGTGTGGTAATATTATAAGTTTAGTTTTGGAAGCATCCCAAGTAACATTTCCAAAACTATCCTGCTTTATTAAGTTTTATTATGGTTTTATCAAAGCCCCTAGGAATCTATTTGGTTTTATTATGACTCCAAGAGCTGCCAAAAGATTTCATATTTTAGTCAGGTTTATGAGAACCTACCCAGCTTGTTTAAAACGATCATAAAACCAAATTCCTTTTACTCCTATCAAAGGTTTTATTTCGACTTTACGAACTCATAAAATGCTGTTTTGAAATGCCGTTTTAGGACTCATTCATATTATCTTATTAAGGTCAGTTGAAAATGCATTTTAAAACCATTTTGCCTCCAGTAAATGCATTAAACGGCAAATTGGCATTGAGGGAAGCCACCAAATAACCAAATAGTTTTAAAGTAGTCATTGCGAAGATAGCTTGGCTTTATGGCAGAATTGTGATTTTTTTCCAATCGCCATATTGAAACATATGAAATAATTTAAATGTGGAAAAATAAATGCACCAAATTCTAAATGTAATGCAAACGAACTGTAGATCAGAGACCAATTTCTGCATTTTTTTAGATAGCCTTATTGAACTCCATCAATTTTCAAGAAATTAATGATTAATTTATCGAATATATTTATTTTAATGTTGTGTTTGTTGTTGTGAACTCGCATAATTTCCGAGGCGCATTAATTTTCAGCTCTTATCGTGCCTATATTCACCACAAAATTAAATGCGCATATGATTTGGAGCATAATACGCTGTAAAAAACTTAATTTGTTTTGGATATTTTGCTATCAAACAAAATTTCCCCCAGCACTTGACCTTTTTTCTTCGATATTATTTACTGCTAAATAAACCAGAAGAGCAGAGAATCGAACAAAGCAGAACAACAAAAACCAACCACATTATCACAGTTACGTTTGACAACTGTGGCCATTTGGCCGCGTGCTGGTTTTCATGGCAGACAAAAGGTTTTATGAAGGTTCTCAAGTGGTCATAGCATCTATCACTAGAATATTTTCAAAATCTTTATGGTACAAATTTTGGCTTTAAAGAAGCATAGAGGAGGTGTTGGTAGACAAAACAGTTTTGAATGTAGTTTTATCAACAAAGCCGGGAGAAATGCTATACGGCGGGAATAAAACTTAAATTGTGACTTAGGATTAGGAGAAATCTTCCATTTTTGAAAATGATCTGTAAAAATGTCCAAGCTTTTTTGTAGCCTCGGATACAACACGAAGACTTTTTCCTTTAGCGGAAATGCCTGTGTCATCAGCAAAGCAAGATTTTTGACAGCCCTGAGGTAAATCAGGGTAAATCATGGCGAAATCCAAACTGTTCATCAGCAAAAATTGAGTTTGTTTTGATGTGAAGCAACATTCTAATCAAAATTATTTCTTCAAAAAGCTTTTTTTTTCTTTTTTCTTTTTTTTTCTTTTTTTTTTGAAGCTAGAAACT
The DNA here is from genome assembly GCA_024533555.2 of Aedes koreicus. Classification (NCBI taxonomy): domain Eukaryota; kingdom Metazoa; phylum Arthropoda; class Insecta; order Diptera; family Culicidae; genus Aedes; species Aedes koreicus. The sequence goes on along the minus strand of JAHHFK020000808.1, from coordinate 651,639 downwards.
TTAGCCGGATTTATATCTGGCTTCAAAATAGGTACGACTTTTGCATTTTTCCATTTATCTGGAAAGTATGCCAGATGAAAACATCTGTTAAATAGTTTAAGTATTCTCAGGGAGTTTTTTCATGAGGATATTAAAAATTCCTTCATCACCTGGTGCTTTCATATTTTGATTTTTGACGTAGGACTTACGCCTCTCTTTTCTATTCCTGTATAGGGGCGCCGTTCTAAAATTTCTGAAATCGCAAGCGTTACGCGGGTTTGGCGACTTTGAACGATAATATCTCCTCTCTGGCCCACAAAAATTTTACGATAAGTATTTCATTCGCAAGGTAGAACATCAAAGCTGAATCCCTGTTGCAAACTTAATTCATAATGTTTGTTTAAACTAATTAAAATGTACTTAAACGAAACATTTCTAAACGGACAAAGCTATTGGTCGAAAATGACACCATGTTTGCGCCTCGCTCTGATTGGTTCATACTGCCACAGTTACCGTGCCAGTGATTATCAAACATGTGGGGACGACCGACCAATCATCAGTTCTCGCTGTGCATCCGCATGCGACAGACGTGTCTGCGGAGCACGTTGGTAGAAATCGCCGCCCGTGAAAACAAGATGACCCGACCAAAAAGAATCATCCACGTCACTTGCGGCTAGCCATGAGCAACGATGAGGAGGTGAAAAAAAAAATAATTTCTCCGGTGTGACCATTTCACAGAGTGGTGTCCAGCCAAACGTTCTGCAGAACAAGAAGACTGATAATTTCAATCGCGAACCATGTTCCCTCCGTAAACAACTAAAATCCGTCCTTTTCAGGACGATCAAATCAATTTACCGATTAAAGAGTATATTTGATTGAAATTTTTCTTGAGCTCATCGAAATGTTCATTACCACGCACCGGTTCAACATGGCGTTCCTTAAAAAGCCGCGTCCCTGAGAAAAGGGCCAAATCAATCGCCCACATCATCTTCGTGGCCAAGTGGTTAGCAGTGTCATCCGACGTTCAAGCGATTGCCATGAAGTGAGGGTTCGATTCCCGCTCAAGCCTGTGGAACTTTTTGCAATACGAAAATGTCCAGTCTAATCCACTTGGTGTTAGGTTAAGTTGTTTGTTGTTATTCGCTCTATGGTCAATGTTCAGTCTGTACAATCTCGAGTTGAAGACGGTGTAAATGCCTATTTTTATCATAGTATCCCGTGCCGCCAAACACTCAGGCTGTCCTGCAGCCCAAGAAAACTGATAACATTTCAATCGCGAACCATGTTCTCTCCGTAAACACAGGATCCATTTCACACTTACAAGCACGTTGGACATTTCAGCGCCAACATTTGATTAGGGCGAATCTGCTTTTGTAAACAAACACTTTGTCTGCTAATTTATCGGAAGTTGAATACAATTTCTTCAAATTGAATATATCAGCGGAATGAAATAAAGCTCTTCTTCATTAAAGAGTGCTTAATTTGTATTTGTTACCTTTTGTTCAAGAGCAAATGTGTGTTTAGTCGGATTTTCTTCAATCTTTCAGGGATTAAACTACAACATGATGGGTAGGTTTCTACTTCATTGGTTTATTGGATTTCCTCTCCATAATCGAATCACCGCACATTAACCTTGGCACCATTGATGCGGTGTTGAGCAATAGCGGGGCCGACTCCTGTTGATTCTATTACCCGCTGTTTCTTCAAAGCCAGATCGTTCTCGAATACTTTAGGTGTTTTACGATGTTTAGCCTTCACGATGGCCCAAAACTTCTCAATCGGACGCAGTTTCTGAGAGTTTGGTGGGTTGAAGACATTTGGTACAAAAAAAAAAAAAACATTGTACTAGTCTACCACCGGCCGCGAGTAGTAGTAGTAGGATACCAAATCCGGTCAAAATAGCATCTCGCCTCCGAGAAACCGCAGGAAGGGCAGCAGGCGCTTCTGGAGGCACTCGTCTCGGTAGATTTGCTCATTCATAGTACCCGTCGTGATGTATTGTTGGCTCATCTCTCCACACCCAAAGATGGAATTCGTCCACCTTCTTCTTCCTTACCTGCTCAGGAACGGGCAACCGTGATGTGGCAACGTAAAACTCCTGCCCCGGCAATTGCTTTTTGTTCGCTTTCATGTAAGTCTCGTCGTCCATCACGCCGCACCTCGGTTTCGTCAGCCACTCTTGGTACAGCTTCCTGGCGCGGGTTTTGGCTGCCGTTTTTTGTTTGCCGTTCCTTGGTTGGTGTCTTCCTGACCTGGTAGACGTAGAGGCCGGCACGTTTCATAGTTTTTTCGACACACCAGATGGAAACCTCCGCCTTTTTCCCAGCTCGCGGATCGAAAGGTTCGTCGACGCTTGATTTAACAGATTTAACACCTTCCTTGCCTTTACCGGATCAGATGTCTTCGGTTTTCTGCCGCTGGGTCTTCCTAAATGACTTCAGCACCCGTGACACCGTCGAATGATGGAATCCCAGGTGTTTGCCGATAAAGCTGTGAGAAGCAGTCGGACTTTCCACGACGGCACACATATTTGTTTGGCAGATCTGCAATGAAACGTGAACGTTACACTCTTAGCTTGTTTCAGTCAAAATTTCATCAATTTTTACCCCTACGCTAAAAAGTTACAAGCTAATCTTTGTGTCTCATTTTTTTTTCGAGTACAGTCTTTAGAACTAAAACATGAAATGAATTCATAAATCAATAATTAAACATGAAAAAAAAATAGTCAAATAATCATAATTACAGAATTCATTAAATTACGTGAAACAGTACAACAAAATCAAATAATTCAAACAATATTAGAAAATGATCAAATCGAAAAACAAAACTGGAATTAGAAACTGAAAGAGTAGAGACAGACCCGTCTTTAATGGAATTATTTTAATCAACACAGGCCAAAACACTACCAAATGGGCACAATAGCCTGGGAAATTCTGTGTGTTTACTAATAATAGAAGCTCATAGAAGCAAATTTTAACAATAATGGACCATTTTACAGATTAAAAGTAAGGACTCGCGATATGTTTGCTTATTTTTAATTTTTATTAATAACAATCTCACCTAATGACCCTTCTTTTACCACTTGACAGTTTGCCCCCTTGCAAAGTTTTTCCGAAGGTAGTTAGATGCTGTGTTTTGCTAATCGTACCTTTATTTAATTATTTGAACATAGTTTCTGTGCACTATGCAATCTTGCATTTCGATTTCATTTTCAATGCAGACAACAAAAATGCATTTAATGGAATAAACTACTCTATTGCTGATGTAATTGTTCTTCGATAAATTAGACGTATTAGGGGCAAAATGAGCATGCTGGCAAACAGCATTATTTGATGTGCTAGAAATAAGCATCCGCTTAAAGTGCCCATTATGGCCCTACTATCCCTACTCGAAGTAGCACTTTGAATTGATGTGGGTTTGTAATCAATTTTACATGTGCTTTATATTTGATTTACGGCGATTGTTTGGTCTATGTTTCGTGATTTCCACTGTGCTGTTCTTCCTTTACATCTTACCCATGCGTTTGTAATGCGACATCGTGATAAGGTCTAAACGCAGTTAGTTTATGTACTCAGCAAGTGTGAGAACGCAATCTAACTTCAAATTGAAACGTTTAATTATTAGAGGGTGTCACTTGGGACGAACGAATATTGAAGTTAGAGTGGCAGGATTCGTACAACTATGACTTAGTATAGATAGATCCTCCTTAATCCTCCTACACCCAAAATAAAAAAGCAAGATTGTAATGCAATTGCGAAAGATTTTGTTTCATTTCCCGTAATGGATCGTAACTTGGAGAAAAAATGCAACATTGGTCGTGGGCAAAAAAGCATCACATCAATTCGCTTTGAAAAATTCAATGTGTGCGTGGGTTGTGCAGTGTATTAGTTGTTGAGTCCGGACTGACAAAAAACAAAAATTCGAGTTGTTACCAGGATTCGAACCGTGGCCGCGAGCGTCGCGGCTCTACATAGTAACCATTCAGCCACTTTAACAAGTTGAAGTGGATGGAATAAAAGCCCTACATATGCTTCGATTGTCGAGGCACTCAGTGGTACAGCAACAAAGCAAATGTCGCTCGCACACACTTGCATGGCTTCACGTGGTGATCAAGAAGGGCACACTTGATGAGAGGGAGATGGGAGTGCGATGACGAGTGAAAATAAAAATAGAACACTTGACAGCGGAATTACAACAGTGACCAATAGCGTTGCGGCATTTTGTGGTATTGTCTCACCCATATTGAACCATGGCTTCGTTTATACCATAAAATGCTTTGTGGATCATGATGGGCAAAAGTGCTTTTTCTGCCTCATGCAGATTTGTCAAGATATGATTGCAAAAACTGCAATTGCGTTTTTTGCCACCTTTTCAACTTTTGGGTGTAGTTAATTATTAGTAGATTAGAAAGTCTACCTCATCCAAATGTTTGATTGTTGAAAATATCGGCATTTTAGTTTTGCTGGTATTCATACAAAAGATTTGTCAAAATATTCAGGTAACTAAACAGGGTATTGAATACCTGGACCATCCGTTGCTTTTGATGGTCTTATAGTGTGTCCAGAAAGTATAAGCACGATTGAAAATCAAGATAAAATCATTTTTTTTAAGTATATTTTATTTTGGTTTCATGAATCATTTCTCTGTAATGTTCTCTCTCAGTAGCATATAAAAAAATCTTAATATCGTTAATCATAATCCAAGGAACGCATTTTTGCCCTAACGCTGCTCACCAGTCTCTGCACAGAGTCCAGCTGCAGGCGCTTCGGCATGCTCTCTACCGAGTTCCTTAGGTGCTGGGGATCAAGCTCTTCCCAGGCGCGCTTCAGGGCTTCAAAATAGTTTAATTTATTGGTAACACCAGTTTTGTCAACCCTGGCATCTAGAATCGCCCACTAATTATCGATGGGGTTGAGGTCCGGGCTTTGTGGAGGCCATTTCAGCGGTTTGATCCGACAAGACCAGAAGAAAGATTTGCTCTTCTTGGCAGCATGCTTCGGGTCGTTGTCCTGCTGAAATACGAACTTCTCTTCAAGACCCATCCAGATCAGCGAAACCTCCAGATTTTCTCGCAGGATGGTGATGTAGGAATCTGCCGTCATTATCCCGTCGATTTTCACGAGGCTACCCACTCCACTCCACGAAAAACACCCCCAGACCATCACATTTCCTTCCACCATGCTTCACCGTGCCTTGGATTTGGCGCTCCTGAAGCTCTTCATCTGATCTGCATCACACACAAACCCGCCGCTTTCGATTAAAAAGCTCAAATTTTTATTCGTCCGTGCAGAGAACCGTTAATGATATTCCCTATCATTACCCTTAAACGATGACTCAGTGTCATTTACATTGTAAAATTGTTACATATAGATCATAGTAATCAGTACTCATTTCTTAAGTCATTATCACAGTTGATTAAAACGAAAGGCAAACATTTGCCATCTTCTTCCCGATAATCTCGCACCTAGTCTGGAAGTGCACATTTTGCTTTGTCTGATTGAGATAACCACTGAATGCGTATAGAGCAACACGGGTATGATAAACATGATAATTTACTAACAACTCTCTATGACACACCATGTACGTGAAAGAGTACACAGGAACTCCCAGTTCGTCTGACCCACATAACAGTATAGCAAAACATAAACACTGCTCATTCCCCAATCTAAAGGTGTAGACATTCTTCGAGTCATAATATTATAAAGCGAGTAGAGCACAGTGAGTCGACTGCTGATAAGAGAGTAATAAGTTTACATAAAGCTGGTCGGGAGGGACATATTACTTTATTGTTGTTTGATTCATCTGATAATCGCAAAACTGCATGCATCTCAGCTGGACTAACTGCACTGCTATGAAGTAGTCTGCACGTGCTCAGATCGATATCCGCCAACTACGCGCTTAGATACAAATTACACTACTCGTTAATGTATGGAAGCATGGGTTTGATATAAAAAAGCACGTCGCCGCGCCGTGGAATGATAATGATAGTAGCAGTTCTGCATTTTCTGACGCTCCTCCACCTTCACACACATGAGCAGGGCTTCAGCGCAGAGTATTCATGGAAAGGAGATACGTTCTTTGTCTCCTATCGATGGAAATATTTCACGCTTGCACCGACAGAACTCGTCCGTCAGATGGTGTGTTCCGTTGCAGACAAGAAAGAAAATGGAATCTGTGAGTAGTGAGCATGCTTTCCAAACTGCTGATACCAGTATGCTGTTTGTTGTGTGTATCAATGTATGCATTTAATAGGTACACAGGACTTGAAGTACCGACTGTTGTACCTCGATTTAGCCCAGCCAGTCGAAATTACTTAATTTCCCTTCTCTGTTCAGACAGCTGAATGCTTGACTTGGTGTTTTGTTTACACGAAGCCATGTCCTAGTTCTTTGTGTGTCCGAATAGAATCAACTTGGTATTTGAAAACCTAAACTATTCCATCTATAGTGCGATCTGACCCTTCTTACAAAGTTTAATTATAAGTCTTCTAAGATATCCGACCACTGGTTACTGCTCAGGGTTTTTGGAGAACTAGCCCACATATCAAAAATTCTGGATACATGCTTTTATCACCAATAAACTTGTTGCTCGTATGATTTAAGGTGAACGTCGTTAAAATCCAAACATGGCCGCCATCATAGTTGATTTGCATCACCACTTCGAATTCTTGAAGGCACAAATCTATGAAACTACAAAGATTTCACATGCCAAATTTTAATTGAATTCTAGTCTTGGATACTTTTCTGATAATTTTCAACTTTTAACTCATGCTAAAAAAATATTAAACCACTTAACACTTTAACGGGTTTTGTATGGTTTGCTATTAGCGTATGAATAATGTATATTTTTGATGGGAAACATGGTTTAAAAATGCGACTGCCTAGTACATAGATACAAAAGTATAGACATTTTGCGCTATCTTCGGGTTGAGTGGAGTGGAATATGAAGCTAGCTTCAAGTTGGTAATCTATACATCATTCTTTGTAAAGGATGCTAAAACAAGTTAGAGAGCTGCTACCCCTTGCGGGCCAGGCATGAGAGGGCGCTGTCTATCTCAACTCTCTAGTAAATAAATTCGTTACATGAGCAAATATTATTTATATTTTTGATATAGGGAAACTGCCCCCATATTAATCTCATTGTTCCTATATTCATCCTACGATGAATCAAACAATTCGGCAGTTGAAGGATCGGTTTCGTTTTCTAATAATGTTTGCATACGTTAAATAACTACAACAAACATTACTAACTAATCCTGTCACGTGTATATCGTTTTATTTCAAGTAGGATGAATTGCAAAGTGATGAGATTAATATAGGCATATCTTCCCTAATTATCAAAAATCACGATCGCCAGCCATAATAAGGTTTTACGCAATTTTTAGTCCTTAGTAATAGACGATCCTATGACAAGCTTAGAGTTAAAAGGTTTCGAGATTGTAGGCTTTGCAAGAGATATAGTCATCATAGTGAGGGGAAAGTTTGACAATATAATTTCAGAGAGAACGCAATGGGCCCTAAAATTAACCCAGTCTTGAAGTATTCAGGAGGGCCTTAGCATCAAAAGTAGTAATTTTACCTTCTACTAGGAAAAGGAATTTGAATCGAAAAGCTTTTATGCTAGGAGGATTAGAAATTCTTCTTAATGAACAGGTTAAATACCTAGGAGTGAAGCTGGATGCTAAATCGAACTGGAATGCTCATGTTGAGTATGTGATCGATAAGGCAACCAGTGCTTTCTGGATCTGCTCAAAAACATTTGGCCGAAAATGGGGTCTGAGGCCAAACATGATAATGTGGATTGATACTTGTCCAAAACTAACGTATGCTTCTCATGTGTGGTGGGCAAAAACAAAAGAGGCTACTGCTCAGAAAAAGCTGACAAAACTTCAACGGCTGGCGTCCATTGCTATAACGGGAGCGATGCGCAGCACTCCATCAAAATCGTTAAGTGCTATTCAAAATCTGCTGCCTTAGCACGAATACGTGCAATTAGAAGCGGAAAAGAGTATGCTAAGACTGAAACGGTTGAAAACTTTCAAATCTGGAATTAATTATACTGGGTTCCGGGACACTGTGGCATTGAAGGTAAAGAAAGGGCAAACGAGCTTGCTAAAAAAGGTTCAAATACACAGTTTATTAGCCCAGAACCGTTCTGTGGTATATCATGCTGTGCCATAAAAATGAAACTAAAATCATGGGAAGAACAAAAGGTGACGACCAATTGGTTGGTCACCACAAAGTGTGTTCAATCGAAAAGGATTATGATTTCAAATGTCATAATCAGTAAAAAGCTCTTCAAGCTAAATAAGAGTAAAGTTTGTATACCTATGTATTAGGTTATTATATATTAATAAGCTCTTTGTACCTATACTGGCCTAGTAACCGCACACTGCGATTAGATATCATTTGAAAAACATTATGTCTTTTCAACATATCTGTCTTTTCTGTAACATGGAGCGAGAAACCTTGGAACATCTGCTCTGCAGTTGTGATGCTTTGTACAACGCAGTTTTAATTTATGTACAGTGATAACACACTGTTTTACCTAGTCCACGTACATTTTCTACATACTATAACAACCAAAAAATGAAGTTGCAAAACATCAATTCTTGACAAAATCGTCAAAAGGTCGAAAGTAACAATCGTAAATTTCCTGGAAATGCCAGGTTACTAAAATCTATATCCACAACCGACGGGAAGGTAATAACTCCCTGTATCTGTTTCTGGTGCTATTTTGTTTGTAGGAGCATGTAGATCCCAGAAAAATACGCCAGAAGTCATTGTTTACAAATGTTACTTTCGATCTTTTGTTTATTTTGTCTAGAATCAATTCTAGACAAAATAAACAAAAGGTCGAAAATAACATTCGGGGTAGGCGAAAAACGATGGTGTAATAATGATATAACCCCCTCTGCTTTCAGCTACTGAAAATCAACTTCATATAGATTGGTTGCATGAACGTATTAATGATGTATTATTACTTTCGTGCACTGCACCGCGATTGTATATTTTTTTCAAATCCGTCTTTTTCCCGTTGATCGAGGACGGTATTTAATGTACCATCTCCCACAATCAAATAACAGAGGTGGTAAACTGAAGGACACCTTGGGAATTTTATACACAAACAACTTCAATCACGCTATTTCCAAATCAGTTCATCTAGTTCGTCTCACTTTCTGAAACATTAAAACAAAAGAATAGCTTTGTCGAAGTCTAGAAGCATAAAATCGTTAGCTATAACTGTCCTATATGTATAGCATAACTGTCCTATGTACATGGGGAATCCCATAGAACATGGAACAATTATGCGTCTAAGTGCAGTAGAGCGCTAACTAATTATTTCCTAATTATTTTTATATTCCAGAAAACATACATTATACCAGAAGATGAGATTTCCAAGAAACTACCAAAAGAGATACTGCTTCGTATCCTGTCTTATCTTGATGTAACCTCGCTATGTCGATGCGGTCAGGTATAAAGTCCCATATATTTATTTGATATTGAATCATCGAATCTAATATTTATTCCAAAGGTATCCCGATACTGGAATATCCTAGCGCTGGATGGTTCAAATTGGCAGAAAATCAATTTGTTCGATTTTCAGAGGGACATTGAGGTATGAATACCGATTAAATTGTATATATCAGCGATAGTAAAATAGTGTCTACCTGCAGGGTACGGTGATCGAAAACATTTCGCTGCGATGCGGTGGTTTCCTAAAATATCTCTGCCTACGTGGATGCCAGTCCGTCGGAAGTCAATCGATTCGTACCCTTGCTCAACACTGCCATAACATTGAACATCTGGACCTAGCCGAGTGCAAGAAAATCACCGACGTCGCCATACAACCGCTTAGCAAGAACTGCAGTAAACTCACCGCCATTAATCTCGACTCCTGTTCGCAGATCACCGATTGTAGCCTGAAGGCACTGTCTGACGGATGTCCGGTTTGTTGTCTTAAGTTCAGCTTGACGTGAATCGTTGTAACTGGAAAAATCTTCTTTTCCAGAATCTTACAGAGATCAACGTTTCCTGGTGTAATCTGATTACAGAAAACGGCGTTGAAGCAATAGCTAGGGGTTGTAATAAAGTAAAAAAGTTTAGCAGTAAAGGTAAGGTTATTGAGCAAACGATTAGATTTCGAAGGTTAGATAAAAAAAACCTGAATTGGATTTGTACACCATCCCACAGGCTGCAAACAAGTAAATGATAGAGCCGTCAACGCACTAGCTCTCTTTTGTCCAAACATAGAGGTTCTTAACCTGCACAGTTGTGATGTAAGTACAGCGTCCTGTTTATATCTGTTATGGTAAGGGTCTAAAACTTTATTACATTTCAAGACTATAACAGACGCATCAGTGACGAAGATAGCGAAAAAGTGCATCAATCTGCGGCAGTTGTGTGTGTCCAAATGTTGCGAGCTTACCGATAATACGCTTATAGGACTGGCGACATACAATCACTATCTGAACACTCTGGAAGTTGCCGGTTGTACTCAGTTTACCGATTCAGGATTTATTGCATTAGCAAAGGTATGGTACGCGTGCATCTTTCGTTTGCCCAGATGGTAATTGATGAGTTTCCTTATAGAACTGCAAATACCTGGAACGAATGGATCTGGAAGAGTGTAGCCTAATAACTGACGCCACACTATCGAACCTAGCAGTGGGGTGTCCTAGTTTAGAGAAATTGGTAAGTAATGCTGGTTGATAACAATAACATGTGTATGGGCGAATCTTGAGTTTTTTAAGAATTCAATTGGAAATCTGTGGAAATCTCTAATAAGACATACCTACCTAACCATACCATACCTAAGGCCGACATGCGGCATGGTTCTTAACGTTCGTATAAGAAACGTTTAAGTGTTGTCTTTCATTGGATATCCTGAGCGGTGTGTGATGTGAAGTATCTCATTTTCATAATTGAGATGACGAGTCGGCTTTCCACAATCGCCGTGCACAATTAGGCTTAGTGATCTTGAACGCATGCACACTACAGCGCCATTTGATCAAAGGAGTGCAAGTAAGAAAGAACATCTTTTGGAGGAAAACAAACCATCATTCCTCTGGATCTGCTAAAAAAAGAAAGGTGATTAAACGTTAAAAAGCCTAATAAACATGAGAGTATTTTTTATAATATTCCTTCTATGTAGGTAGCAAATTATGATTGTGCTCCTTGTTCCTTTCAAATGTTGGTCTAGACCCAAAGAAACTACATATTCGCACCTTATATGTGACCACTAATCACATCCAGCACGTTTTAGCACCAGAGCACAATCCGTGTCGTAATTAAACAAATATTGGGACGAGGAGGTTGATAGGTCCATAACTTTTTGAATGAAACACAGGTTTTTGGATAAAACAATGTTTAATTTTCTGCATAGTCTCCTTTGAGTTTTATACACTTTGTCCAATGTTTCTACACATTGTTTATCCCTTCCGAAAAATGAGATTTTTCGGTAGGTATTTGTTTGTGAGATGATATCATCGCTAGAGTTAAATCTCTTGCCGCCGAGCCATTTCTTTAGGTTTGGAGACAAGAAATAGCAGCTAAATCTAGAGAATCGGGTGGATGAGAAGCAATTGCGTGCATCCAAAAAAAAAAACGGTTACCATGACAAAGCTGCGTTGAGCTTCTTTGACGCCTTCACCACCTTCACCCCGAGAAACCCACTGTATTGACTGCTGTTTGTTCTCTGGTGTGTTGTCGTGGATTCACGTTTCGTCTACAGTTACGAAACGGCGCAAAAACTCGTCCATATTGCTGTTGAACAACGCTAAACAATCCTGAGAAGTTGTCACACGGTAGCGTTTGTATCCGAGTGTGAGCAAACGCGGCACCCATTTTACCCGGTGTTTCCATTAGCATTTTCTGTGTTGACAGATCTATTTTAACACATGGCAAACAACCTGACATTTTATCGATGCTGGGCTTTGTTCAAACAGATTTGTTTAGACATTTTTATCAAATTAAAACAATTGCAGTATACGATCGCAAAATCTTCAGTGTGTAGGGCAATGTTGGAGTCTCTCAGAACAAGTTTAATCAGTTGACAATTTTTGCAGCATTGTTTTCGATTTCGTCATGTTTATTTAAAAAAATATCTGCTTAAAAGTCTAACGTTTCTGTCCAAAAATATGTTTAAACAGATCCATATTCATGGACAGTGACACAAATGTTAAGACAGAAAATGCTAGTGGAGACACCGGGTTACGGAAAGCTTTGTCATACCCAAGTGATCATTCAAAATTGAATCAGTGTCAATGGGTCAGAAATATCAATGTTACTTAATTATGCGACACTAACGACGTGAATGATTAACAGCTTTTACTCGTTACATTTTTTTTAAAAGTGGAGCTACAGCAAAGCTGAATACTCAGAAGCTAATTTGATTTAGTGAGTGTTTAGAGTAATGTAGACGAGGCTTAAAATGTTCGATTTTGAAGTCAAGCATAGGGAAGCAAAAATTTAAAAATTTGGATTAGATATTTGAAACATGGGTACAGTGATGTAAAAACAACATTAGCGTCCCTAAAACAAACAGCTATGTGAAAGGACGTTCAAGTTTTAAAAAGTTTTAGAAATGACTACGTATTTTTGTATTTGACTACGTAAATTTGTGACAAAACTTTATATTTTAGCTTTTTTTTTGTTATCAAAGATGAATGACCCGAAGGGTTAAAGTCCCTCTCGAAAACAAAAGAAGAAGAATAACAAGAAACTTTTTGATGTTTCATCGGTTAGTGAGTACCATAATGTGCGTTAATTCCGTTCACCTAAGCCAATACACAGCATTTTAGAGCTAAAAACTGCAATCTGCTTTTTTAACCAAGTTATTTATTAGTACCTTTCAATCGCGTTAGCTTTACGGAGCCTTAGACAATGTCTGAGGATTACACAAAAAAAACTATTTTTTAAACAATCTTCTTCTTTCGTGGGCCGATTTTATGTTCACTGCTTCTTATTCCTTTGCATTTCTAGCTAACTCTTTTTCAAATACATTTAAACTAATCATGTTGTTAGTTGTTGCACGACGCACGTAATTAATTATAATGTTTGAAAAGTGGAAATATCATTCTTATCAATATGCAACTTTAGGAGTGGACAGCAATTTTCTACTAGAACCAAAGATGTGAAGAGAAAGTATTGATAGGTCCGTAAGAGCCGCCGTGGTCTTACGGATCTATCAATACTTTCTCTTCACATCTTTGGTTCTAGCAGAAAATAGCTGTCCACTCCTAAAGTTGCATATTGATAAGAATGATATTTCTAACTTTTTTTGTTTACTGATCCCTGTTGACATGAATGCGGCGAACTGTATCAACGCCCGATCGCGAGTATCCATCCATCTGATCATACGGTGGCTGTACCTCCGGTTAGTGCATATCCGTACGTTTCCTTCAATCTAAATCTCTGTTCCCTTTCTTGGCGACGCACTTTCGGCTGACTCCGAGCCTTCCGCTTGGGACAAGAAGCCATCAGATGTCCCTCTTCCTTGCACATGAAGCATTTGTCCTTGTTGCCATGGTATATATGTTTCCCTTCCAAGTGGCGAAGTGTAGCGATGACGGAATTTCCTGCTTCACATCCATGTACAGCAGTGTAAGCGGGTATGCACAGCCGGAAACTTCTCCCGCACGAAGCGATTTACGCGTCCATATTTTGACAACACCGTAAGGATCTCCAGGTCGGGAATCTCCGGTGGAAGACCATATATTCGCACATAGCAGATGGAATCCTGGGCATGCGACATGTGCACTTTAACGTTTTTTTTTTTTTTCATTCCCATATAGAATATCAGTTCATCCGAGTTGGCGGTCAGCACGTGCACCATCGATCGACCGCTCAGACTTGAACTTGACGAAAAGCGACTTTTCATCTGCTATCCTATATGCAGCTTCAATTTCATCAAGCTCCGCATCCAAGCCTGTGACGAAATTTTCCACCTCGTCCAAGGCTTTGCTGATGAAACAAGAATAATGCAAATTGTTTACAATTCCGTAGAGAAGAAGCTATCGCGTGACTGAACAAAACTATCGACCGTAACAACCGAAATCAGAAAGAGAACTGTGCAATCTGCTCAAATTTTAAATTATCCAGCATCAAACCGGTAAATTAGATGAGATCAAGATATATTCCAATCAAACAAACTCTTCAGCTGGGAAAATGGAATTGCTCGTCCTGAAAAGAATGGATTTTAGATGGTGAGCGTGGTCCTCGATTGAATTTAAGCGTTCTTCTCGATCTTCTTTGCTGGGTTATGAGAATATGCAACGATAAGTTAGATGAGACCAAAAGAATGTTCAATCAAACAAACTGAAAAGAACTGATTTGAGATGGTGAGCATGGTCTTCGATTTAATTTAAGCCTTCTTATCGATCTTTTTGCCGGCTGCTTATGCCTCATTCACATCTTTGTAAACATTGTGCGACAAGGCATCAGCCGACAATATTAACCACACGTTAGCAACAATAATCAGCCAATCAATGAAACCAGGGGTGGCATTACGTAGCTCGAAACGAACGACTTTTTGTACGAACGCTTGTGAGAAAAAGTTCTTCGTTTCGAGATCCGCAATACGGCTCCAGTTATCTGCTAATGATTGTTTCGTTATTGCTCATGCGTCGTTACACATGCTTATGCATTGTCTAAAAATATTAGGGATGATGTGATCCGACGCTAAAAATCGGCTGGTTCACAACGGACAGTTTATTTCACTCATTGTTGAGTCTTACCGGGTGATGGTTGCCTGCTGGCTCACACCGGACAGTCTTTTATTTCATTCCTAATCGCGTTGCGCCTAACTGGCTGGCAACAATAGCCATAGTCCTGGCCACCAGCTACTCACCCGTCGCCTTGGCCACTAGCTGTTCAGTCATAGTCCGGTCACCCGCTGCCAATGCACCACTGGGTGTGTGGCCACCGCTAGCTGTCAATTTCAAGTTGGCTCCTCGCCCCTCCAAGACTGTCGAAAGAATGAGACTTCGGTTGTTCACATTTGAAACCTGTGATAGGAGATTGTGCCTTCAGTGAATTTAGTATGCAAAACGTAATTATGATTCTTCTTTTTGCATTTCAAGCTTATTGCTTTCCCAATTAGCATATTGCTTGCTCTCAGCTTAGATTCTAAATGCACTTCCACAGTTATTAATTGAGAGCTTTCGATGCCAGGTACCATTGTGGCATTAGTATGATTGTGTGGCAAGTACAATCATACCCTATGCCCAGGGAGTCGAGAAATTTTCCTTAACGAAAAATTCCTAGACCAGACCGGGAATCGAACCCAGCCGCCTCCAGCATGGTGTTGCTTTGTAGCTGCGCCTTTACCGACTGAGCTAAGGGAGGACTTAATTATGATACATCACCTTTTTTTGTATGTTATATTTAATAGTTTACAATTGTTGATAATTTTTGATACATGAATTTATAGCAGCAAAAATATCCCACTGATGAATTTACACATTTTGAAAATCTAGACGTAGTTTTCGACAAAATAATATGATAGCTTGTATATATGTTATATTTGACTGAGGGTACAAATTTAGAACGAAATTGGGTAGGATATATTGTTATTTTTTATTAACACAAACTGTATCTTAACTGTCATAATTAAAAGGTAAGACGTATGATTCTATGCTTTGCTCATAAATAAAATTTTCGAAAAATGTATTGCAAAGATTTGTCCCATACCTATGTATTGCTGTCCAAAAATCGCATGTTTTAACATAAAATGAACACTCCTATTTCCTCTCCTACACTTTCTGTCTAGACCCTATCACACTGCGAACTTATTACCGACGAAGGCATCCGGCAGCTGGCTGCCGGTGGTTGCGCTGCAGAAAGTCTATCCGTCCTAGAACTGGACAATTGTCCACTGATAACCGATGCAACGCTAGAACATCTTATATCCTGTCACAATCTGCAACGGATAGAGCTTTACGACTGCCAACTTATATCCAGGAATGCTATCCGTCGACTGAGGGTACGATGCATCATTGATTTTTATCGCCCAATTGTTCTTATCCAACTGATGAAAAATTCATTTCAGAATCACTTACCAAATATCAAAGTACATGCATACTTTGCCCCAGTGACACCGCCACCGACCTCTAACGGACCACGACCTCGATATTGTCGATGTTGTGAAATTCTCTGAGATCAGGCGATTGGCTTAGCCAGAAAAGTTCTCTGTAGAAGTAGAGATGACTGATATTTATACTTATAATTTTTAACTAAGCAAAGAGTGGAAGTATGAAACATGGCATCATGGCTTCGCCTCAACCTCATTACACCTGTGCTGTGCACCAACTTTCAAAATGAAAACAATTATTAAAGTATTGCTTAACATGGCTATATATGAAGCAAAACGAAGATTTTATGCATTTTTCGATCGATTCAAACATGAGAATGGCATTAAATCTGGTTTGAATATTTTTGCACAGGTAAAAAAGGTGGTCATGCGACGTTCCTGATGGAGTAACTCACGAAAAAACAACATGATTATTATTAGTACATCGCGACTAAAAAAAATATCTTACAATATCTAGGATATGAACAAAGTAAAACTGAACGATAATAATCTATTCTAATCATCACCATAATTATAATGCTGTATAAAAATACAATACTGCATCAACATCTAGGAAAGCATCAAAACATAGCATCATCCAAAAACATGGTTATAACATGGTATTAAGAAAACATCTTATCCCAAAAACGAACGATTCATTTGAACAAACAAAAATTAAAATAAAAACCAGTGAAAGCAAACCAGGCTAACATTTATCAACAATTTAATTAGAATCATGCAATGATTTTACAAACGCGGAATACGACTACCGCAAGCAGGTTTGGATCTTCAAATTTCCCATCTACCAAAATTTCTCCTAGGATTTTCGATAGTAAATTAAATGCGAGAAACAGTAAAATATAAACAACCATGTGTTCAATTAGAAATGAAAGAAAACATAAAACACGTAGGGCAAACGAAAGAACTGGATTTTTTGCATTATTTGTTAGTGAGTAAATGCTACAAGTCACATATTCAAAACTAAGCTTAATTAAACATTTCAGCAAGTTAAGAAAAATGTACGGCAATTATGCTAGTAAAAGCAAAAGTGCGGAATGTTTGGAAAAATACCAAACAAATGAAAGATCATATGAGAGTAAAAAAACATTTGAAGCTAATAAAAAGGAAGAAAATAAAGCAAACAATAAACAGTAGGCATAACTACATTAGTCGTACAACAATATTACTATTCGAATCAAAATAGGTAACGAATTGCGTGAACTATACATGCATAGATTCACATACATACACATATGAACACACGAAGACATTTTAGAAAAGAACAAAACTTGAAATGTTTTTGCGGAGCAAATATTTCTGTCATCTGTGACGAAAGCGAGCGAATGTGATACAGAAGGTTATTATAGGTTCAATAACAGTGCGTAGAACGAGTGGGCCATCTGCAAGAGTGAAAGATTCGATGTGTGTGCTCTTGGGCATTGACTGGTGTTATAGCAGGCGGGACTGAATGATGCAAATGCATGATAAAGAAGAAAAAAAAAACGAACACGTTGACGTAAATGGAGCAAGGAGCTAATTTGATTGTGATCTATACATAAACATTGAAATATATTTACGATGCTACACCATAAGATTGAAACAGAACATTAGACATGAAATAAAAGAAGAAGAAAAAAACAAGTTTTTACAGATAAATAAAAAAATAAAAACAAGGAGAATGATTATTTTCTGATAAATGTAAAATTAGTGGCCATATTCTTGTCAATCCGAAAGTCACTTGGTATTGTTCTAAAGCTGCGTCGTCATAAGAAGAGATTCAATTGACTGCGTGTAGATGCGTCAATTATGACCATGAAGTGGTTTAGTTTAGTTTATATTCCCTCAAGATATACGGAGGTGGAAGGCGTTGTCTGCAACGCGAGTCTGACTACCGTTGAGTTGAAAGCTTCGGGTTGTTTTAAGAACTCTAAACTCGCCCGTGAGCTTGTAACCATACTGGATGTAAAAAAAAACATTTGCAAAACGAAAAAAAATGTTGATCATCTTTCAACCCCGATTCAGTTCTCCCAAAAATTGCGGTAATATGCCCTGATGTTATACAATTGTACCCCCTGAAAAAAGCTGATGAGGATTTTCATTCGTTCCAGGAGTGCCCAAACTACAAAAGGGAATTCGATAAAGTCCCGTTCGGTATATCAGTGGACGTTCCAAGCAGACTTATACAGTCATGTTGAAGCTACAAACTAGAAACATATAATTTTTATTCGTCTCGTTTATAGGAAACAACTTTGAATTCCTACTTTTGATTTTGCTCACCGGTTTGAAATTGAAGCCTTGTTAGATGATGCCTGCAATACTATCGTCACTAGCGTATTAAAAAAACAAAAGGGTGAGTTATCCCGCATAACGAAATACGATTTGTTATATAGTCAAAACTAGATTTCGAATGTAAGATATATTATCACATTTTATGTTATTGTTATCAAATCGTTTAATCTCGTTTTCACTATATAACCTCTACATTAACACATATTATTAATGTATGCCATATTGTCATTAAAGGTTTCATATTGTCTGCACTCGGTCTGGATTATATACCAACTATTTAGCAACGAGTACAGCAAAAATTTTGTTCGTGAAAATCATTTTTTTATGGTTACTGAACTTAACCGCCTATTCAGCATATTGTTATTTGGCCTTTTACCATCTGACAAATTGTTAAAACTATTTAGGAGATTGTTAGTTTATAGTTGTCAACTATAAGGGTAATTGTCGTAACAATAACGGAAACGGTCGTCAACAATAAGGGAAATGGTCCAGGAATGGTTTGTGATTATGCGGGATGTCTTTGACATTACTGCAAAGTTGACGTAGGACTCCTTGGTGATGTGAAGAAATTGGTGTCATCGAATTAATAAATTTCTACTATATTTTGTTCAGTCTAAAGTCTACCATGAAAACCTAAAAATCTAAAATCTAAAGTCAACTGTATTTTTGGATTGATTTTTCGATAACCCATGTGCATGATTGTAACAATCTTACATTTCAAGTTGATATAACTAATATATGCAATATGAATATGAATCAATATGAAACTAGTGATTTGAAATTGATTCACTGTTGTAGAACCCTTTGGCTGCTCGAAGTACACCTCGCATGCTGCACCTTGTAATACATTCTTGCGCTTGTCGGTTCTGGGATCTTTGGTTTTGTTTTGTTTGCTGTGTTATTATGACAGACTATTTGAGAGTGTGTTCGTGTGAGATATACCGTTATACCAACAATCAATATGTAACTAGCGATTTGAAATTGGTTCACTGTTGTAGAACCTCTAGGTCCGAAGTATACCTTGCAGTCTGCACCTTGCAATACACTCTTGCGCTTTTCAGTACCTTTTGGTACTAGTATCTTTGGCTTTGTATTGATTCGCTATGTTATTTTAACAGAATATTTGGGGGTGTGTTGGTGCGAGTTACGTTATTAGGGGCGAATCATTAAGCTTGGGACCGGTGTGCTAGTACTTCCTGAGCCAAAACATATATTCATTTTCATCCTGACTATATAGCCGCTGGTTATACCAACAATCAATATGCAACTAGCGATTTGAAATAGGTTCACTGTTGTAAAACCCCTTGGTCCGAAGTACACCTTGAAGCCAGCACCTAACTATACATATTTGCGCCTTTGTTTTGATTTGCTGTGTTATTTTGACAGAAAATTTGAGAGTGTGTTCGTGTGAGTTCATTATTAGGGGCGTATTATTAAGCTTGGGACCGAGCTTGGGACCGATGTGCTAGTACTGACTGAGCCAAGAAAAAAATCATATTTGTTTGGGACCTACTGGTCTTAGAGTTAGTCTATGGTTATACTCACCCCCCCCTCAACCAAACAACAAGGCCAAAATAAAAAAGTGTCCGGCCACCCACCCTTTTTTTCCTCCGACGCCCCTCAACATTACCACACACAAAAACACGTACTAGACTAAATGAGTACACCGCTTACTTCCCCCTCTCATTTTCTCGTCTTTCGTACCAACGATAAACGATTACATACTCGTGTGCTTTTCAGAAATCGCAAACGTAATTTGTGATTGAACCTAGGTCCCTTTCATTTCATGTATCGTAATTTTTGAACAAATCTTGAATTAGTCAAGATTGACAAAGAGAAACGGCAGTGTGATGTCTGTTTCCAACGTATATAAAGTACAAGGTATTATAGTCGCTGCAATGTTTATGTAGTGGTACGAAAAAGACAAAAGCAAACAAAAAGTTATGAAATGTCTTCAGAAATGCATGAAATTTAAGCAGTTTCGATTCATAAGCCAGCCAAACGCAAGTTTCTTGCATGAATTTCTGCATGTAGGTATTAGGTAACTCTTGTACGTTACTTAAGTATACAAATTGATTGGAGGAATACGTTATTACTGAATATTTTTGAATCAATTAGCGCTAATATTTGAGGTGTTCGAAAACGCGATGATGATTGTTTCACAATTTCGAGTATCACACTTATTCAGGCATTGTTTCTGAATAATTTTAAGAAAAAGCTCATTTTTTTTAAATAAAGTTAGAGTAGACCAATTTTATTATTGCAATGAAATCTGCATGCGTACGCAAAAACTTAAGCATTTATTTTTTATGATAATGATTATCGTTAGAACATATAGCTCAATTTCACTTTAAGCCTGGCTAGAATCGCTGTTTCAGGAAGATCCACAACGATTTAAACTCGAAAATTAGATAAAATTTATGCAACTAGAAGGAACTTCGCGGTTTCTCATTACAAACATGGATGTTTGTTTGCCATCCGGTTTCACTCACATATGAGTAACATTAACTCAAAAACTTTAAAACCAAACGTACCCTAAATTAAGTTTCATTGCCACAACTCAATTTGAGTAATCCCCGTTTTTTTATTATTTTGGTATGAAATTGAGTGTCGGGCTCATTGTTTTTTGAGCATTACTCGAAAAAAAAAGCTTTAAAAGAATTAACGAACAAGAAAATATTTTTTTCAAAATTTTCCATAATTCATAAAATGTTTTTTTTTCGGCTTATAGCCCAGTATGCAGCTGGCATGTAAAGTCCAGAAGTAATTCTTACCATTTTTACCGAAAGTAATTTTGACAACTGCTCCAGTATGGGTGAAATGTCAATATTCCTAGAAAAATAATCGAAAGGCATATTATTCCACGAGAAAAAGAGACAGTCCAATTTAGTTTACATGAGCAGACGTTACCGTCTTCAGTTTTCCCTATTTTTCAACTGACAAGGTAAGAAATTTACTAAAAAAAGTTCAATTCATTGGACGCAGTGGTTCTTCACCCCAACAACAACAAAAGAAATCTCGACAGTAAAAGCATTTCTTGACCATTACTTATCCTATGCTAATGCACATTACTTTTGAGCTAACTAGCTTTTTTTAAGACACGTTTCCACATCTACAGTGGCTGCTTTCTGCTCTATGTCGCGACTGGTTATCAATTTTCGAATACGAAATAGATTTTAAATTAACTTCTGAAGCGTAAATTGACAAATACGTTATCCGACCCATTTTATATTATTGAAAAAAATAATATGTAGCTATCTCAATATTGAGTTTGGCGCAGTTTTCTTGGGTTTTGAATAACAATAAATCAAATTGATAAAATACGACTACTCAGCGTTTGACGTTTTAGATATATTTAGAAAATTGAGTAAAAGTTACTCAGCATTGAGTAAGCTCGAATGAGCGTATATGTGAGAAGAATATGACAGCTGGCAATATGCTTTCCCTTGTTCTCAAGGTACTTTGGTCTTTGTTTGCAGAACGAGGGAACCGCATGAGCATAACAAGATCTGTCAATCCGTCTACTGAGGAGTGCTCATTCTAAAGGGACTGATTTTAATTTTTGAAGAGGACACTGAAATGAAAATATATTTGTACCAACTGTTCCATCTTAGCATTCTTCTTTGGCTGTACCCTGTACGTTGTATGTCTATCCCTGGCATTACGTTATTAGGGGCGAATCATTGAGCCAAAAACTAAAAAAACTTGTAGACTGTGTGTCTACAAGCGATGAAAGGTTCTGGATGTTCCCGTAACGTGCCAGAGGTGCCGGTTTGTTGACAGTAGGAGACCCAATCGCACTTGATGTTTGCTGAAACCAAAATGACGTTCTTTCTTGCCTTTAGAGTCATTTTGGCCCTGCGGTCGGGATTGGTAATGGGGTTTCCCAACTTCCTCATTCAGGCAAGTATGCTTCTGTTAGTAACAATTCTTTGCCTGGTGAGCTTCCGTGTTCCAGCACTGATTCTGACTGTGTCAAGCTCTTCAGCATCAGTTTTGACAATGCTGCCACCCGCAACACTTCCCAGCATGAAATTTCCGAAATTCCACAATACGCTGAGCCATCTGATCGAAGTGATTATATTTATGAAATAAGCTTACACCGACCCTGCTCTACACCGGGACGCCACTTGCCACATGTTCCAAAGGAAGTCCAGATCCCTATCTTCACAGTCGAGCCCCTCCTGCCGGCGACCAACAGCCGTCCCGGTCCTTTTTACTACACACGCTAAGTTCAGTTTACTCAAATATGGGCGAAAAATAATCGCGAAAAGCGCACACACCCATTTATGGGTACATTACTACTTACCCATATTTGAGTATTTTTTCTCAACTTTAAGTCAACTTTACCTAACTTTACCCAGCAATTTTAGAGATTATGGGTATACTGAGCTTAGAGTACAGGCAAGTACGCTGTGGTATCGAACATTTCGTTGCCTGATTTGTTTGTTTGTCGAATTCAGTTCACCTCCTAGCCAGCTTTGATCAACGTTTCCAAGCGGGGAACAGGCATAGACTAACTCTAAGACCAGTAGGTCCCGAACAAATACGATTTTTTTCTTGGCTCAGTCAGTACTAGCACATCGGTCCCAAGCTTAATAATACGCCCCTAATAATGAACTCACACGAACACACTCTCAAATATTCTGTCAAAATAACACATCAAATCAAAACAAAGGCGCAAATATGTATAAAATATGTGCTGGCTTCAAGGTGTACTTCGGACCAAGGTGTTCTACAACAGTGAACAAATTTCAAATCGCTAGTTGCATATTGATTGTTGGTACAGGGACGCACATTCGGGGCAGTCGAGCTCTGTTTATAAGCACCCGTCCTGCGGTTAAGTTATTACACGGGACCTTGAGGATTCCAAGTGACGGCAAGTATTGTCGACCAAAGAACACCTCCCACCCTGATGGTATTTCCTTTCCCAGTGCTACAACCCTTCAACGGCGGAATTCGGACATTGTCATCTATTAACAAAATGTTGGTGGAATGAAGGCCTCATGAATGATTACACTGGTCGACAAAATCTGAAAAAAGTCTTGAGACCCAAAGCTCCATACCAGTTTCCGTTAGCTTGGGTCCTAAAACCACCGAATTTAATATTTTGACCTCATGCGATTTGCATTTGTCTTCACAAATTGGCATCAAAAAGTAAAATTTTGATATATTTTGAGAACCACTTCAGTAACTGCCATTTTTTTATATTTCTCAGACCTTAAGAAACAACTTTCGAGAAAAAAGTGTGTCGATCCGACTTCACCAAAAAAAGTTATGATCGTTGAAAGGCAGCATATTTTAGCAAAAAAACAGCAAAGTACAGTAAACCTCCCAACATGCGCGGTTTTCCTTGATGGCGGTCTCAAATGATATATGGGCATTGACCTTTGTTGTTTCATCAGAAAATATCTCGTGATCCTTCGTACATAGGAAGTTACTTTCTTCAGCAAAGTTGTTCAGTGGATCAAGGCCTTCAGGATGGTAAACTTAAAAGTTCAGAATTATCTCACTACGCGGCGCTAGTGTGCATGTAAACTTACTTTATAACTTGAATCTCGAGATCCTGGGCACATAGCAAGTTGGCGTCTTGGACAAAGATGTTTGGTTGATTGAGGTCTTTCGGATGGTGTTAACATTAGTTCAGAACTCGTCCGCTACGTGGCACTAGTGTGCATGTGAACTTTGTTTATTACCTGTACTTTGAAATTTACAATGATATAAAAAACATATCGAATTTCATAAAATTTGACTTATGAAACTGTGTGAACCTGTATTTTGATTCCATACGGCCCTAATGAAATCGTTGTGTATAACGAGGTTTTCTCAGTTAATCGTAATGATTTTCTCAAGTCATTCTTATCAATTCCATAAACCGCCTTAAGAATTTCATGCTGTTGTTTGTGTGTAATAATCATTTGGCATGCGTATAAAATAGTAAAAAGCGCGCCTAAATTATTGTTTTGGCTACTCTTGATGAATTCGGATTAATCATGATCCCGATATCTCCGAGCTGATATACTTCCTTAGAACGCGGAGAGTAAAACAGGATGAAGCAAAACAAATACTGGAAACCATAAATTAGGAAAAGACTAATACATATATTATAAACGTCCTCCTTGGGCAGGTAAGTTCATTGCTTCTAATGGTTGATCCGTTTCGTTCATATACGCGAAGTATCGCGTGGGAATTTATACGCGCATCTTGGGAAGCAATATTTTTCATGAAGATCCAAATTAGTAGTCTCGTCATAGAAGCTTCATTAATAAAAAGCAATTGTACTACGGGCGTACAATTAGATGACTGGCGTTGGCTTTTTTTTCATAACGTCAAATTTATTATAGATAAAATGAAAATGTCAGTAGAATTCAATAAAAAATACAAAAAAAAGGAAGATAATTAGTATAATCAATGCATATGAGTTCTATAGCACTAACAAATGAATTTCATAAGGTTATACAATGAAACTTATATGGTTACCATAAGCAAACCATTTGAAGTAGTCGTCATAGCATTCGATAAGGTAATGTTATGAAATTCAAACCGTTTCCTTGTGGCCAATTTTCATAAGGTTATTCAATAAACATCAAAAGGTTTTTTTGCACTAGTGTAAATCGTGTATAAATTTACTGTTTTCAGGAAAGTTAGTTGTAAAATTATAGCTTTCAGACGCTCGACTCAACAGTTCAGAATTTTCTCACCACGTGGTGCTAGTGTGCATGTAAACTTACTGTATAATTTGGATCTCGAGAATATTAACATAAAGCATGATGGCATCTTCAAAAAAGATATTCGACAATAGCGCCACGTAGCGGACGAATTCTGATCTAATGTGTACACCATTCAAAAAACTCTGAACCTTCGAATATCCTTTTTGAAGATGCCATATTGCTGTATGTCAATAATCTCGAGATCCAAATTATACAGTAAGTTTACATGCACACTAGCGTCACGTAGTGAGATAATTCTGAACTGTTGAGTCGAGCGTCTGAAAGCTCATAATTTACAACTAAATTTCCTGAAAACAGTAAATTTATACACGATTTACACTACTGCAAAAAAACCTTTTGATGTTCATTGAATAACCTTATGAAAATTGGTCACAAGGAAACGGTTTGAATTTCATAACATTACCTTATGGAATGCTATGACGACTACTTCAAATGGTTTGCTTATGGCAACCAGTAAATTTATACACGATCTAGATTTCAAAATACAGGTAATACACAAAGTTCACATGTACACTAGCGCCACGTAGCGGACGAGTTCAGGACTAATGTTAACACCATCCGAAAGATCTCAATCAACCAAACATCTTTGTCGAAGACGCCAACTTGCTATGTGCCCAGGATCTCGAGATTCAGGTTATAAAGTAAGTTTGCATGCACACTAGCGCCGCGTAGTGAGATAATTCCATCCTGAAGGCCTTGATCCACTGAACAACTTCACAGGAAGGAAGTGGTTCTGTTGCTAGAGGAACTTCCTATGTACGAAGGATCACGAGATATTATCTGATGAAACAACAAAGGTCAATGCCCATATATCATTTGAGTCCACCATCAAGGAAATCCACGCATATCGGCGGGTTTAGTGTACTTTTTTTTTTTTTTTTGCTAAAATATGCTGCCTTTCAACGGTCATAACTTTTTCTGGTGAAGTCGGATCGACACACTTTCTTCTGGAAAGTTGTTTGTTAAGGTCTGAGAAAAATTCTTGTTAAGGTCTGAGAAAAAATGCTTCTGGAGCATTTACATTTATTCTGAGGCAGTTATTCGAGTCAAAATATAAATTTCAATGTTGAATGCCAAGTTGTGAAGAAAAATGCAAATTTTGGAACCCAAGCTAACGGAAACTGTCATGGAGCTCTGAGTCTAAAACTCTCTGTCGACCAGTGTTATCGGTTAGCGGTCTTGGACCATTGCTATGACATTATAGTTTTGACCGAGACATGGCTGGATTCTCGGATTGTTTCAAGTTATGCTTTTGAAGATGATTAGGAAGTATTCCGCTGCAATCGAACCATAAACAATATCAGGAAATCGACCGGCGGTGGCGTTCTCGGTGCAGTTAGTTTCAAGCTGAAAGCAAGTGCAGTTGAAGACGATTCTTGGATCTCCGCGGAACAAGCTTTGGTAGCGATTCAGCTTGGAGGCCGTCAACTATTTCTCTGTGCGGATCATTCCTCCCGATCGAACTCGAGACTTGGAATTGATTGATGCACTTTGCCGATCTGTCTTTGCCGCTTCGGATAGGGCTACCCTCAATGATGAAGTGATTGTTTTGGAAGACTTCAACCTAGCGGACATGGACACCAACTCACAGCGGCTTCCTCCGTCCAGACCATGACGCAGGGGCAATTCTGCTTCTGGACAGCTACAGTACCGCAACTCTATCCCAAGTTTATAACGTGGTGAATGAAAACAATCGTTCTCTAGATGTCTGCTTTGTGAGTGGTCGAGATCTGCCTTTTCTACGGCACCCGTGCCTCTAGTTAAGCATGTTCCTGACTATCCTTCTCTAATAGTTGCTGTCGAGGACTTTGTTGCTCAAGACTTCGTTGACACTCCTGTTACTGTGTCATATGACGTCTGGAGAGCTGACTATCGCAGTTTTGGCGAAGTATTGTCTAATTTGGATTTCTAGATCCGACAGACGTTAATATCGTTATGTCATTGACAGGCACGTAAAAAGGATCGTTGATCCCCTGGATGACTAACGGTTTTCATTTGCAAAGACGGACCAAAAGCGCGGTTTTTAAAAGATTTGCGAAATATCGCATATAGTGGTTTAATCGCCATTATAGCTGGCTCAACTACGAATACAATCGAACGCGGCATCACTTCTTAAAACATCGTTTAAGCGCTGACCTGCTGGTGTTCCATCGGTTTTTCTTAAACAGAATATGGCCTATCTTCTGAATCTTTTCATCAGATATTCCAGCGGTCCCTCTCTAGCGGCATATTTCCTTCTTGTTAGAAAACAGCAGACATGTTTCCGGTGTTTAAAAAAAAGGAAGCAAGCGGGGCGTGCATAACTACAGGGGAATCACATCGCTAATGGCCCAAACACAATTATAGCGGAAGCTGAACGGCAACTGAAGCGGAAAAGCCCGATCTGAGTAAGCCTGCGTGTCGGGATGAACACAGGTTAGATTCAAGAACTTTCCACACAAATGACGGTAATATAAAGTTTAGTTAAGGATCCAATACGTCAAAATCATCAGCAAATCGTTTAATAGACAAACGAAAGAGAAAGTCGACGAAGAGAATCTCTCAATGTTACTTAAGACCTAATGCATTGTTCCGCTTGATTTGCAACAGCTGTCAAACTTGCCGTTTCCATTCTGTTTCCGTCCACATTGTTTTTGGGCCATAAGCCCTGTATCGAAGTTTTTTGAACTGGTCGTAAGGAGCTCCCTTTTTGCACATTGTAGGCAGTTTTTAAGTCCCGATCAGCCTGGGTTTTCAACTGGGCGTTCCACAACTGCAAAACTATTGTTCCTAACGTCGTACATACTGATAATATGATTGCTCGATGCCAAACGGACGTGATTTAACGGCAGCTTTCGACAAGCTCAACCACAATATTGCGATCACAAAACATGGCAGGCTAGAAGTTGGCGGTAATTTCTTAAGATGGTTTCGTTCATATCTTACAGGGCGCCAACAGGGCGCCGATCAAAAAGTTTATGCGCCTAGTTCGGGATACCGTAGGGTAGCCATCTGGGCCCGTTGATATTTCTTCTTTACTTCAACGACATACATCATGTTTTCGGAGGACCGCGGCTGTCGTTTGCCGGTGACCTGAACATATTTCTGCGTATCTGCTCAATCATCAGCTGCCGTTTACTCAAAGAACAGATTTGAACAGCCTTTGCTGATTGGTGTACTCTAAATCGGTTGGTCATCCCGGCTAAGTGCTCAGTCATAGCCTTTCACGGTAGAAGCAACCAATTGTTTTCAACTACAATCTGCTCGGCACGACCATCGAACGAATGCAGAAGGAAGCCCATATAGCATAAGGTCGTTTGGCATAAAGTCGTTTAGCTTAAAGTCATTTGGCATAACAATAACTTGGGCTAAATGGTCATTTAGCATAAAGCCGTTTGGCATAATGACCATTTGGCATAACACTTTTGAAATAATATAGAATCCAAGTGGTCATTTGGCATAGGATCTTGTCCATTGTAATATTCCCTTCTTTTCAAATGTGCTGTTCTAGGTTTCAGGGTTAAAATTGAAATTTGAAAATCAAATGTATTCTTCTCTGATGTTGAACAGTGAATTTTTGAATTGACTAAAAGTATGTATTGCTTAGTTATGTTTGGCATAATTCATTCGATCCGTCTGAGACAGACAGTGGTAGTAAATGTACTGTATTTTGATATTTACATTTGGACATTTTACATTTTAAATTACGACCAAATTGAACACACCCAAAAGTGAACCGCCGTGGGAGAAAATCTCATGACATTCCTGTACCGTCTTCTACAGGCGACGAAACATTTCTGCTGCCACCTGCCGATGGTTTAAAAAATGTTCCGACATAGATTTCTGTCGCTCAGAATTTCGTTGATTGATGGCTTATTACTGCATACATATGTTAATAAGTGCGTTTTCAATCTAGTTATCAAATACAGTCACACACCATGTCTAAACTGTTCGAAACTCTCTGCAGAAATAGGGCGAAATTTGTCTCTTTCTGTTTTCTATCCCCTACGTTCACTTGAACTGTACACATAAACTGTTGCTGGTGTGTGGGCCTCAAATTTTGTAGCAGGTGACTGTTGTGCAAAAAAATGTACATTTACCATCTCTGGTCACAAATAGACCAATATGGGAAGTATTGTAATCTCCCTTCTTTATGAATTAGGCTGTTTTTTTTTATTTTCTTAAATTATTTTACAATCTATGATTTAATAATTATACTAAATAATTTATCTTTCTCTAAAATTTAAATGTATGTGAAATTGTTAATTGCTTAGAAATTGATCTAATTTTCTAGTATTTATGCCAAATTGTCATTATGCCAAATGATTCTGATTTCTGATGAAACGTTAACTTACAGATTTTCAATCCAAATAATCTTTCTCAAATTGTACGGTGCCAATGCCAAAAGACCTTTATACACTCAAGCAAATAAACTAAAAAAATTCATAAGGTTCAACTTATGAACTATGCTTTGGAATTTCATAAGGCTGACTTCTGAATGGATTTTGTTTCACACGACATTGTTCTTGTGCGCCTCTAAGCTTTCCTATTTACAAGTGTTGATATATAAGTGGGTAAGTCACTGGACCCATAACCTCAACGTTCAAGGTTCGAATCTAGGTTGCTCATAATTTTTAATTTTTTAAACATTATATTTCATAAGGCAAATTTATGAAGTTCATACTGATATCTTATAGCAAATAATCATAATGCAATCTTTTGAATATCGAAAGTTTTTTTTCGCTGAGTGTATCAATTGAATTTTGAATATCTAAGTTATGCCAAATTTTAATTATGCCCACTGAACCTGGAGCAGCTTTCATTCTGCGATATTTATGCCAAATGGTGTTAATGCCATACTTTAATATTTTTAATTTGTTCTTTGTCATTATGCCAAACGGCCGTTGTGTCAAATGACCATTGCTTATCCAACATCTTATGGCAAATGACATTATGCCAAACGACCTTATAGCAAACGACTTTATGCCATGCAGTTCGTTTAAAACCTAGTCGTTCAGCTGGATTCTAAACTAACGTACTCGCAATATATTTCATATGTTGTTGATAAAGCTTCAAGAACTCTTTTTTTTTTTTCAAGGAGAAGAATTTCAGCAACATATACTGCCTAAAATCGCTCTATTGTTCTTTAGAGCTTTCTACACTGGAGTACTGTTCAGCGGTTTGGAGTCCAAGTTATAATAATCGCGCCTTGCGAATCGAGACTGTTCAACGCCATTTTCTTCTGTTTGCTCCGATAAAAAAGGGCGGCAATTTGCTGTGTTATTGCTGGGAGACAGAATCAGATTTGGCGGCAAATGAAACAATCCAAAGCTAAATTTCTCAAACTACTTTTTCAGTTGCTTTTTTTCTCCAAGCTAAGTTTTTTCTCGATTTACCATCGCTTTGGTTGAATCGATCTTATATTTTAGTTGATTCTTGAGCATAAATGAATCGCTTTCATGAAACCATGAAACCATGTTGGTTTAAAACGACCATTTTTTTTGTAATTTTTTTGTTTTTACAACTAACAGCGCTGTTTGATTAAAATTAAGGTTTTGAAAAGGTAAAGTTACAGTAATCTTTCTCTATATAGATAAAGTAAAGTGAACTACAAGCATAATCTTCCCTTTATATATTCAAACGAATAACTTATATTTAATTGTAGGTATCGTTTAATTGGTGAATGCAAGAGGAATAATTTATTTGAATCTAAAATAGGTTGTAGGAAAGTGCGAAAAAAGGATCCTCTATGCAAAACGTACATGAAAAAGCCTAGATTTTCATTTCTCATCGAGCGAGCTCCCAAGTATCTGAACCAGAGCAGATAAGAATTGAAGGCATTAACATAACGTTACCAATCCTTAAATCTATTTTTACACTCCGCTGCCACCATGCATAAAAAAAACTAACACATGGACAAAGTTAGAATCTCATACTATGTTTTCATAAACTGACTTCTAAACATTAAAAGGTTTGCTGCTCATGCACGTAAAGGTTTAAGAATAGTTAACCTAATTCTCCAAATAATCGATTAAAGTAAAACAAACATGTCTTCGGAAGTTTAACCACTGAGCAACGAATTCACGTGACTAATAATGATTGTAGTTGGCTTATTCCTCCTAATCGGAATTTGATTGCGCACGTCTTAGCTCAGCTATTCTACGTGATCGTCTCAAAGGAGGACTGTCGTCTTCACTGTCATCATCGCCATCCATAAACCGGCGGTTCATCGAAGAATTCTTCTTCTTCGTATTTTCAGTACAAAGATAAGTTTGCAGATTTACATGGAAGTCCCACTAAAAGACGGGCGAGTTAAATCAAGTATTAATGCTATGCTTAAAATAAGTGCAACAAAATGGGCTTACCGAACATGTTAGTATTTCTGGTCTGTGTGGATGCCAAGCAACGTCACGGACCGCGTCTCGGTGACGTTCGATATTTTCTACCATTACTCCAGTAAGAGCGTCGTAGACTAAGACAAAAAAAAAATACTTCAGTAAACGTGGGCTAAGAATTGAGCAGAACTTACTTATTAGACGTCCGGTACCACAACCGGTGTAAATGTACCGCTGTCCTGTGGTAAGAGCTGGCGAGAATTTGGCCCTAAGCAGACTCTTCCTTACTCGATGTCCTCGGTATGTCATTACACTCGTATCTCCTTCCAGGGTCTTGTTCGGGTTGTAGACTATAGAAGAAGGTAAATTGACAACAACAGGTTGCATTTAATTGGCATTTAAGTTCAACTTACATCTCTTCGGGACCTCATCCCACCGGTAGTCCCAGTTGCTGTAACAAAGTTGATCTTTCACTTTCATTTCAGCATCTGCCGGAGAAAAGACTCGCAGATCCCACAATTTTATACTTTGATCCTTGGAGTTGGAAATGATGTAACGTCCATCGTTGCGAGAGTCAATGTAAGTAATGCCATCAAAGTGCCCCACCAGAACGCCTACCGATTCTGGGTTGACCTCGTTCAGGCATCGGCGATCCCACACCTTATGGAATAAAAATAACAGAACAACCTTTCATTGAGCCTTTTCATGTGTGAATTTGACAAGTAGCTCACATTCTCACACATGAGATATGTTATACATCTCAAAAAATTCAAAAAATCATTCCGATCTTAAATTTATAAAAAGAAGCTCCATTGGAAGCTTATTGGTAAAATATTTGGCATATCGTGTCATAAAAATTAAACAATGAATAAACCCGAAAAAGAAATTGATTTTTTCAAACCTAAAAATACAGTCGTCGTTAAACTTTGATTTTCCGAACATTACCTTGATTAATCCATTATCTGTGCCACTGAAGAATATGTTTGACGTTTCATCCAGAAATCCAACGGCATTCACATCGTGCTTCTCCTGCGCTACGGGAACCATTAGAACACGCCTGTTGGCAGTTAAATCGTATGCATACAAACACCCATCATTTGCTCCTGCTAATATCTGTTTACCACAGTTTGAGTATGCGACGGTAAATACGCCGAACTTCGGACATTGTGGCCTTAGGAAAAGACAGTGTATATCATCCGATTCCATATTTCGCAACCGGGAGACGAATACTGAAAATGTCAATCATTAAAACATTCATACAATTCACTGATTCATAAGGCTAATTCTACATACACGCATCAGCCCATGTCGAATAAACAAAAAACTGTCCATCAGGACTAAAGTCGATGTCTAACACGGACCATGAGACGTTTTTAGCCTCAATCTGACTCATCAGAGGATATCGACTGGTGGTGGCGTCAAACACGCGAATTTGGTTGTCCTGGCTGGCACTTATGAACTGTGAACCATCTCGTGAGAACTGTCCGCAGAATACTTTGGAGTTGCAATTGTAGATGTGTTTTTCCGTTCGATTCGGCAAGAAGAGGTTATTAACTTTGCATTTGTCGCTTTGAACGAATGGACCTTGCTTGGGTCCCAAGCCGCTTTCACGCTTGGCAAGCATGTCGAGCAAGGAAAACTTCTTCGTGGGGCTGCTGGCATCTGCATCATAGCCAGACGCTTGTTTAATGCTCTGATAAATTGCACTTTTCTGTGGGTTGCAAAAGGAAAAGAAAAGAATTCAGATAGATGTTGGAAAATTATTACATTGGTGATTATATATATTATACTATTCTATTATCGGTGACAAACTAGCCCAGGAGGCTAAAAGTCACCTTAATGAAGAGAAAAAAAAACTATTCTATTATATGGGATTGCCTATTTTTTATGTGTACAAGGGGAAGGACAGTGATATGTGTTTTTTGTCATCATCAAGGAATAATAAAATATCTCGAATGAAATCGTAAAACTTTCTAAATAAAGTTTGTTCTTACAGTCAAATCAAGTCATGAAATCGAAATTCATATTTTTATGTAGGTACTAATTTATTGTCAATATATGGAAGGATCGCTCATTAAATCTTCCGGTACCTTATGCTTTGAGGTACCAGGTGGTAACCCACTGATTGCCTGTCAAATTGCTAAACTTGTATAGACGTTTGCCTTGACTTATCTCAAATCATAGTATTTTGTCCACTATATCATAAAACACAGGCCGGCGTCGGTGGTGCAGTGGCAAGCGTGACTGCTACTTAGCACCCCAGTGGGTCTTCAATCCCAGTCGACGTCGGTGGTTTTTCTTTGGCGAAAAAATCTGGTCACGTCTTCCTTCGAAAGGGAAGTAAAGCCGTTGGTCCCGGCTCATATTCATGAGTCGTTAGGTAGGGTCCAGGTGGTGGAGTCGTCTTCCTAGCGTCAGTGATTGTCACCTAGTGAGGAAATAGGCCGACGGAAAAAAAAAATCATAAAACATTGCGCTCATTGCGCAGCAGCTCATGGAACACTCTAACAATGGTTCATATCTCACTTGGCTCTAGCTATTAGCTATCAGTTCTCGTTGACGTTTGCATGTTTTTCAGCCTCCTCAGATACTTCTCGGAAGTCAATTATGACCGCCCATTTTCTTGGTATGCTTCAATAACGTGAACTTGTTCCTCGAAGGTCGACGTCTATCGTATGCTGATGACCTTAAGATTTTTCTACAAATCCACTCAACAATTGTTTTGTCCTACAAACAGCTATAGACCTGCTTCGCTTACTGGTCAATTTATTTGGCTATTTTTTTTTTTTTTTTTTCATTTAAGCCCCAGTGATGCTTTGAAGCATGATTATAATTTAGTTTACAATACATCAAGACATGTATGGTACACCCTTAACTAAGCTGACAGAAAATATATTAAACTTAATTTAGCCGCCATACACGGAACATGCCGTCCAAGAAGACACTGTTGCAAATCGACTCGGAAGGAGCTACGTTTGAGAATTATGAATCCTTTCGTCGGTTTTTTCAATTTTCTTTTTGTTATTTTGTTAGTCAGTTTTACGTTTACAAGTTCAATAAGGCGTTTCGGCGTTTCATAATTTCTTCAGTCGTCTGCAGTTTAGTCCGTTGGTGTGTCATTTATGTGCTCTAAGAGTCTTCAGAAGCTGTTTTCTCGAACCGAATATAAGAAGTTATTGTATTGTTCCTTGTGCATTAGAATGATATAGCTTAACTCCTTTTAAAAGGTATTACATGTTCAAGTTTGCTTTCACTGTCTCTCAGTCATGTGTATGTCCACTGTTTTGAGTGGTGTCGTTCCGTTTTTTTTTTTGTTTAGTTTGTCAATGTCACGTTTACAAGTTTAATAAGTTATACCTAATGTTATGAAATGAAAATATCCTTCTAATCAACATGCAACTCTAGGAGTGGACAGAAATTTCTGCTAGAACCAAAGATGTGAAGAGAAAGTATTGATAGGTCGTTGGAGCACGGCAGGCTTTGATTTTTTTATTTTTTTTTATTTTCCGTCGGCCTATCTCCTCACATAGTGACAATCACCGACGCCAGGAAGACGACTCCACCACCTGGACCCTACCTATCAACTCATGAATATGAGCCGGGACCAACGGCTTCACTTCCCTTCCGAAGGAAAACGTGACCAGATTTTTTCGCCTCAGAAAAACCACTGTCGTCGACTGGGATTGAACTAAGACCCACTGGGGTTGGCTGTGAAATTGACTAGAAGCAGTTGAAATTGAGCGGAGGGCAGTTTTGAAAGGCGGCATGCGATCAAGCACACAATCTTTTACCAAGCTACCCCAGTGCGGGGTAGGTAAGGGTAAGGGTACCCCCTTAACTTGCAAAATAGTGCGCGCCTGATCGTGCTGATATACCACCAAATGGCACGGACAGTTCCGGCGATGTGAAAATTTCTTTTTACACTTCCTACATGCCCTACACTGCTCACATGTTCCTACACTGTCAACATGTGACAGAAATCAATTTTCAAATTAGAGGTTTTAAAAACACAACTTCTAATTTTAGCGGTAATGTTAAAATTTAATAAGATATTTTTCTCATCTTCGTAATTTTTCCGTAATTTCTTTAGACTTTTGTAGTTTTGTTCGTTGGTGTGTCGTTTGTGTGCTCATTATGTCGTCGAGATATTTCAGTTCTACCAGTTGTAGTAATGTCTGATGTAACAGGTCTTAAAAGTCCCACAGACAGACGTTTAAGCAAGAAGAAAATTAATCGATATATTTGTGTACATTTTCAAATCGCTTTCAAGCGCTAGCTTTAGCAATCACTCCTTCACTAACGCCGCATATTTCACTTAGTCGAGGTGCCCACTGGTGAAGTTGCGGCATCTGCTAGCATGTCAATATATCATGCCGACGTTTGCCACACGCCACCCGATATTGACACAACGTATTGACGTGCAATGAGATAACACATAGCGGCAACAAAACGAACAGATTTGCTAACTGCTAGTTGCTTATTGTTATTTGGCGATTTCTTTTAAATTGACGGTTATGGAATTTTACACACGCTGAGATTCAAGCTTCAATAACTGTAGTAGTCCCAACAATATATATTTTATGGTTTACTGATGGGATTCATGAGAGATAATTTTCCTTTAAAGGGGTTTGGGAGGTCGTTTCGTCTTTTTATGTTATTTAATTAGTCAGCCAGTGTTACGTTTATACGTTCAAGAGGGCATTTCGTAAATTCTTCAGTCGTTTGTAATTTAGTTAATTGATATCTAGTTCTTATGTGCTCTGAAAATCATCGGTGCATACCTTGTCTTACCTCGTTTGATTGACCTTTCACTTTGTCCGCCTTAGTCAGTTCTTGTCTTCTGCGTTATTCAGTTAAAGTCTATAGTTATTGTAGAAAAGTTTACGTTTACTTGTCGGTTTATTGACCCGCCGTACCTTAGTATGGACAGGGCGACACTGGCCAGGAACTTACGCTTGCTCCCTTGCACCGCCGAGCTATTCGACAGCATGCGGGATAATGCCGATATAGCCATAGGGGCTTTCTTGCAGGCGTAATTGATGTGGCTGATAAAGGACAGCTTGTCGTCGATCATAACGCCCAAGTACCTCAGGGACCTCTTTGATAATATTGTGCAATTGCCTGCCCTAATCGTCGCCTGTTGCTCCTATGGGCAGTTGTTAACAACCGTGACCTCAGCCTTGTGATGGGCAAACTCCAGTTTCATGGAGCTCATCCATCTCTCCACAATGCCAATGGAGTGCGAGGCCGTTAGCTACACCGTTTTAACGGGATGTCGAGAGTGATGT
The DNA here is from genome assembly GCA_024533555.2 of Aedes koreicus. Classification (NCBI taxonomy): domain Eukaryota; kingdom Metazoa; phylum Arthropoda; class Insecta; order Diptera; family Culicidae; genus Aedes; species Aedes koreicus. The sequence continues at coordinate 614,967 of JAHHFK020000808.1, read as the reverse complement.
CGTCTGCGAACCCGACGATCTTCATTCCATTCGGGAACTTGAGTTGTAATACCTCGGCGTACATCGTGTTCCTGGCACCGGGCCCAGGATCGAACCTTGCGGAACGCCTTCGGTGATCTGGACACGCATCTGACCCACCTCTGTGTTGTACAACAGTACCCGATTTTGTAAATAACTAATAGAATTTTGTACAGGTATCCAGGAACCTGGAGGCTTTCTAGCGAGCTTCTAGACGATGGCCACCCAACTGGCGCTATTGATCGCGTTTCCCACGTCAACGGTGACCACTGCACAGTATCTCGCCTCTTGCCACAACAGAATGGCATTCACCTTTACGGAAGCCAAACTGGTTGTTCGACATACCGCCTGTACCCTCCGTGTACTTTGTCAGTCTGTTGAGGATTACCCTCTCGAGCACCTTAGCAGACATACAGGTCTATATGCCGATGAGTCACCTGGTGGCTTTCCTGTCATCGGTAGCAATACTAGAGTCTGAATTTTCCAGGCATCCGGGAATACGCCCTCGTCCAGACATCTTTGCATCACCACCCTGAACATTCCGGGAGTCAGAAAGATAGCCGTCTTAAATGCCAGGCTCGGAATGCCATCCGGTCCTGGCGCTTTATTCACCTTAAGCGACTTTCCTTCCGCAATGAGTTCGTCGTTCACCACCCTCGCCTCATCTCCGACCCCCGTTGTGCCGTTATCAATGCCCACGCGGTTACGGATATTCGGCTGAGTCGACCATCCCTCCATCGCTATGACAGTGTTATGGTTTAGGATACTGGAACGCTGGTCATGGGACAAATCGACGGGGGGAGGGTAGGCACTCGGGTCGTGACTCGGAAAGAATCCCCCAACGATTACCTGCAGCAGCTTTGGTGATTGCTCGGTAGGAGCCGCCATATTTGCCATTACTAACCGGTCAGCGTCGGACCATGCTTTCTGCATGTTCTTCGGAGGTCGGCGGTCGACTCCGTTCACCAATACACCGACGACCTCCCATTCCTAGGTTTGACTTTCCTAGGCATGGTCGCGTCGCACGCTCGTGTAAGTGATATAACGAGTACCGTTAGGTTCCTGGGTTTCGCGTAACATTTATTTTCTCTCAAGCGCCTCTTCGAAAGCCTCTACGTCAAAGAAGGACGCACTCCATCTGCGGGCGAATGGAGTGAATGCTCGTCCTCCCGCACGCTGCCTTGTATTGTGGACGATACATTAACAAACTGCCAAGTGGTCGCTATGGGAGTAGTCATCATCCACCCTCCAGTTATTTACCAACCCAGGACTGCTGAAAGTTATACCGATTATCGATTCCGCTCCATTTCTATGGTATGTACTCTTGGTACCTACGTTGGCTAGGTTCACATTGAGCCTAGCCACGGCCTCAGGAAGAATCTGACCCCTGGCCTTGGTAAGGCAGCTCCCCCACTCGAGCGCCCGAGCGTTGAAGTCCCCCGCTATTACCAAAGTGTTTAGGCCAGTTAGCTTAGTTGTCCTACGATCAACCATGTTGGGAAACTGTTTAATCGACCATCTTGGCGGCGCGTAGCAGCTGTCAAAGTACCGTTAAGTCTGCGATTCTCAATTACATGCCCAAGACCCCTTACGAAATTACATGCCAAAGACAGCATGAGTGAACCCAACAAAGTTATTAGCAGTTTATTGAAGTGATGATCTGTCTGTTTATTGAAGTGATGATAGCTGTGTTAAGGGCCTAAGGACCCTACAGTGGCGGACAATACAATAAGACCAAAGCCCGATTTTCATACAAAATGGTCATGTTTGGAGGCATATCTTTCACTTTCCCGTGAAGTAATTGAACTGAAATTTTGGCAATAGCCTAGAAATAACCTGAATTTTCGTCTTTAATAAATTCATAATTTTTCATTCAGCACTTCAGAAACTACAGATACCACCTACGAAAAAACAATAAGACCTTCTTTTGATATCCATAGTTGAGGCTATGTTGAAGAGTGTGAATTACAATCTATAGTATACTGATATTAAAATGATCCGTGCATCAATAATCATAATTCAGATTCAAATTCGAGCATCCTTAATGGAAATCAAAAAGTGGTCTTATTGTTTTGTCGTATGCGGTGTCTGTAACTTTTAAAGTGGTGAATGAAAAATGATGGATTTAATGCAGATGAGAATTTAGGCTTCTGGATACTATAGCAGAAATTTCAGCTCAATTGGTTCTCGAGAAAATGAAAGGCAAGCCCACTAACATGACCATTTTGTATGAAAATCAGGCTTTGGTCTTATTGTATTGTCCGTCACTGTATATCTATATTACGTAAGTATATTGATATCATATGTCATACATATTATTTCCAGTGAAAATCAGATGGTTGGTATCAAGACAGGCTATATCCAGTATATACATGGGACAGTTATACTTATAACGGCAGTATAGGTTATAGTGCTTACGGGTTAAGCACACTGATGCACAAACCCATTTATGTTCTATATTATCTAGTATACAGAAATACACCTGGTAAAGTTGAGAACAGACAACAAGCTAGATGTGATAAGCAATAAGCCACTACAGGTATACCTCAATTATATGTACACGGCACTCAGTTCCTCCAATCAATTCAACAAATAAATATTATCAATATGTCTTCTAACCTATGCTATTGATTTCTACAATTGGTTTGTCATTTTCAAGAAATCGGTATTGGAATTGTTTAGTGTCATGTATATATAATCGAGGTATACCTGTACTTGGTTTTTTGTAGCAGTCTACGTTTATTCTTTTCACACGTACCTTCAATTGGTCCAGGTTTGGTCGCTTTCTGATATCTGGCAAGGACATCGAGGGGTGATCATTGTTGAGAATTTGTATCTCGCCACTTGTTATCGTAATTATAGAATAAGTTATATTGTTGTTGTATAACATACGATTAATTTAGTTTTACCTGCTGATAAGTTGCCGTAATATTGAAACAAGTTGATTTTCATGAGTGGCTTCTTCTCCTTCCAGCGGATCATCGAAAAGGCCATCTTCCTCGATAGTGTCAACATCTTCTTCAAACTCGACGTCGCTCATATTCGCTAGGGCACGACTCCGAAGGACAATATTTCCCATAAAACGACCGCAGATCCCTTAACTAGGGAATGAACTAAAAAATTAACACAGAAATGTTTGTCTCTGTGTTCCAGTTTTTGTTTTCTAATTTTATTAAAGAATATTTTCTCAAATGATGATTCTACTAGTAGGAAATGATGATTCTACTAGTAGGGAAATGTAGAATTTATCGCGTCTTATTTGCCTCACTAGGCTTTTCAAGATCACTAGATTTGATCAGCTTCTGGATATGCTATCCTTGTTCCGCCAACATAGGAATCAATAAAAATCACTGTTGGCTATGCTGTTCACACAGTCTTCTTGTTTTCTACGCAACTGTTAATTTTCGTTTATTTTGTTATCTGTTTGTCACATTTTCATGGGAGTCTTTTTACTTGTTAGAATTTTATCGAAGGATGACTAACCACAGCTCAAAATGTAAATATTTTAAGTGTATGTAATAACAGATTATAGCACAGATTTTCCCTATTTTATTCTTATGAGATGGCCAAACTGAAGGAAAGGAAAAACAACAATGACGAATTTGGGCAGTTTGATTGACAGATATAACAGCAAAACATGCTTAGTTCATTTTCCTATATGTTCCTTGTTGTTGCACACGGCCACATGGACCTAATCAGTTGGGGAGTAAATTTACTCATTTCATTTTTGTTTTTGATCCAGTTTCATCCTGAACCTGGATCGGCTTTTTTGCTTTGTTCATAATACAGCGTTGTAACATGATACAAGGCTATCTTGATGACATTATCCTTGTTGACACTTTTCAAAACACCTTTGTATTATGTTACAACTCTGTAGTGTGAACAAAGCATTAAACACTGGCCAGACTGAGCAGTTACAGCATGTTTTGAAATTGGAAATATCTTCTCAACATCATGGGATCCCAGTAGTGGACAGCAGTTTCTGCTAGAACCAAAGATGTATCCCACTGCGGGGTAGGTCAAGGCAGGGACGGATCCGGATATTTGGCCAAGATGTCAATGTTTGCTTCGAAATACTGCCAAAACAAAGCCCTACGCTCAATTCTCAAACTACTTCTATTCAATTTCATAACCTGCAGAGCTCTATCGGACCTATCGATACTTTCAGAGTTGTTATAACTCTGTAGGGGAACGTCCATTAATTATGTCACGCAAAGTGACTTTTTATAAACCCCCCCCCCCCCCCCCTGTCACGTTTTTTGTATGGATTGTCACGTTTTCCAAAAAAACCCTCCCCCCTTACTGCGTGACATAATTAATGGACCTTTCCTAGTCAGAACAAGGCATTACGTCGGTTTGTATGTTTCTATTTGTAACGCGTTCCCGGCTGAGGTTCCCTAAAAATTTCGTATGGATATTTTTCTTAACGACCTATTTGGGGTTTCATTCAAACCATTAAAGAAATAGTTGGAGGATTTGTGATATCGTTCGTTAAAGGTAATTTTTTATCAGGGTTTGCAGTTATGGCTGGCCCACAATATAGACTGTTCCAGAAAGTATAAGCACACTTTCAAAATAACAAAAAAGTCGTGTTTTTTTTTAGTTTTAATAATTTTATTTGGCAAATCATTATTGTATTTGTGTTTTATATGATATTTTACTCTCGTTTAATAAAAATATGTAATCATAGCCAAGACTCCTAACTTTTCCTCGAACATGACCCATTATCTTCTGCACAGTGGTACTTCCCACCATTTTGACCACTTTTGGTCAATCTTTTTTAAATTTTTGGATGTCGTCCGCTGGTTTTATGAGTTTTCGAAGCTTTGCTTTGCTTTAAACCCAAAAAGTCTCGATTGGCCGTGCCTCCGGGCAGTTCGGCGAATTCATGTGTTTCGGCACGACACATACATTTTGACTTTTGTACCATTCTAAACTGTCCTTTGCGTAATGACATGACGCCAAATCAGGCCAAAATACTACTTGACCTTCGTGCTGCCTGATCATCGGCAATAATCGCTTCTGGAGACATTCTTTAACGTATTTCTGAGTGTTCATCGTCTCCATTGTGATGTACGGACTAGATGTTTTACCACACTCGCATATTGCTTGCCAAACCATAACCTTCTTACTGAATTTTTCGGTAAAAATTACATTCTCCGTTACGGGGATGTCTTTGTCTTCGTTTACAGTATAGTTTTGTGGTCCGGGAAGCGTTTTGTAATATAGTTTCACATACGTTTCATCGTCCATTATAATACACCCAGAATTTCTACACAATAACGAATCGTAGAGTTTGCGGGCCCGTGGTTTCACGGACGCGGCCTGATTTGGGTTCCTTTTGGGTTTTTTCTGCTTCCGGTATGTTTTTAGCCCAAGTCTTTCTTTGGCACGCATGACGTTACTCGACGAGGTCCCTAGTTTTTTCGCAGCATCCCGAACGGAAGTCGCTGGTTTTCGCTTGTAGGCATCCCTGATGTTTTTATCGATATCCGGACTAACAGAACCGGATTTCCGACCACTCTTCGGCGCATCTTCAAACGTACACATATCCTTGGCCAATTTTCTCAAGGAGAGTCCGCTCATAGTGCACCATTTGTGCTCGATACTTTTTCGTTGTTCCGGAGTAAGACCGCGCATTTTGATAGGTAACACAAAACTGAGCACTTTTTTGATGCTATGTCATTCAGAAATGTGCAAACAAAAGAACGCAGCCAAAACATGTTGAAATATTTCATTATATTCAAAGTGACCGTTAAAATAAGGTGTGCTTATACTTTCTGGAACCGTCGTTAGATACGTTTGCGTTCCGTGGACGTAAATTTGACAGAAAACCGATAAGAAAACTGTCAAATTCACGCAAACGCATCCGCAACGTATCAATAGACTTTTTTCGTCAGACCTAACCCCCTTTTTTTATACGTTTCGTGTTCGAAAGAAATTTCTTTTTCTTTTTCAATCCCATGTTAAATTCTGTTTACTGAAACGGAGAAGTAAGGAATCGAAAAAAAATGTCTGCAGCAGTATCCACCTGAAATGAAAGAAAAACAAAATTGGAATTTGTAAGGTTTCCACGCAAACTAATGGGAGCTGTCACTTTTACTTTCGGAAAAATATTACGCTCGATTATTCCGTAAGTGAAGGTGACATTTCGTTCCATGCAGGTCAATTGTCAAAATTCCGCTTGGTAACATTGAACAAAATTCCGTAAGCTCTCTACTTTTTATGTCAATACTGGACTTAAACATTAATAACTTTTTTTGACTATGCACTCCTCATTTTGTTACAAATTATTGAAATCTCCAATTTGTTCCACATTTTATGGGGAATGTAACCATGTGGAACAAATATGCGGCGTTTTGGCAACTATGTAAAGTGATGAAATTATTCACACCACACTGAACCCAAACATCATTCCAAGATCGTCTGAAAAGTATTTCGATTGCGGCCTTTAACGAAAAGCATTCGGAAATCGGTTGATTGTCTTATGTTTAGATCCGTATGACGATCATCCATGTTTCGTATGACAATCAACCAAATTTAATATGATGCAGTGGGAAAGCCACTCTGCCACGTTGTGTTTGTGTTGATCGTGTTTCGGGGTGTTGGAAGGTGGCAGAAGGTGTTTCTGTGTTTCAACATATCTGTCAAAACTACACTCGAAAATTTATGCTCATTGGCAACCATAGCTGTTTTGGACGTGTTATTCACGCACGCATATGCATCATCTGAATTACATCAGCGCAAGCGAGAGGGAAACAAAACACTGGGAAATTAACCATTCGATTCATGACAGCGGTGCCAGAAATGATTTTATTCTTTCATGTGGCGGCGAGGTGTTTGAAGTGTGGCGGATTGTGTCGGATTGTGTTTTTGAGGGTGTCAACACATGGTGGCCGAGTGACTTGCTCCCTGGCTGTTTCTTGCCGAGAGGAAGCAAAAAGAGACATTTCTTGAACTGAAAGAATAGTTGTTTTATAGAGTTTAATGAGGTCTTCCGGGTGAGCACCCCACCATGTCCCGGAAATTGATCTTAGAAAATTGATCCTTTGTTGATCTTTCTGTTTTAAATACGCAATGTGAGTACTCCAAGTGCATTTTGAATCAAACATGACTCCAAGGTATTTGAAGGTAAAAGATTGGGTAATGTCTCTTCCCAATCGCTTCAGATGCAGTTGGACAGGGAACCGCTTTCTAGTAAACACTACCAATTCGGTTTTTTTGCGGTAAAAACTCGATCCCCAGATTTCTGGCCCAGATGGACAGATTATCTAGGGAATTTTGCAATGGTCTTTGCAAGATTTGCGCACGTGGACCTCTAAAGGAGATCACAGTATCGTCTGCAAGTTGTCTTAGCGTGCATCTATTTTCCAAGCAGTTATCGATATCTTTAACATAAAAATTATAAAGTAAGGGACTTAAACATGAGCCTTGGGGTGAGCCCATGTAGCTAATTCTGCAAGTTTTTTTTTTTTAATCTTTATTTTACGTCGGCCTATTTCCTCACATGGTGACAATCACCGACGCCAGGAAGACGACTCCACCACCTGGACCCTACCTAACGACTCATGAATATGAACCGGGACCAACGGCTTTACTTCCCTTCCGAAGGAAGACGTGACCAGATTATTTCGCCTCAGAAAAACCACCGACGTCGACTGGGATTGAACCCAGACCCTACTGGGGTGCCAAGTAGCAGTCACGCTTACCACTACACCACCGACGCCGGCTAATTCTGCAAGTTGTCATTTATCATTTGTTTTTCTGACAGTAAATTATACAAAAAAATATTTAAAAATCCTGGTAAACCACTGCTGTGCAGACTATTTGCCAGTATATCTATGGAAAATGAATCAACTGCGCCCTTAATATCCAGAAGAAGCCAATTGCTCCTTGTGTGCAAAGGCCAGTTGTATATCAGATGAAAGCAACGCTAAGCAATCGTTTGTTCCATTGCTCTTTCGGAAACCAAATTGCGTATTTGATAGCAGGTCAAATAGGTTCAACCCAACGGTCAAGTCTTGATATAGGATCATTTTTTCTAACAATTTCCTTAAACATGATAGCATAGAGATCGGACGGTATGAGTTGTAATCAGACGCTGGTTTCCCAGACTTTTTTAATAGCTATCACTTTAACCTGCCTCCATGCGGGTTGAACTATGTTTAATTCCAGGAGAGTGTTATACAGGTTAAGTAATCGTAATCATTTTAGCGATATCGGGGAGATTTTTTAGAAGATTGAATTTAATCATATCGCTTCCTGGAGCAGAGTTATTCGATGAAAGAAGTGCCATTGAAAATTCCAACAATGTGAATGGTTCGTCCAGAAAACCGTTACTTCGGGTAGTATCGCGTAAATTTGGTTGTGTTGGGACAGAGTCTGGACAAACATTTTTTGCGAAGTCGAATATTCATTTCATGGAGTATTCTTCACTCTCATTCGAGGATGAGCGGTTTCGCATGTAGCGAGTCTTTCTCCAGAGCGTTGTCATGGAGGTTTCTTTAGATAGTCCCTCTACAAACGAACGCTAGTTATTGCGTTTCATTGCTTTGAGTAAGTTTTTAAGCTTTTTTTTAAAGCTTTAGGTACCTATCAAAAAGCTCACATGTTTCATGTCTACGATAAACTTTAAACGCATCGGATTTCTCAAGATACAACTTAGAGCATTCGTCATCCCATCCAGGGGTGGTGGGTCTTCTTTTGAGGGATGCACTTGGGACCCGTTGTTTCTGGGCTTCTAATGCACTTTTGTACATCAGTTCGGAAAGGAAACGATACTCATCCAATGGTGGAAGAGCAACGGTAGAATCAGAACCAAGGGGTACCGCCGTTGCAAAATTTTGCCAATCAATATTCCTTGTGAGGTCATAAGGAAAATCGATTGACTGGTTTGTTTTTTGGCAACCATTTTTGATTCGGAATCGTCAGGATTGAGAATTCACCAAGAGTAAACAAAAAAATAATTTGAGGGCCGCTTTTTACCATTTCATATATCTACCTTATGATTACTGTACACAAATGAAATCAGTCATGAAAGTCATAAGGCGGTTTATGAAGTTGATAATATTGACTTAAGAAAATCATAACAATCAACTGTAGGGAATCACAGTTACACGCATAGATGTCATAAGGACCGTATGAAATCAAAATTTAGTGGGTTCATGAAGTTTCCTAAGGAAAATTTTGCGAATTTCGATGGGTTTTTTACGAAAATGTAGGTTCAGGATTTTGACAACCTCTTTCGTTTACTGGTATTAGGTAGCGGCGGAGAGGTATAAAGAAGCTACAGCCAGGAACGGATGCATCAGCTATTACCGGTTTATTCGGTTTTTAACTTGATCCCCGCTACCTCCATTTTTTTTTTGCAAGCTTTTGAGAGTGGGTTTAATTAGTTTCCGGCGAACTCCCGGGGAACTAGTGGGCTTCCTTTTACCGGGGGCGTGTGCTCCTCCGGAAATCGACTCTTTCCCAAGTAGCAATTCAAATGCAAATTGGTTTTATTCATGTTTTATGGTAGTTTTATCATAGCATTATGGAGTTCATCCGGTTTTATCGGGGCATTTTCCAAGTTAAGGTGGTTTTAATTCCTTAACAGTCCTCAAGAGTGATTAAAGAACACTTGAAGAAACCTCCATAAAACTACATCATTTATAAGTGTAATTCACCTTATCAGTAGTTTTATAAGTTACTTGATCCCCCTCTCAAGACATTGTTTCGCAACTTGCATAAAACCTGATAAAAGTTTTGTAAAAGTTTTATGACATTCTTCATTAAGATGAATGTATCTTGGAAATGCTGCCATAAAACTCTCTTAGAACCATTTGATTTTAAATAAGAGCACATATTCTTGAGAAAGAACATTATGTGAAAAATAAACAAACTGTCCCAATGGACGCCCACAGGTGGAACAAATTAAAAACCAGCGGATCGTTCAAGTGGAAATTCAATAAAAACCTATTCAATATATTAAACACTCCTTCATCTCAGCCACCAACGACAATTTTTTTTTTTGGCCATTCCATTGGATTCGCAGCCTACTGAGACTAACTTATCAAAAGGGTCTATGCGTTATGCGTCCTATTTTTTGCAACGAATAAAATTAAATGGTGCAATGTGTCGCCAGTTGAAAACCGAAATGCATAACTCATGATATTTGATTTTATGCCAGTTATGCAAGTTAAGCCTAACGTCTCAGATAGTGCGTTATATGGCGCACCACCGTGGAAATACAGCGCAGTACTTTTGACGTAAGGTTTAATGTGCACTACGATTGTCAAATGTTATGTTAATGTTGAATTCTCCCGAGTCGTGCATTTCAGTTCACAATAGGCTACACATTTATACTAGTTGCAAGTAAAAATTAGTATATCATCTGAGCGAAAATCGATTTTTCCCATAATCCGCACTTTTTATCCAAAGTCGGAAGTAGTGCGCTGGAATCGCTCAGTGATCCACTACACAGTGCACTTCTTCCAACGTTAGGTTCGGCGTACATATCAAGAGAAAAATCATCTTTCGCTCAACTGATGTTTCAGCCATCGACGCAATATTATTATCTGTTCTTCTTCCCAAATCCATTGTTAGCATATTCAAGTTAGAGTTTTTTTTTTTAAATGTTTTAATCGACTTACGCTGGTGATTAAAAACATCAAATTATAAGCTGTAATTATGAACAACAACTATGCATAGGCACTTTTGATTTGGACGTTCACATTTTCTTTGTTTATGATGTGCCTTCTCCACAATGATTTTATGGCTATCTTACGAAAGACTTGTTTACCTTGAGCAATTCAAACAAGTTTTATTCAAGCGTTACTCCTCTTTTTCAAGAATAGAACAAGTAAAGATGAACTTATCGCGCTCCTAAAAAAATCTTGTTAGTCTTGTGCAAGAAATATTAGTTTTATATGCGTTTTATGGTAGTTTTAGATAAAACCATTGAAAAAATGGCGAGCGTGGCTATTCTGGATTCCCTCCGAATGGTAGCCATTTTCATTTATATGCAGCAAAACTTTCGTTTTTCCAATGCTACGAACAATTTCTGCTGTTTAAAATACATTTTGAAACTTAAAATGGATTGTAGACACAATTTATTCAAGATCTAACAATTTATCAGCCTTGTCACCTAATTGTTAAATTGTCAAGTATTTTTTATTATTCAAATAAATCAATGTTCTAGCAATGATTCCGTGGCGCATTAAAATTTTCGAACTTTTATGTTGTAAAACACCAATAAACTGAACGTCGCATGAAAAATTCATCAATTGCAGGATAAAAAACTCAAGCATTAATGGTCAATTTTACAATAAAATTAAATACGTATCCACTTTGGAAAAGAAACATCATATGTATATCGATGTTTTCTTTTCTCTCTTTCTCCCCATTCAGCAGAACGAATCCAAAAATGGAATCTTCGAAACATATTTGTGACGGACTGGAAGTGTTCTTAAAGAGGAAAATCATAAAACTACCAAAACTTGTGGTAGTTTTATCATAGTTTTAAGCATGTCCTGCATGTCATTACAAGTATGTACCGATAAAACTATCAAGTTTTAAGCGAATCTTGGGAAATAGTCTTGAGAACCTCCTGTAGTATGGGCCTTTTTGAACTTATGAAGGTTTTATGGCTGTTTTATCGATGTCATGTAGAATATCTAGTTTTATGCGTGGTTTTATGAAATGAGTCTTGAGAACTTCTTCAAGTGTACCTTAAAATTGAATTTGTTACTTGGGTAATTTATGTTGTTGTTCTTTGATAAAATAAAAAAATTATACAATAAAAAACACACACACATATATATAAATTTTAACAAAAAAAAAAAAAATTAACATATATATATAACACAAAAAAAAAAATATTTCCTACCCTAACTATTATATTCATCACGAAACACAAAAATGATTTTGTTTAAGAAACGTATTTTTTCCTGCCTCACAAAAATGAAAAGTAAGTAAATAGTTGATGTTTATCTTTCTTTGTGTGTATTTTTTTTTGGGTGTGGAATTTTTTTTTTTGAGAAAGGAAGCTCTTTGTTTGCCATACACTGTAACCGGCCAATACCCATTAATTGGTTAAAAATATACCCATTTTTTGATAGTATATGAAGCTGTCAAAACATGGGTACTTTTATTATAAAAATCATGCATACTTACTACCCATTTAAATGAGAGACCAAACGATGGGTATTTTTCTATACATTAATGGGTAAAAAATATCTTAGCATTCTCCTGGCTCACTTCGTATAGTTCAAAGTGCGCTGTTCGAAAATTTAAAAAATTTGCGTCGGAATCTAGTCCACAAAAACGCGTAGAATATGGAAGAACTAAAAACTTAATTGGATAGCCAAAGCTTCCAAAAACTGAGAGGTACGATAAATTAAAGGATATAATAATATAAAAAGCTTCAATTTCATCAGTAGAGTGTTACTTCGAAGTATCTTTGCGCTAAACATTGATAAATTTAAACCAGAGCTTCCGGTAGTTTGAAAGGTTGGTTGTTAAAGGCCGTTCACACTAAAAACCAGACAAAGTATTTATCCTGTTTCTAAGTCAAATCACTACACCCAAAAAAAAAAATTCACATAACCAGTGGAAAATATCCACTAGAAATTTACTTATCTTTCATGTGATTCAGGAAGTGAAATATGCTTTGCAAAATCAAACGAATCTTATGTGTCCAGTGAAATGTAAATGATTAGTCAAGTAGAATTTCAGTTTTCTATGTGATATTCATGGAACAATTTACTTATTTTAGTATTGGAAAATGTTTACATGTGTTTCCAGTATTAGCTAAGTGAAATATTTTTTCAGTGTTAGAAATTAAATGAAACTTGTTATGTTATGTTACGTACATAACCAGAACATAAAAAAACGTGAATCACACACATTGTTTACAAAAGCGCATTCTGTATTCAAGATGGCGCCGTCTGAACTAGCACGCAGGAAATCTATCTTGTACAAATATTTGGAAAATCCCAATTCTACTGTTCGATTCATCGCAAAATCGTTAAATGTGCCAAAATCAACTGTTACAGATGTGATTAAACGTTATGAAGTGGGTCTTACTGTCGAAGAGAAAGCTGGAAGTGGTGGTGAACAAGGACAAGGCAACACAAGGAAAAAGAAAAGAGTCCTTGCTGCTTTTCAGGCAAACCCCAAGGTGTTAACACGGACAGTTGCGAAAAAAGTGCAAATGCCAACCGGTTTTGTGCAAAAAGTGGAGTCTAAGGCTGGATTGAGATCATTCAAAGCTCAAACATACCCAGATCGTAACGCAAAGCCACAAAAATTGGTAAAAACACGCTCCAGAAAGTTTTATGAACAACTTCTCACAAAATTCCATTGTGTTGTCATAGATGACGAAACATGCTGCTTCAAAAAATTCAAATATCTCTCGGGAACGGAATTTTACACTGCAACTAGTCGGACAGATGCTCCTGATACATCTGAAACGGAAGAATAAAACCAAATTCCCTGAAAAATATCTGATCTGGCAAGCAATACGTTCCTGTGGGCCAAAATCTCAGATGTTCGTAACCACAGGTACCGTAAACGCTGAGATTTACCGGCAAGAATGCCGCAAAAAGCGGCTCTTACTTTTCCTGAGAAAACATGCGACTCAATTCTTGTTTTGGCCAGATTTGGCCAGCTCTCATCACGCTAAAGATACGATCACTAGGTATGAGCAAAATAACGTTATTTACGTTCCCAAGGATTGTAATCCACCAAATTGTCCACAGCTCCGCCCGATTGAAACATACTGGTCAATGGTCAAGGGAAACCTCAAAAAACTTGGTGGAGAGGCATCAACGATCCAAGAGCTTCGTTTTAAGTGGCTTACTACTTCGAAGAAAGTTGACAAGGACACCGTGCAAAGATTGATGAAAGGAGTGAATAAGAAAATGCGCGCAACAGCTTATGGAAATAAATCCATATAAATCTATATGCAGTTGTGTTGAGTTATTCTTTATCTTGAGTCATTTATCTATAAAATGAAATAAATAATGTGAATCAAAAACATGCTGTTGTTTTTTCTAAAATATTTTTTGTATGTCCGGATTTTGGTGTGAACGGCTTTCAGACGCATTGTTTGAACAAACTTATTTGAGAAGCACAATATGACTGATGTTATGTATAGTATATTTTCCAATATAATCATATAACATGTGAAAAACCTTTAAAGGATTGCAATGTCCGGTTTCAAAATGCGGGGCTTTCATTGAAGGTTATGTTTCCGAGCTGAAATGTCATGTAAACGAATTTAATAAACTGAATACCAGTTCAAAGAGTACCGTTCCATTCAAATGCCGTATTTGTAGAGCATGGTGTACTACATTCAAGCGATTGAAACGTCAAATAGCACAGAACCACTACTTGACCACACCAGGCGATTGGTACGAAGAAGATGCCTCTATGGATGATTTTTCTGGTTTATCGGTTAAAGAACAACTCGTGAAGAGACTGTCAGCAGAGTTAAACACTTGCGTTACCGGTGGCAACTACGTTGACGCCAAGATCCAATCCGTAAAGAATTCTCCTACTATGATTCTATAAGGATAAAGGACAAGTACTTGAAACTGATTTTCGACGCTCTTGAAACCATTCGTCCAACTTCGATTGAACAAGAGAGGGCATTCTCAGCAGCTGGCACCATTTTCAACAAAATCCGACGCGGATTGGGAGATGAATCGCTCAGTATGTTATGTCTACTTAAGTTTCACTTTGCCCAGCTCAACAAGCAATGATTTAAACATTTGAGGTTGTGAATAAATATTGTTTTTCGGAGGGTGACCCCGGCGTAGTGGTTAACATCCATTCCTCTCACGTCAAAGTCACGAGTTCGAATCTCACCCCCGGGACAAGTTACGAAAATTCCCAAAAAGGTATATGAGTGACTACCACGGGAGATGAACCAGCCCAGGGCTGAAAATCTCCAAATAATTTTTT